>CM077150.1:84755590-85267926 GCA_039583875.1 Platanthera guangdongensis
CCTCCCATTGCTTTCGAAAGTCCAAGACACACATGCGAAGCATGCCTTCCATGGTTCTATTGACCCTCTCGGTCTGCCCATCCGTTTGCGGATGGAAGGCTGTGCTAAACTTCAGCTTTGTTCCCAACATTTGCTGCACCAGCCTCCAATCATTGGACGTGAACCGCCCATCACGGTCACTCACGATGCTGCGGGGCACACCATGAAGCCGCACTATGTTATCCACATAAAGCTTTGCCAGCTTCTCCACCGGATCATCCTTCCTATGCGGAATAAAATGCGACACCTTTGTTAATCGATCGACCACCACCCAAATGGCGTCGTTCCCCTTCTGCGACCTTGGCAAACCATGCACAAAGTCCATAGAGATGTCGTCGAATTTCCACTCCGGAATAGGCAAGGACTTAAGAAATCCTCCCGGCTTTTGGCACTCCGCCTTTACCAAGGCGCAAGTTTGGCACTTCGCTACATATAGCGCCACATCCTTTTTCAAGCCCGGCCACCAAAACAGTTTCTTTACATCACGGTACATCTTCGTGCTCCCCGGGTGAATCGAGTACTTGGTATGGTGCGCCTCGTACAACAACTCCACCCGTAAACTGCCCACACTTGGGACGCACAAACGACCGTCTTTCCAAAGCAATCCGTCCTCCACGACGAATTGGGAATTTGACCCATCCAGAGCCTCTATCATGAACTGCTTCATATGAGCATCCATATCCAAAGCCTGCCGAATCCGATCAGCCAGGTCATATTGGACTTCAGTCCAATTCAGCACTGCTTCAGCACTAGATTGTCTATCCACACAAACAATCTCCAACGCCTCCAGCTCCTGCACCAACCGCTCATCATGCACTGATAGCCAATTCGCTTGAGCTGGGGCTCGGCGACTCAACGCGTCCGCAACCGCATTCCCTTTGCCAGGCACGTAGTGGATCTTGAATGTATAGTCCCCCAGGAACTCCATCCACCTACGCTGCCGCATATTCAGATCTTTCTGATCAATCAGGTACTTTAGACTCTTGTGATCGGTGTAGATATCAATCTTCACACCGTACAAATAGTGTCTCCACAGCTTCAAGGCAAAAATCACGGCCGCCAACTCCAAGTCGTGGACCGGATAATTCCTCTCGTGCACTTTTAGCTGTCTCGAGCCATAAGCTATCACGCTGCCGTGCTGCAATAGCACGCAACCCAAACCGCTGCCCGAAGCATCGCTATATATCTCATAGCCTTCGGTTCCAACCGGCGAACTCAGCACAGGCGCCGTGGTCAACCGACACTTTAACTCCTCAAAAGCTCGCGCGCACTCCGGCGTCCAAACGAACTTATGATCCTTCCTCGTCAAAGTAGTGAGAGGTAACGCTATCCGCGAGAAGTTCTCTACGAAGCGCCTATAATAGCCGGCAAGCCCCAAAAAGCTCCGGACTTCTGCTACCGTAGCAAGCTCAGGCCACTCCCGTATCGCAACAATCTTCGCCGGATCCACAGCAATACCCTCTCCACTCACTATATGCCCGAGGAACGCCACTGAGGATAGCCAAAACTCGCACTTCGAGAACTTGGCATACAACTGATTTCTCCTGAGTGTCTCCAACACCAAATGGAGATGCTTGAAGTGATCCTCCTCACTTTGCGAGTACACCAAAATATCGTCGATGAAGACGATCACGAAATGGTCCAAGTACTCCCTGAACGTTCTGTTCATCAAATCCATGAACACTGACGGCGCATTAGTCAGCCCAAACGGCATGACCGTAAACTCATAATGCCCGTATCTCGTACTAAACGCTGTCTTCGGGATATCACTCTCCCTTATCCGCAGCTGATAGTACCCAGACTTGAGATCTAACTTCGAGTACACCGTCGACCCGACTAACTGATCGAAGAGATCATCAATCCGGGGGATCGGGTACTTGTTCTTCTCAGTCAGCTTGTTTAGCTCCCGATAATCAATACATAACCTCAAGCTTCCGTCCTTCTTCTTAACAAAGAGGACCGGTGCGCTCCAAGGCGAAGAACTCGGGCGCACATACCCTTGCTCCAGCAACTCTTGCAGTTGAACTTTCAGCTCCGCCATTTCCTTAGGCGCTAGCCGATACGGAGATCGTGACACAGGCTTTGCACCTGGCACTAGCTCGATAGTAAAATCTATCTCCCGTTGTGGCGGGGCTCCAGGAAGATCTGCGGGGAACACATCAGGGTATTCCGATACCACTGAAATACAATCCATCGCGGGCTTCGGCTTTGCAACCTCCACTAGTGTAAAGAACAGTTCTGCTCCGGCACGAACCGCCTTCACCACCTGAAGAGCAGACATCAACGTCTTGCTCGACCCCTTTAAGCCCGTAAAAGTCGTCTCACGACTTGCTCCCAGCTTTACTTCCTTGCTACCGCAATCTATATGGGCCTGCTGCTCCGAGAGCCAGTCCATTCCAAATATGACGTCGAACTCCACCAACGGAAGTAAGGACGCCCGCAGGTCAAACTCCTGCTCTCCAATACGAGTCTTAACCTCGCAGATTCTATCCGCTCGCATCGAACACCCATTTGGCAACAACACATCCAACTTATCCTTCGCCATCGAAGAAGGGACTCCGATGCGTAATATAAATCCTTCGGACAAGAAGGAGTGTGAAGCTCCCGTATCAAAGAGTGCTCGTGCCGGATTTTCACAAATCAACACAAATCCTAAACAAGTAGTGGTAAGGTAACATGTGCATAACAAGCATATAAAGGATTGACTTGCTATAAATTAAACCGTACCTGTCACCACGTCAGCTTGTTTAATGGCCTCCTGTTGGCCAAGATTGTAAACCCTTGGTTGGGCCGGAGCATAATGGGATGCGGTCGATTCCACCGCCTTGCCCTTCTCTTCATAAGTAGCTCCATGCCTCCTTTCGGACTTAGGACGTCCGCTCCAACAATCACGGGCAAAATGCCCCGTCTTGCCACAAGTAAAACACGCACCCGGGGTCCGACCCGTAGTCGCCCCAGAAGCGCCAGAAGGAGCTGGACCCGAAGTCCTATGCTTCTTGAAAGTCCTCCGATAGCCTGACTTTGAAGTAGTCGGCACTCTGAACTCAGATTTCTTTTCACCCAAGCTTTTCTTCGCTTGTACACTCTTCATGTCCTTCTCCAAGGACCGGGCAGTATTGACCAAGGTTAAGAAACCCTGCGTCATTGGCCCCGACAGTAACAATCTCAGCTCATCCCTCAAGCCTTCATAAAAACGATTAGTCTTGCGCTCCTCATCCATGATGGTAGAGCTAGCATAACGACTCAACCGCGTAAACTCGTGGAGATATTCATCCACGCTCCTCTCACCCTGCACCAACTTCAGGAACTCATTCTCCATTGAAATCCTCTGAGTAGAAGGGAGGTATCTTGCTAAGAACAATTCCGAGAACTCTTCCATCGGAACGTCTATCAGTTGTCTACCTCGCAGATGATGCAGCTCCAAACCTTCCCACCACATCCTCGCTTCACCGTCCAGCAGGAACGTAGCAATGGTGGTCATCTGCCACTCCTCCGTCTCCGTCGCTGTCATGACTCTCTTCACCCTAGAGAGCCAGTCTTCAGCTTGAGATGGGGTTCCCAACCCCGAGAATAACGGAGGGTTAAAGCTCATTACATGCTTCAACTGCCTCTCAGTCGCCCTCCTTGGCACTATTGGTTCTACAACCACTTGCTCCATCCTCCTCGGCTCAGCCTCTTGAAGAGGTACTTGCTCCATCACAGGAGCGGGCTGCTGCGCTTGCCTCCCAGGCTGCGCATTGATCACGGCCAATACCGCTTCAGCCACCAATCTTATATTTTCAGCCGACAAAGGTGTTGCGGGAGCAACTTCCGGTGCACTACTTGCCTCAGAAACTCGGCGTTCTGACGGCCCAACACCACTTCGGGTCACCTATAGTGGTACAAAACACCGTTAAGCGACCAAATAAATTGCAAACAGCAATTATAGGAACACGCAGGTTCCTCAAACACGAGTATTTTCATTCCTAAGTGGACATTCATGAGTTCTTTTTACGGTTATAACGATGACGCACACAATGGGCTCACCACCCCTTAAAAAGAATTCGCCCACGAATTCAATGCAAGCCCAACCAAAACCAGTAGTCTGATACCAAATTGTAACACCCCCTATCCGTCGCATAGCATATAACAGTAGGTCCGGCCGGGGCCCGACGCCATATGCCACAGACAGACCGGGTGGTTACTTATGGAAACCATCCAACCAATCTCAACGTCCTACACAGAGCATTCTAGCGGAAGCAGTTTATATAAGTTGCAAAACAAGAACCCAGCCACAAGCATGAATGTCCACTAACAAGATAATAGGAATGGTATTACAAAATACTCAAAAGTCGGCCTTAAGGCCTTACAAAATGTTTCACTTGTCTTTTACATGATTTACAAACCTCGGCTCGCAGGCCGGCCATACATGAATAAAACATAAAACATTTCCACTTGGGCCTTCGAGGGCCAGCTTCGCAAAAAGGGCTTTAGCCCGCTATTGACCGCTTGGTCCAGCTGCACCTGCAAGCAAACAAACCACCGCACGGTGGCAAACAAGGCAACGGTCAGCAATGCTGACCAAATTATAACGATCCCGCCCCCAACTCGGGGCGGCGATGCTCCTTTCCTGCATTTCATTAGCATAAGCGAGCAATTATAACCATAGCCATTTCATCACAGGCGTTGGCTCGCACGGCCACACGCCCCGTGCACTCAGGGCACATTCTCGGTGAACCGGTCGATGTCACGTCAATTAAATCCATTAACATTCCGGATTCACCACCGCCACTTAGACGGCCATTCCTATGAGCAATTTGTCTCCATGGTATTGGTCACGTCAATTTAAGCCATCGACCACCGAAGACCCCCATTTATGCCAACGGCGAGTGCCATGTAACTTTAGGTCTCTCTAACCCGAACGACATAAAGCGGGTACGGCTCCATCTAACCCGTGCTCACATCGCAACGGCAATTTAAGCCATATGCGCGGGTCAAACTTTCACCGAGTCCCATTCTAACACAAGTCACATAACCCCGTTATGTTCAAGTTGGCTCTCAGGCCACCAAGTTGGCAAGACCTCGTGTCCGCCCAGTTTTCCGGGTGCACCTTTGGGTTAGTCCCCAAGGCTCCCTGCTGCAATCTACCGCGTAGAAAACCCGAAAAACACCCAATAGCACGGAGTCTTCTCCGGCCTTATGCAATGCAACATCACCGATCCGGACTAACATGTCCGGGTAGGCTTCAACCAAAATGCCTATGTCCGTTCTCGCATACGGACTCTAAACAACGGGGACTTCACATATCTACCCGAAGGAACGCCTCCAACTCTCCGCAAACTCGCGAGAGCGGGCTTCCTATGCAAAGAAAGAGAGCGACTCATGCTCAAGATGAGGATCGTTACCCTTGCGGTCCTCTTTGGCGCCATCGAAAAGTAATCGGATGGAAATCACCGCACTTGCGTTGCCTCCGTGGATCCGGAGTTGGCTTGCGTTTCGGAGCTCCGAAGCTCCTCCAATGGCGGATCTAGCTCCTCTTCTTCTTGCCTTAGCTCTTCTTTCTCCAAGGGTTTGAAGAGAGAACAAGTGGAAAAAGTGAGGGTTTTCTAAGTCAAAACCCGGGTATATCCCTTCAGGAACAACCCCCAGCCGTTGGATCTTCAGTCAAAGAAACGAACGGCTTCGATTCGGGACTGAAATGCCCAATCTGGACCGAACACGGCCTGGCACACGCCCGTGTCCAGGGCCGTGTGCCTCATTCGCCATCAAAATCGAATCACCTGGAACCTCACACGGGTATCGAACACGCCCGTGTTCGAGCTGACACGCCCGTGTTCCATCTGACACGGCCGTGTAGCTGGCCGTGTACCCCATGATTTTCTCCCGTTTTCAACCCGAGCACTGCACGGGTTCTAGGACACGCCCGTGTCCTTGCCCGTGTCACCTTGACACGCCTGGGCTCCAGGCCGTGTACATGGTTTCGACACTTCGTGGCTTAGTGTCGACACGGGTCGACACGCCCTGCGACACGCCCGTATCGCAGGCCATGTGCCATGTCTCGACACATTGTCGAAGCACTGTGTCGACTTCACGGCTAAGTGTCGACACGGGTCGACACGCCCTGCGACACGCCCGTGTCGTAGGCCGTGTGCCCAGTCTCGACATAATGTCGAGACCAAAGTGTCGACTTCACGCCTTAGTGTCGACACAGGCTTGACACGCCCTGGGACACGCCCGTGTCCCAGGCCGTGTGCCAGCAGCCAGAACTCAAACTGGCCCAAATTATTCCCCTCTGCTCCTTTGAGTTTCGGGGCGTTACAGGACCTCTTTGGACCCATTGCTGTACAAAGCCTAGGAGGGAAATCCTACACTTTAGTTATTGTAGATGACTTCTAAAGGTTCACTTGGGTGTTCTTTCTGAGATCTAAGTCAGATACCTTTTAAGTTCTTACAGATTTTCTCAGGACCATATAGATTGAGTATTCTACTCATGTTGCATTGATCAGAGGTGATCATGGTACAGAGTTTGAGTCTCTTCTTATGTATGAGTTCTGTGAGAAGGAAGGTATCAGGCACTGCTTCTCAGCTCCTAGAACTCCCAAACAAAATGGGGTAGCTGAAGGAAAAATAGGACCCTAATTGAAGCTACATGCACATTACTTGCAGATGCTTACATGCCCCTATTCTTTTGGGCAGAGGCTGTAAGCACAACAAATTATGTACTGAACAGAAGTTTGATACATAAACTAAAGAAACATGACTCCCTATGAATTACTTAAAGGGAAGAAACCTAAAATCACCTACTTTAAAGTATTTGGATGTGTATGTTATATACATAATAACAACAAGAAGTACATTAGAAAGTTTGAAGCTATGGCTGAAGAGGGAATTTTTCCAGGATATTCCCAAGTAAGCAAAGCTTATACGGTGTTTAATAAATCATCTTTAAAAATTGAAGAGTCTATACATGTTACCTTTGATGAATCTAACATGTCTTGCAAGGAGAAAGAAGTTTCTACCAGTAATCCTTTGCAGGTACCTCACTTGTGTGAGAATTTGGATGGACTAAGCCTCACCCAAGAGGCTCCGACACATCCTTCTCCATAGGTTGATGAAGACAGTGAAGAAGAACAGTTGGAAGAAGTTCAACCTCATCCAACAACAAACTCAATTCCATAAGAGGTATTAATTCAAAATGCTGTTGCAGAACCAACTCCACCAAATGATTTTGTCACACTGAGGGATCACCCTAGATCTCAAGTGATTGGAGACATGTCAGCAGGTATACAGAGAAGGCATCAACTCAACCAAGACTTGATGCATGCCTATTTTCTCTCTCAAGTTGAGTGTCAATCCATTCATGATGCTGAGCAGGATCCCCACTGGATCATTGCTATGCAAGAGGAACTCAATCAGTTCGATAGATGTAGAGTTTGGGATTTGGTTCCAAGACCCAAAGACTACCCAGTCATTGGAACCAAATGGGTATATAGAAATAAACTAGATGCCCAAGGTACAATTGTGAGAAACAAGGCTAGGCTTGCTGCTCAATGATACAAGCAAGAAGAAGGCATAGATTATGATCAAACCTTTACACCAGTTGCAAGGTTAGAGGCCATCAAAATTTCTCTGGCTTATGTTGCCTACAAGAAATTCAAGGTATATCAAATTGATGTAAAGAGTGATTTTCTGAATGGAGTACTAAAAGAAGAAGTATATGTTGAACAACCTCTAGGTTTTATCTCTCCAACCCATCCTTATCATGTATTTAAATTCCATAAAGCCCTCTATGGTCTAAAGCAAGCTCCAAGAGCTTGGTATGAGACCTTAGCTAGCTTTCTGATAGAGCATGATTTCACTAGAGGCATAGTAGATAAAACACTATTCACTAGACATCATAAGGATAAGATCTTGTTAGTACAAATCTATATGGATGACATCATATTTGTATATACTGACTCTAAACTATGCAAGAGGTTTTCTGACCTCATGCATTCCAAGTTTGAGATGAGTAGCATGGGTGAGCCCTCCTACTTCCTTGGTCTCCAAGTGAAGCAGCTACCTGATGGCTTCTTCATCTCCCAAGCTAAGTATGCTAAAGAGCTTCTTAAGAAGTTTGGGATGGCTGATGCCTCAACTATGAAAACACCTATGGCTACTAATGCTGTAATAGATTCTGATCCACATGGGAAACCTGTTGATCAGAAATTATATAGGGGCATTGTTAGGTCCCTACTATATCTTACAGCTAGCAGACCTAATATCATGTTTGCCACATGCCTTTGTGCTAGGTTCCAAGTGAACCGTAAAGGATCTCACCTAAGTTTTCTAAAAAGAATTTTGAGATATATAAAGAGTTGTCCTAGTCTAGGCCTATGGTATCCTACTAAGTCAGAATTTGAGTTATCTGGATACTCAGATGCTGACTTTGCTGGATGCAGGGTGGAAAAAAAAAGTACCTCTGGAACCTGCCAGTTCCTTGGTATGAGATTAGTATCTTGGTTTTGTAAGAAGCAGTCATCTGTGTCAACATCAACTGCTGAAGCAGAATATATAACAGCTGGCAGTTCCTGTTCCCAGAAGCTGTGAATCCAAAACCAACTCCTGGACTATGGCGTCAACTTAAATAATTTAACTCTCTTATGTGATAACACAAGTGCTATAGCCAAAGCACAGAATCCAGTCCATCACAGTAGGACTAATCATATAGACATTAGACATCATTTCATTAGAGAGTGTGTAGACAAAAATAAAATTAAACTTATCTATATCTACACTGATTTACAAAGAGTTTATATTTTCACCAAACCCATTGGATGAAAGAAATCACTTGTTCTTTATAAATCAGCTTGGAATGATCAATGGAGAAGCCTTAGTTTAATTTCTGTCTGCACTCGATGAGTTTGCCAAAGTTTGTCGAACGGAGCTCGACGAACTGGGGAAAGTTCTTGAGATATTCGTCGAACGGAGTTCGACGAACTCTCTGTGAGTGAAGTCACTTTCGTCGAACGGAGATCGACGAATCTACTTAAGAAAACTTTCGTCGAACGGAGCTCTACGAAATGTCTTCAAATCTTCAGACTGAGCTCGACGAATTATTTAACTGCAAATTACTTCGTCGACCTCATATCGAAGAATTATTTTATTTTTCATGGAACAGAGTTTGTCGATTCATATTCTGGAAAACCTTATATCTAGGTTTTATACGACCTCCGTCCCGCGGGTTCAGTTCCTTTGCAGTTGATCTTCATTTTTCTCTTGCAGGTGCTCTTATGGCGATTCCAGCAGGAACTCTTGCGGCAATGAAATTCGACACCGAGTTTGATGTCGATTTCGATTCCTTCCAGCATTCCGACCCCATCTTCCTGGAAATATTGCAACTGCTTGAAGACCAGCAACTGAAAAATCTACTGTCCACTAGAATAAAGATATCTGCCATTGAGATCAGAGAGTGGGTGTGTACTTCTTCTACAACAGATGACAACACCATGACTAGAACTATAGCGAGTAATACTATTTCCCTCACCCCCGCCGTTTAACAAATATTTTTGGATTAAGTAATGGTGAAGAAGAATTGGAAATGGATACTGAGGAGTTTGATATGATGATAAGTATGATGGGTTATTCTGGACAAACCCCTAACAAACTGCTTAAGAAACATCTGTCTGCTGAGTTCAAGTTTCTAGCAGACATTGGGGGAAACGTGTTGCTGGGCAAGCACAAAGCCCATGACTATATAACCAGGCACCAATTCCTGGTTATGTGTGCTGTGGTAAATAAGAAGAAGGTAAACTGGGCTCAGATTATCTTTGATCTAATCAAGAAAAAGAATACTAAGAAAGAGGTTTGTTTTGGAAGGATCTTAGGGATCTTCCCGAAAGAAAAGGCTGCTGAATCCCTGGTCTCCCAGACCATAATCATCAATGCCTCTAAGAGGCTAACTTGTGCCCTTTTTGTCAAATGGGAGAGGACCATCACCAAGCCCTCCAAGGGTTCCTCCTCTTCCATCAGAACTTCTGAGTGTACTATGGCTGCTCCAGCCACTCCCCACCCTACTGATGAGATCCATTCTCCACCTCGATCCTCTTACATCATTCCTTCTTTATAACGAACAAAACAACAACCACAAGAATAACTACAACACCAACCACAACAACCTGTTCATATTCCTACTCCAACTCCACCTCCTGGCAATTCTCCACCAATAGATATCACTGATATTCCCTCTCCTCCTCTTCAAGAATCTCACCAACCCTCTCCTTCTCCACCCCCTCAACAAACCCCAGCTCATTCCCCCCATGGTATACCCAGTCCCTCACCAACTTCATCTCTCTTACCACACCATTTGGACAACATCCCATTGTTTACTCTACCTACTTCCCCTCCTCATGCTTCCTCTCTTCCAGATGTCCACATGCAAGATGCTCTCCCTCCTACTCTACCAACTATTACTATCCGCACTTCTGTCTCCATTCCAACACCCTCTGCGACACCCTCTACCACTCCACTGTTGGATCCATCCACCATTTCTTCTCTTATTGCACGGCTTACACCTCTCCTCAAAAATCTTATAGTAGAGGCTATCTCACCTCTTGTTGTTTCCTTCTCCTCCTTAGATGCCAAAATCACTGCCCTCTCTGCTGCCCCCTCTTCAGTAAGGGGCCTGGCTTCAGTTTCCACTGAAACCAGGCAGGTGGAGATACTTGATGAAGAAGCAGCAGTAGCAGTATCAGAAGCAGCAGTACCAGCAGCAGTATCTGCAGCAGCAGTACCAGCAATAGCAGAAGTAACAAAAGTATCATCAGAAGAAGCAGCAACAGCTACTGATGATGAATTATTTGATTTCATTAATTTCATTAATACTGACATGGATGTGGATGAGACTGCCATAGAAGAAATAACTACTGTTGGTGATTATATTATTAATCCCACTGTAGATCTATTAGATTTTTTGAAGGTGTTTGATACAGCTTATTTCTACATACTTCCAAAAGACAGCATTAAGCCATCAATGGCTATAGTACCATACACCTCACCCATAAGAACAAAAGTTCCCAAGCAACTAAAGGTCAGTTTTGTAGTAGCAGAGACTCCAACCATTCCATATACTCCCAGAGCTGTTTCACCCATTGTCTCATCTCCTCTTGCCTTAGTTTTTGAAATGGATGATTCACCTATGCCTGATCTGGATGCACTGATCATGACTGATATAGAAGAGGAAAATAAGATAGTTGCTGAAAGAACTGTTATGTATAGCCCTCCAGCTCCTGCTCTAGTTGTAGCTGCTCCTCCAGCTCCCTCTCAGGCTGAGAAATCTCCAATATCTACTGAAGCCCTAAAAGCATTAAATGCATTATATGATAATCCTCAGGACTCCACTGATGATGATGAGGACTCAGATGAGGACTCAGATGAGGAACCCAAGAAAAAGAAAGTTTCCAAGAAGAGGAAAGCTCCTCCACCTCCTGCTCCAAAGCCCGACCAAGCAAATGACACAACTTATTATATACTCCAGAAGATCACTCCTTACAAGGGCATGCCAGCATGGATGTGGCTTTCCAAGAATGAACAAAAAGAGAGAAAGAAGAGAAGATGATATTCACATCATCATACTCAAATATATAGAAAGGATGCTCCTCCACCTCCTCCTCCAGCTGCTGGTGCTTCAGGCACAACATCTCAATGGTCTACCCAGTTTCAAACATACCAAAGACAACAAGGTAGATCTTCATCTTTAGGAAGCAGCTAGCAGATACACTATTCATATGTCAAGCAGCACCAACAACAATAGCAGCACCATCAATAACAAAAACAAAAACAACTCTCTGAACATCAAAAGCTGAAAGCTCCAATAGACCTCCTTCCCCTCCTGTACCATTTGAAGATCCTGAGACAGCTACAACAACAAGGATGGCCAGGTTCCAGGAACTGGTTGGCCTTTCCATGATTAACAAAGCTAGAGCTGAAGGAAAGGATCCATCTGAATATACAATAATGTCTAAGTACAGAAGGGAAGAGCTCAACAGGTTTACTAAGGCTAATAAATGTTTCAATGTTGATGACTATATGAAACTGCATCCAGCAGCAGTAGTGCCCAGAGCTACATCTCTAAAAATCATAGGAGCTGCTGACATGACTATGACAAAGGTGCAAGCTGCAGATCCCAACATGGAAATCATATTCACTCAGTCTGGAGAGAAAAGCAAAGAGGAGAAGCACAAGGAGAAAAAGCAAAAGAAATGATACTTGAACTATCTTACGTCTTTCTGCGTTAGTTGAAAACTGCTTATTTAATTCCTGATACAAAGCTTATTGTATATATATCTGCTGCATATGCTAATTTTTCCTGCCAGATATATGTTTTCATGCTTTGTAATTTTTTTATTATGAGTCTGTAATTAGTGACCTCACCCAAATATGGAGTGATTGTTGGATCCCTAGTTGAATTTGGGCTAGGTTCACTAAGTTAGGACGTTTGACCCAACATGTATAGTTAGGGTAATGTATGAGTCTTAGAGTGTAGGCCAAGTCCTTAGAGTCATCACTGCATGGACCAGACATCAACAGACTGCAAAAAGACTCAAGACTTAGAGATTTCAATGTCTCAGGAAAATGAGTTCGACGTTCGTCTAACTCAGGTTGACGAAAGTCATGCTCATCTCGACAATCTTAGATACAATTCTCTAAGCTGAGCTCGACAAACTTAGAACACATTCCTGACAAGACTTATCTAGCAGTTAGAAGTTCTCAGCTCGACAAAACTAGTTCTCAGGTCGACGATTTCTGGACATTTTACTTAAAACATTTTTGAGTCCAAGAAACATGGTATTCTGAACTCCAGTCAACGAAGTTTTATTCTCAGCTCGACGAACTTCATGCATAGAATTGGCAAGGTTCTGGAGAAAGTAGTTGTCTGTTCTTAGGTCGGTGATCTTGGATCTCAGCTCGACGAATAGCTATTATCAGATCGATGAACATAACTTCTCAGCTCGACGAACTGTGGACTCAGCTCGACGAATTTTGTTCTCTGTTTGACGATTCCAGACTTGGTTATTTTCATCCTTCTGCCCTTATTCTATTGCAATAATTCCTGAGTAATTAATGCTAAAATATTCTCTGAATATTACCGTTAGACGGATCATTGATTATGGTCTTCTTCAGGATTATTATTTGCCATTTTTCAATGGGACAGTTGGGGAAACCAATCAATGCAAATATTCGCAAGGCCGTCAGCAATGAATGCAGAAGAAATTCAAATGGAAAATTTACATGGAAAATATAAAAGGTATTTCCTGTCTCTTCCAAGATATCGAGTGATCATAGAATACAAAAGATAGAAGAAATACACAGTTCTCTGGAAAACAACAAGAATTACACAGCAATACAACATACAGTGATACCGAGAAACATCCCTAGACCATAAACATCAAAGCAACCTGAAGAAGAAGAATAATAGCTAATCAAAATCAAGAGTCTTCTCCTGTCTTCTTCTAGGATTCTTCAAAGGACAACAACTACAATATCTGTCAAGAAGTTCCTGGAGCTCATCTAGTCAAAGCAACGGTTTGCAGGCCTGTCACCCTGCAGCAAAGCTCTAACTTCCTGAACCATTATACATCTCAGGGGGAGCCTTTGCTAACATCAACATTGAAAGTACAAGTTAGATCTGATATACTCTAGAGGGGGTGGGGGGTGGGGGTGAATAGAGTATGGTGCTTGCTAAAAATGTTTTACAACAGTTGTTGTATTCCTAAGTGAACAGGGAAGCAAATAATATAAAGTAAATCTAAACACAGCAACTATCTAATCAAAGAGCAATCTAGTCACAAACCACAGCCAGAAACAAAAGAAAGACAAGCAACCAGATGACACAAGGAGCTATTGTGGATCCCCAACCAATCTGGATACATCCACTCTTCTACCACCCTAGGTAGGATTCCACAGCAGGATGAGTTGATTAGGTGTCCTGGGCACCAATGAGCTTTTGATAAGGTGCTCAAAAACCAAACCGGATTTTTTGATCAGGTGTCTTGCCACCACTGAGTTTTGATGAGGTCTCAGAAACCAAACACAAACTTTTGAAGGGAGTTTGTAAAACCCTTTACAGTAGAGAGAGAGAGAGAGGGATGAGATGATCTTCTCTATCAACAGTCAGAGAGAAGATAGTGGATGTTGTCAAAGCTCCCCCTGAGATCTTGAGTTGTTCAAGAAGTGAAGCTTTGTAGTAGGGTGATAGGCCTTCAAATGATTTGATCTCCAGCAATAGATGATTTCAGCAGCAACTGAAATGTGTGGTGTCTGGAGTCTTGAGTGATGATGGCCTTTGAACACTTGAATCAAAAGAGATCTGAAGATTTCAGTTTGTTGATCTCCTTTGGTGATGGTGTTCTTGTATGAATCTTTGAGACTGAGAATGTCTGCAACTCACTTTCTTTCTCTTGTAAAACCGTTGTTGATGTTGTAAGAGTTGTTGCAGAGAATTGTTGTTGCAGAATATGTGTCTTTTTTTGTCTTACTCTGAGAAGAATGAAAAACTGAACTTTTATTCTCTTGGTCTGAATAGAAATGATCCTCTGTCCAAGATAGCCGTTAGCCTGTCATTAATTACTTCCTTAATTGTATTTTGTCTTCTGGAGGAAAGTCCAATAAAATATTCCTTGAAAATTCCTTGAAACTTGCTCCAAATTAATTAAAAACGGCTACAAGATCTCTGAATTAAATGCTGACAATAATCCCACAGCTGTCCAAAATTTGAATCTTGAAAAACATTGAACTCTTCAGAGAAACGTCGAACTGAGCTCCATTATCGTTGAACTGAGCTCAGAGATTGGACTTAGACAAAAACATAGATCGTCGATCTGAGCTCAACTATCGTTGAACTGAGCTCAGAGATAGAGAATCAAATTGGAGCCAAGATCGTCGATCTGAGATCGAAGATCGTCGAATGGAGTTCGACGACTCGTTGAAGTTGAGCTCAGAGATCATCGAATGAAGTTCGACGATTCGTCGAAGTGAGCTCAACGATCGTAGAATGGAGTTCGACGATTCGTCGTACTAAGCTCGACGAAATGACTTAGTCTCCAAAACTGAAAAACCTGGTCTTGAGGGCAGCTTTCAAACCTAAACACTAACCCTTAGACTCAATTCTAATTGACCTTTAGATCTATATAGTGAGGTCAAAACAGGTTTCCTAAGAGACATAGTGATCCTTGCCCAAATCAGTAATAGGGTGTTCAAACAATCTCCCCCTATTTGGGTTAGGATTACTATTTAAAGTATTGAAAAAATAAAAACATACAAAGTAGAAATGCAACAAACAAAATATTGTAGAATCACAGATATTATCTCAGATAGTTCAGAAAACAGAATATATTGTCACCTTACAGAATTACTCTTTCTCTTTGCTCTTTATAAGGACTATTTCTCTGTTTGGATTGAGAGCTTATTTCTTAGATCTTCTATCATCAGCTGCACCTAGAGAAGTTTGTTGCTTTGGCCTGGGCACTACAGCTTCAGGATGCAGCTTCATGTAGCTTTCTGAATCAAAGAACTTACTGGATGAATATCTTTCAAGTTCCTTTTTCCTTTGATCTGATAAGGTGGTTATATTGGATGTATCCCTTCCTTGTTCTTTGGCTTTCTTAATCTGATCCAAAGCAGCCAATTCTTTCATCCTGGCTGTCCATGAAGTTGGATTGTTTTCTAGATCCTCAAATGGAACTGGAGGCTCATATCTATTGGAGGGATTGTCTGGAGGAGCTCTGGAGGAGACTAGTTCTTTGAGCTTATAAGGAAAGGGACCAGAGGTTGTATCAGATGCACCTTGTCCTTCCCTTGAATATGGATGTTGCCTGGAATGGCCTTTGGAATAAACTTGAAATTCTCTTTGGTTTCCTCTGTAATTTCCTCTCCTTGACTGATAGCCTCTAGATTGGCTTCCTCTGTATTGGGATCTACCTTGAGGTTGATAAGAAGATTGGCTTCTGGCAGAAGGTTGAGATGCAGAACTTCCACTTGCACCTGCACCTGGTCAAGGAGGAGGAGGAGGATGATTGAACTGGGATGATCCTTTATCATATTTCCTCTTCTTCTTCATAGCCTTCAACTGATTTTTGGAGTATTGCATCCAATGTTCTGTAATAGGACAGTTATGCAGAATGTAGTAAGGAATACCATTTGTGTCTTTCACTTTTGCTGGAGGAACTCTCTTCATTGCTTTGCTTCTGGCTTTTCTTTTCCTTGCAATTGTAGTAGAGGAGTCATCTGAGTCAGTCCTATACAGATCACTTTCTGAGCTTTGATCATCATATAATGCATCAATCCTTTTGAGGTATTCTTTTTGTTGTTGAGATTGAGCAGGAGAAACATCAGAAATAGCAACAGTAGTAGTAGCAACAATAGGAAGAGGAGTAGAAGTATCACTGGCAGAAGAAGTTATAACAGCAGATTCAAATACAAAACTTTCAGAAACAACTCTTTCAGAAATAGAAGGTACAGAAGCAGTAACAGCAGACTCAAGAATAAGTGCCTCTGTCATATGCATGTACTCAGATACTAAAACAGCAGCAACATCAGAACTATCAGAAACAACAACATTAGCATTAGGAGCAGCAGCAGTACTTTCAATAGAAGCAAAAGGAGCAGCAGCATAGAGGGAATTTACAAAAATATTTATTATACTGGTGTCACAGCTGGAAATGGGCATAATGGCCTTAGAGAGATCCTCAGATTGCTGGACTACAGTGTGCTCTGGAAGACAGCTGAAATAAATAGAATCAAAATCTGATAACAGTGAACTGAGGTCCACTGTGATAACTGCAACTGGATTTGTTGAAGCTTGATCTTGGGCTGAAGTAACAGCAGCAGTAGCAACAGGCAATCTTTCCACTTCATGAGGCATCTCCCCCTGCCTAGATTCAGTGGCAACTGGATCAAGGCACCAAGATGAAGGGATTGCCTGAGGAGGAAGGAGAGAGGAGAGCCTGGCAGAAAGTTCTTGGATTGTTTTTAGAAGAGGAGCCAAGGAGGTCTCCATCAAGAGTGACAGCCTGGGAGCTATAAGCTCATAGAGCTTGTCTGCTAGAGCTGGAAGATCTACATGCTCAAGATGGACTTGAGTAGAGGTAGGAATTGAAGGAGGAGTAGCAAGAGATGTTGGTGGAGAACTTATGGATGGTGGAAATGAAGGTTGAGAGATCAGAATTGTGGAAATGGAAGATAATGGAATGGAAATAGAGGGTGTAAATGATTGTTGAGCAATAATGTCTTGAAGTAGTTATTGGTATGAGGTAGATGAGGAAGGTGGCTCAGTAGGGGATGAGGGAGAATCATCCATAAAGGAATCATCTATAAGGTTGAAAGATGGAATGTGAGAGGATGTGTCAATTTCTAGTTGTGGGTATTGATGTAGGGGATGGAAAATTTCTTCTGTGAGTTGTGGAGGTGGAGAAGGAATTGATGTTGGAGATGGGGTGGAAATTGTGATGGTGGATGTTATAGATGCAACAAGAGGTGGAGGAGGAGAAGAAACAGGCAAGTCTTCTGTAGGGGCAGAAACTTGAGGGGAAGTGACTGGAGCAGTCCTTGTGCCTGAAGTAGTAGATGCAGAGGGCCTGTTGGGCTTCACTATTTGCCTGTCCAATTTTCCAAACAGGGCATAGGTGAGCCTCTTGGAGGCATTGATGTGCATTCCATTTGAGACTAGAAGAGCAGGGCATCTGTTCTGAAAAAACAATCCTAATATCCTCCCAAAATTAACAAAATTTTTGTTGATTTTCTTCTTAATCAAATCAAAGAAGACTTCTCCCCAGTTCAATTGTTTCTGATCCACAAGAGCACCCATCAAGCAGACCTGATATCTGGATATGGTATCATGGGCTGAGTGTTTGGCCAACAATACCTTCCCAACAACATCAGCTAGGAATCTGTACTCCACAGATAGATTTTTCTTCAGTAGCTTGCTAGGGTTTGCATCTGAATGTCCTATTATTTCAAGCATAGCAGAAAATTCCTCTCCAGAAAGTTCAACAGACTCTTCTCCAGATTTCAATCGAAAAATCTCTGTCAGGGCAGCAGGTGTTAGAAATACCTGGGTTCCTGAAATTGTTCCAACCACTGTATTCTGATCCTGACTGTAGGCAGTGTATACCCATTCCTTGATCTCATCTGCAGGTAATTTTATCCTGGTAGTCATGATTGTAGCTACCTGTTGTTCTTTGAAAAAGTCTAGAATATCTTTGAAAATTTGATCGCTGTTACTGAAGGAGTCCATGTCGATGTCAAAACCTGCATCGAATTTCATCGCAGCCAGGATTGCAACTGAGACGGCCATTGATTCCTGCAAAAATGAACAACCAAATGACCAAGTGTAGAGAAGTTTGGAGGGAAAGAGAAAATTTGTAGAGAGAATTAAAGCGCAAAAGGAGAACGACGGCCGAAAAATGAATTTTATATTAGGGTTCGACGCAGAAAAGGAAAGATTGTGGAACTCTGTTCGACGATCTGGGCTTCTAAAGGAAACTGAAAGGTCATTAATAGCGTCGATCTCCGTTCGACGATATTGGAGAGCGTCGAGCTCCGTTCGACGATAGTTCAGAAAACAAAATCGTCGAGCTTTGTTCGACGATCGCTGACCTGGAGAGAGTTTAACACTATCTGAGAAGCACTGAATTCTGGTCGATGATTTCGGAAAGCGTCAATCGCCGTTCGACGATCTGGGGGAAAATCGTCGAGCGCAGTTCAAAGATCAGAAACACTCTTATACACTAGAAAAATCAAGAAGTTTGTCTAGTCTTGGTCATTTTTTAGAGTTATAAAATCTTGTATATTATTTTAGACTTCCTCCATCTAACATTCCTAACTGATTCAGGAAGAAGGTGTGTTTCTTTTCATCCAAGGGTTTGGTGAAAATATCTCCCCTTTGCTAATCAGTTGTGATATATTGAATTTCAATTTTATTTTTCTCAACATTATCCCTTAGAAAGTGATGCCTAATTTCTATATGTTTTTTCCTACTATGGAGGATTGGATTTTGGGCTATAGAAATAGCACTGGTATTATCACAAAATATTTTTGACTTCTCTAAGTTGTAGCCATAGTCTAGGAGCTGATTTTGAATCCACAAGATTTATGAACAACAAGTACCTGCAGCCATATATTCAGCTTCAGCAGTTGAAGTTGACACAGATGTTTGTTTCTTGCAAAACCAGGAGACAAGTCTGTCATCAAGAAACTAACAAGTTCCACTGGTGCTTTTCCTGTCAATTCTGCATCCAGCATAATCAGCATCAGAAAATCCAGTTAAGTCAAATGTTGAATCTTTTGGATACCAGAGACCTAGATTTGGACAAATTTTTACATACCTGAGAATCCTTTTTACTAAGGTTAGGTGTGACTCTCTAGGGCTCACTTGGAATCTAGCACATATGCATGTAGCAAACATTATGTCAGGTCTACTAACTGTAAGGTACAGTAAAGAGCCAATCATTGCTCTATATGTTGTCTGATCAACATGTTTCCCATGTTCATCAGCATCTAATACATCATTAGTAGGCATAGGTGTTTTCATACATGATGCTTCAGACATACCAAATTTCTTAACCAATTTTTTTGCATACTTGGTTTGAGAAATGAATATGCCTTCAACATGTTGTTTGACTTGCAATCCTAGAAAGAAGGATAGCTCACCCATGCTACTCATTTCAAATTTAGAATGCATTAGATTGGAGAACCTTCTGCATAAATTTGAATCAGTAGAACCAAAGATAATATCATCTACATAGATTTGTACTAGTAGGGTATGGGACTTATGGGTTCTAATAAAAAGAGTTTGGTCTACTCTACCTCTTATAAATTAATTTTTCAGAAGAAAGCATGCTAGAGTCTCATACCATGCTCTAGGAGCTTGCTTTAGACCATATAATGCTTTATGCAATTTGAAAACATAATCAGGATGAGTTGAAGAGAAAAAACCTGGGGGTTGTCTTACATAGACTTCTTCTTTGATATCGCCATTGAGAAAAGCACTCTTCACATCCATCGGGTATACTTTGAAACCTTTGTGTGCTTCATAAGCTAAGAAGATTCTTATGACCTATAACCTTGCAACTGGTGCAAAAGTCTGGTCATAATCTATCCCTTCTTCTTGAGAGTACCCTTGAGCAACTAGCCTTGCCTTGTTCCTTACAATTACTCCTTGATCATCCAATTTGTTTCTGAACACCCGCTTTGTTCCAACAATGGAGTAATCCTTAGGCCTTGGTACTAGTTCCCAAACTTTGTTCCTTTCAAATTGATGCAACTCTTCTTGCATTGCAATGATCCAGTGTGGATCTTGATCTGCATCTTGAATGGATTGAGGTTCAATTTGAGAAAGGAAGCAAGTGTGCATCAGGTTTTGGTTGACCTGATTTCTGGTTTGCACACCAGCTGAGATGTCTCCAATCACTTGGGAGATTGGATGGTCTCTTGATGTTACTAAATCAACAGGAGGTGTTGATTGTTCACAAACTTGTGTTGTTGTTTCCTCTGGTGGTACAACAATTGGCTCTTTAAGAAGTTTCTCTTCAAGATGTTGAATGTCTTCTTCATCTTCACTGCTTTTCTATTTTTGAATGATTTGTAACATGTCCAAGTCTTCTGCAAGAGAGTGTACCTGCAAAGGTTGTATGGTAGAAGTATTCTTCTCCTTGAAAGACATGTTTGATTCATCAAAAGATATATGAACAGATTCTTCAATTTTAAGAGTTGATTTATTATATACCCTATAAGCCTTACTAATCATGGAGTATCCCAGAAACACTCCTTCATCAGCTTTAGCTTGAAATTTTGCTAAATATTTCTTGTAATTATTATGAATCTAACAAATACAACCAAAAATTCTAAAATAATCTACTTTAGGTTTCTTCCCTTTGAGTAATTCATAGGGAGTCTTGCCCTTTAGTTTATGTATTAGACTTCTATTCAACACATAGTTGGAGGTGTTCACTGCCTCTGCCCAAAAAGATAGAGGAAGGTGAGCATTTGACAACAATGTAGTGACAGATTCAATAAGGGTTCTATTTTTCCTCTCAGCTACCCCATTTTGTTGAGGAGTTCTAGGAGCTGAGAAAGTGTGGCTGATCCCTTCACTCTAACAGAACTCTTGCATAAGAAGAGAATCAAACTCTGCCCCTTGATCACTTCTGATCAGGGCAATGTGAGTATTGAACTCAGTCTATATGAATTTGAGAAACTCTGTCAAACACTTAAAGTTATCAAACTTCTTCCTCAGAAAGAACACCCATGTGAATCTAGAGAAGTCATCTACAACCACTAAAGTACAAGATTTCCCTCCTAAGCTTTGTACTGTAATGGGTCCAAAAAGATCCATGTGTAACAGATACAAAATCCTAGGTAAATCACTCTTATTAAGTGACTTGAAACTATTTTTGGTTTGCTTGCCTAATTGACAAGCCCTGTAGAGTCCTTCCTTCTTGTAGGGGCCAGAAGGTAGTCCTCTAACAAGGTTGTCCTTGGATAGCCTAGCAATAGTTCTAAGGTTTATATTCCCTAGTCTCTTATGCCATAACTCATTAGGTCTACAAATAGAATTAAATAGGCAAATATGTACTTCTGTTGAAAGAAAGTCTACTAAATAGATGTTACCTTTCCTTTTACCTATCAACACAGTTGTGTTGTCCTCTGATTTGATCTTGCATAAGGATTTGCTGAAAGTCACCTGGTAGCCTTCATCACATAGCTGACAGATGCTGATCAAGTTGTGCTTCAGTCCTTCCACATAGGCTACTTTCTTGAATGTGACTGAGCCAATCTGAACTGCACCATATCCTTTTGTTAGTCCAAAGTTTAAATCACCAAATATGACTTTGGGTCCAAGCTTGGCTTTAAAGGATGTAAAGTTGTCCTTGTTCCCTGTCATGTGCTTGGAGCACCCACTATCTAGATACCATTGCTGGTTTGATGTTGGATAGGTCTTCATCTGCACATAAAACAATTTACTTATTTTTGACCCAGTTTACCTTGGGCCTAGGTTGATAACCTTTAAATTCAGAAATAAATGACATCCCTGGTTTACTCTTATAACCTTCAGGATGATATCTCCTTGGAGTTATTATCCATTCAGTATAAGGGTTAAATCTTTGGGATGAAGGACCCCTAGGTTTGGATTTTGATTTACCCTTGAATAAGTTTTCAAAGCTCTGATCTCTGCTCGACGATCGTTGATCTGAGTTCGACGATCTTGGGTCAGATCGTCGAGCTCCGTTCGACGATCGACTGTGGCAGAGTTCAGGGTTTAGAGATCGTCGACCTGAGTTCGATGATTTTGGCTGAGATAGTTGATCTCCGTTCGGCAATCGTCTAGATCCGTTCGACGATTTCTGTTGAACCATGGTTTTCTTAGGTAAGTCAGAATTTTTCCTAGCTACCTCTAGAACTCGCTTCCCTTTATCAGAGATAAATTTAATTGGGGTTATTAGTACTATAGGTTGGCTAGATGAAGCACCCAAGCCCAGTGTACTATTGAATCTAGAGTTCACTGTGCTTGTGATGTCCATTAGCTTAATGCTTCTCCTATTAAGGGATTCTTTAAGCTTTTAGGCCACTGATACCTCACTTTTCAGTGAAGCTATCTGCTCCCTACAGCACTCCAACTCCTTAGAGAGTTTGAGGTTATCTGATTTTAAGGTACTGTGTTCAGACAATTGATTTTTGAGAGAAATGATTTCCTTCTCAGATTTTAATAAGTCTAAACATAGTGCTTTAAACTCATACTTGAAGTCCTCAGAGTTGAAATCAAATGAGTCTATTATCTGGGCTTCTTCAGGTTGAGTCTCTGATTCAGATTCGAACTCTTCTGCATCAGAATTGTGTTGTGAGGCATTGATAGCCATCATGCAGAATTCCTTCTCTTCAGCATCATCTTCTCATCACTTGAGTTGGAAGAAGTTTCAGATTCTTCTTCTGTCTCACTCCAAGTTTCAGCAACAAATCCCTTCCTTGTGTGTTTGTTCTTGCTGGAAGAGGGTTTGCCATTGCTATTCTTCTTGAAGTCCTTGTCTTTTCTTCTTTCTTTCTTATCCTTTCTGTCTTTGTTTTTATTCTCTGGACAGTCAGGCACAATGTGGCCTGATTTCCTGCAACCAAAACAGATAATTTCTTTGTTATTTGATTTATCATACCTTGGCTTGTCATGCTCTTTGTATGATCTTTTCCTGAAGTCCTTTTTGGCCATTTTGTAAAATATTTTGGCCAGTAGACTAAGCAGCTCATCATTGCCTGGGATTTTGTCTTCAGGCTAATCTTCAGTGGCTTTGAAAGCTATTGAATTTTCCTTTCTTGTGGCTGGTGAGGCAGCCTTCTGCTCTTCTTCTCTATTTTTGATGAGCAGCTCATAAGACTTGAGCTTGCCAAAGAGATCTTCTGTTGTGATCTCATTGAGACTTCTGGCATCCTTGATTGGCCAGATCCTTGAGTCCTAAGTGCTTGGGAAGCACATTAGGATTTTATCATTTAGCTCAGTCAATGAGATCTCTTTATCCAAAGTCTTCAGTTCATTGACTATCAGGCTGAGTCTATTATACATTTCTGCTACTGACTCAGCTTCTCCTTTCTTGAAATTCTCATACTGGGTTATGAGGTGAGATCTTCTGTCTTTTCTCTCATCAGCAGATCCTGAGACTATTTTAGATAGCTTGTCCCAGATGTCCTTTGCTGAGTTGCATTCAGCTACTTTTTGGAATATCTCATCAGACATAGTCTGGGCTAGAATGTTCATAACTTTTGCATCTGCAACTTTCCATTTCTTTATCTCTACATCTGTTCCTGAGGGAGGTGGAACAGCACTTGTGCTTGTATTCTCTGGAGGTCTTGGACACACTGTCAAAACAGAATTGAAAATGTCCTCATCAATAGAGTTCATGTACAGTCTAATCCTTGCCTTCCAAAGTACAAACTTAGATAGATTGTGTAACGCCCCCACATATCACATGACATATAACGGTGGGTCCGGCCGGGGCCCCACGCCATAGATCACAGACAAGCGGAGGAATTACGTGTGGAAATCAAAATCTATGCGTATCCTTAACTCATTCCATTCTAGCGCAGCATTTTTATGTTAGCATGAACTCAAACCAGAATGTCCACCAATATATAAAGATCACATTTATATATAACAACACTAGGAATGTATACAACCCACACACCCTGGCTTTATGGCCTTACGGGTTCCTCTTTACACATCAACAATTTCGTACATCGGCGCGCAGGCCGGCCACACATGAAATCCAAACACAACTCTTCGCATGGCCTTCAAGGGCCTATAGCAGCAAGCTAGCCATTCCGCTTATTCATTTCAAGCCGCAACACCTGCAATTCCATATCCAAGCCAACACAGAAAACAAAGTAACGGTCAGCATTTGGCTGACCCATTATAACGACCCTACCCCCTACCCGGGGTAGTGGTTCCTTTCCTGTATACAGTGCTATCATCTATCATCAAGTATCATCAAACAGCATATGTATATCACTTTCTTTATCCCGCTAGCAAACACATTACATCACAAACGCTGGAATCCACCAGACGCTCCGTGCACTCAGGGCACCTTCTTGGCATACCGGAATCCACTAGTCATACACCGCTGATCAGAGGTTTTAACTTGATGGTTGACCGACCCTAGTCCACCAGTCTCGCAAGCTGGTGACATCCCGCCCAAACCACTCAGAGGTACAACCTCACAACATCCAAAACAACCAGAGTAGGTCGACCCACACCATGTGGTGTAGCACGCCGGGTTTATCCAAGCTCCCCAGGCATGTCTACCCATCGACCCCCCTCCTACTCCGATCGACCCACACCATGTGGTGCAGCAAGCCGGGTTTAACTCGGCTCCCCAAGCATTGCCACCAATCGATCCCTACCTAACTAGATCAACCCACCCTAGTGGTGTAACAGGCCGGGTTTATCTCGAGCTCCCCAAGCGTGCTACCAATTGATCATAACATAACCAGGAGCTTTACCAAAGCCTCCTCACATTCAGCATCACATCCATACATTCATCACACTAGAAATCCATTTACATCGTACCAAATCCACGGAGTCTTCTCCGGTTTACCCATGAACATCACCAATCCAGACTACCGGTCCAGATGGGCTTCACACAGCATGCCTATGCCGTACTCCATAATTTCGGCTCTAGATGCAGACGCAACGAAGGAATCACTTCACGGATATCCACCTCTTGGTGGAGGATTCCAAGCACATGAATAAAGGAAGGACTTCGATGTCCAAGAAGGAGATCGTTACCCTTGAAGATCGCTTCGGTGCCATGAAGTAGCCGGATGGAAATCACCGCCTCGGCTCTGCCTTCACGAATCCGCTCTCGGATCTTCGCTCCGCACTTCGCAACCCCTACAGCAGCTGGTAGACTCCTCCCTTCCCTCTTGCCTTAGGCTTTTCTTCCTCCCTCTCTTGGAATAAAAAGAAGAAGAAGAAGAAGATGAAAAGAGGGATAAATCCATTTTTTCTCGGCCTTCAACACACCTGGACAGAGGCCAACCACTGGATCCAGGAAGAGGGAAACAAATGGCTCAGATTTGGCCCGAAAAGCTATAACACGGCCTGACACGCCCTGTGACACGCCCGTGTCACAAGCCGTGTCCCTCTAAGCGGCAGTCAACCGACTCAAAACCAACAGTACACGGCCATGGGACACGCCCGTGTTACATGCCGTGTCCCCGAAACGCCCTCAGACACGCCCGTGTCTGAGGCCGTGTGCCTCAACGAAAATAATCCCAAAACAACCCAAGACTTCACACGGCCTGGCACACGCCCGTGTTCCTGGCCGTGTGCACCTGGACACACCCGTGTCTCGCAAACACGGCCTAGCTTGAAACGTCGAGTTGAGTTCGACGGCTACTGACACGCCCTGTGACACGCCCGTGTCACAGGCCGTGTCCTCACTCGACACTCGACACTCGACGATCGTCGAGCAAAATTCGTCGACATCAAGGCCGATCGTCGACACGGCCTCGACACGCCCTGCGACACGCCCGTGTCGCAGGCCGTGTCCGCTGTTCGGCGACCGTCGACTCCAAATTTCGTCGACTTCACGAATCGACACAACCCAGGCCTGACACGCCCTGGGACACGCCCGTGTCCCCGGCCGTGTCACCCATGCCTGAACCCAAATTTGCTCAAATTGATCTGATTGACTTCGGGATGTTACAATCCTCCCCCCTTCAAATAATTTCGTCCTCGAAATTGACTCCAAATCAACCAATCAACCACAAAACATGTTATTATGCACATTTGTGTGCCGTATCTCAAGCCATCGCCCATACGAAGAAACATACAACACATACAAACATTCCGAACGTCCACTTGTGCACATTGAGCCACATAAGACATCAAAACAAGAAATCATGATTGCAAGTGCACCAAATTTTGATAGATATGTACACCATCTTTTATTCATCACAACTATAACTATAAACACATAGTTTACATACACAACACCTCCAGTCATAACATCGAAGTGATTCACATCACACTTCACTTCCGCTCAGCCTCCCGATTTTGAAATTCACGATTTAGAGACAAATTAAACACCCGAGGCTGAATTTCACCAACTGAGCTTTGCGGCTCTTGCACTTCCATCGCATGCACTCGAGGTTGCGTCCGGGGTACAGATGACTCGGCCACTGCTTTACCCTTTTCTTCATATGACACACTTGTCTTTTTCTCACTCCCTGGAGGGGCATTCTGACAGAATTTTGCTATATGTCCTTGCTGCCCACAGTTATAGCATATACGCGTATCAATCTGTCCTGGCCCATAAGTAGCCCCCGAAGAAACAGTCGACGGCGTTGATTCCGTCGGCCTAAATCTTTTCTTCTCTCGTCGTCTGAACTCCGATTGATCCGACTGCGACACTTTAGCTTCTGCCTTTTCCACTGCCAGTCTCTTATTCTCGTATACTCGCTTCATATCTTTTTCCAAGGCACGAGTTGTATCGACCAATGCTTGAAAGCCTTGGCTCACTAAACTCGGGAGTGCCAACCTCAATTCATCCCGCAGTCCTTCATAAAACCGATTTGTCTTTCGCGCTTCCTCCGCAAAGGTAGATCCCGCATATCTCCCCAATCTCGTAAACTCATGCAGGTAGGTATCAATCTCTCGCTCACCCTGCACCAAACGGAGAAACTCATTTTCCATCGCAATCCTCTGCGACACCGGCACATACTTGGCTAAAAATATTCGGGAGAAGTCATCCATTGAAACCTCCGTTAAACCTCGACCTGCCAAGTGATGCACTTCGATCTCATCCCACCATAATCTCACATCGCCTTCCAACAGAAAAGTGGCCAACGTCACTTTCTGCTCCTCGACCGTCCGGATTGCAGTTAGGATTCTTTTGACTCTTGCCAACCAATCTTCTGCCTGCGTTGGGGAAAGCGCTCCCCCAAACGTAGGTGGATTAAAGTGCATAAAACGTGTCAATGAGTCGTCACTTGCTTGCGCTTCCACCACCACTGCAGCATGCTCTTGCCTTCCACCAAGTCTTGCCTGTCCAGTAGGCTGTGCTTGTAACACTGCAAGCACTGTCTCTCTCACCACCCGTATGGCTTCTGCCGAGGGAGGCATAGGCACTTCCACGGGTGCTGCACTCTTCTCAGACCGTTGGGGCTCAGATGGCCCAGCTCCATCCCTCGCCACCTATCAATGTACAGAACACCATTAATACGGTAACTCATAACGGTCCTGCTACATTGACTACACACTAACGCACATCATGTGCATGACATACATTCCTAGTGGACATTCATGAGTTCAAAGATATTCTCTCCTCCCAAACAATCTCAACCTGGCTCTGATACCACTTTGTAACGCCCCCACATGTCACATGACATATAACGGTGGGTCCGGCCGGGGCCACACGCCATAGATCACAGACAAGCGGAGGAATTACGTGTGGAAATCAAAATCTATGCGTATCCTTAACTCATTCCATTCTAGCGCAGCATTTTTATGTTAGCATGAACTCAAACCAGAATGTCCACCAATATATAAAGATCACATTTATATATAACAACACCAGGAATGTATACAACCCACACACCCTGGCCTTATGGCCTTACAGGTTCCTCTTTACACATCAACAATTTCGTACATCGGCACGCAGGCCGGCCACACATGAAATCCAAACACAACTCTTCGCATGGCCTTCAAGGGCCTATAACAGCAAGCTAGCCATTCCGCTTATTCATTTCAAGCCGTAACACCTGCAATTCCATATCCAAGCCAACACAGAAAACAAAGTAACGATCAGCATTTGGCTGACCCATTATAACGACCCTACCCCCTACACGGGGTAGTGGTTCCTTTCCTGTATACAGTGCTATCATCTATCATTAAGTATCATCAAACAGCATATGTATATCATTTTCTTTATCCCGCTAGCAAACACATTACATCACAAACGCTGGAATCCACTAGACGCTCCGTGCACTCAGGGCACCTTCTTGGCGTACCGGAATCCACCAGTCATACACCGCTGATTAGAGGTTTTAACTTGATGGTTGACCGGCGCTAGTCCACCAGTCTCGCAAGCTGGCGACATCCCGCCCAAACCACTCAGAGGTACAACCTCACAGCATCCAAAACAACCAGAGTAGGTCGACCCACACCATGTGGTGTAGCACGCCGGGTTTATCCAAGCTCCCCAGGCATGTCTACCCATCGACCCCCCTCCTATTCCGATCGACCCACACCATGTGGTGCAGAAAGCCGGGTTTAACTCGGCTTCCCAAGCATTGCCACCAATCGATCCCTACCTAACTAGATCAACCCACCCTAGTGGTGTAACAGGCCGGGTTTATCTCGAGCTCCCCAAGCATGCTACCAATTGATCATAACATAACCAGGAGCTTTACCAAAGCCTCCTCACATTCAGCATCACATCCATACATTCATCACACTAGAAATCCATTTACATTGTACCAAATCCACGGAGTCTTCTCCGGTTTACCCATGAACATCACCAATCCAGACTACCGGTCCAGATAGGCTTCACACAGCATGCCTATGCCGTACTGCATAATTCCGGCTCTAGATGCAGACGCAACGAAGGAATCACTTCACGGATATCCACCTCTTGGTGGAGGATTCCAAGCACATGAATAAAGGAAGGACTTCGATGTCCAAGAAGGAGATCGTTACCCTTGAAGATCGCTTCGGTGCCATGAAGTAGCTGGATGGAAATCACCGCCTCGGCTCTGCCTTCACGAATCCGCTCTCGGATCTTCGCTCCGCACTCCGCAGCCCCTACAGCAGCTGGTAGACTCCTCCCTTCCCTCTTGCCTTAGGCTTTTCTTCCTCCCTCTCTTGGAATAAAAAGAAGAAGAAGAAGAAGATGAAAAGAGGGATAAATCCCTTTTTTCTCGGCCTTCAACACACCTGGACAGAGCCCAACCACTGGATCCAGGAAGAGGGAAACAAATGGCTCAGATTTGGCCCGAAAAGCTAAAACACGGCCTGACACGCCCTATGACACGCCTGTGTCACAGGCCGTGTCCCTCTAAGCGGCAGTCAACTGACTCAAAACCAACAGTACACGGCCATGGGACACGCCCGTGTTACATGCCGTGTCCCCGACACGCCCTTAGACACGCCTGTGTCTGAGGCCGTATGCCTCAACGAAAATAATCCCAAAACAACCCGAGACTTCACACGGCCTGGCACACGCCCGTGTTCCTGGCCATGCGCACCTGGACACACCCGTGTCCCGCAAACACGCCCTAGCTCGAAATGTCGAGTTGAGTTCGACGGCTACTGACACGCCCTGTGACACGCCCGTGTCACAGGCCGTGTCCTCACTCGACACTCGACACTCGACGATCGTCGAGCAAAATTCGTCGACATCAAGGCCGATCGTCGACACGGCCTCGACACGCCCTGCGACACGCCCGTGTTGCAGGCCGTGTCCGCTGTTCGGCGACCGTCGACTCCAAATTTCGTCGACTTCATGACTCAACACAACCCAGGCCTAACACGCCCTGGGACACGCCCATGTCACCCATGACTGAACCCAAATTTGCTCAAATTGATCTGATTGACTTCGGGATGTTACATATTGCACACTGGAGGTCTGGTGCTAGCATAATCTTTGTTTTGGGCCATATTTTGTGAAGAAATAGTTCTAATAACAAAATCCAAACAAGCAGATCTAACTGGAGGGATCTTTGGGTTCAGGGGTTAGCTTGTACAACCACTGAGATGTGGTATTTTTAACCAACCTCACTCTGATACCAATTTAAAGTGCAAGTTAGATCTGATATACTCTAGGGGGGGGGGGGTGAATAGAGTATGGTGCTTGCTAAAAAGTTTTACAACAGTTGTTGTATTTCTAAGTGAACAGGGAAGCAAATAATACAAAGTAAATCTAAACACAACAACTATCTAATCACAGAGCAATCTAGTCACAAACCACAGCCAGAAACAAAAGAAAGACAAGCAACCAGATGACACAAGGAGCTATAGTGGTTCCCCAAACAATCTGGGTACATCCACTCTTCTACCACCCTAGGTAGGAATCCACTGCAGGATGAGTTGATCAGGTGTCCTGGGCACCAATGAGCTTTTGATAAGGTGCTCAAAAACCAAACCAGATTTTTTGATCAGGTGTCTTGCCACCACTGAGTTTTGATAACATCTCAGAAACCAAACACAAACTTTTGAAGGGAGTTTGAAAAACCCTTTACAGTAGAGAGAGAGAGAGGGATGAGACGATCTTCTCTGTCAACAGTCAGAGAGAAGATAGTGGATGTTGTCAAAGCTCCCCCTGAGATCTTGAGTTGTTCAGAAAGTGAAGATTTGTAGTAGGGTGATAGGCCTTCAAATGATTTGATCTCCAGCAATAGATGATTTCAGCAGCAACTGAAATGTGCGGTGTCTGGAGTCTTGAGTGATGATGGCCTTTGAACACTTGAATCAAAAGAGATCTGAAGATTTCAGTTTGTTGATCTCCTTTGGTGATGGTGTTCTTGTATGAATCTTTGAGACTGAGAATGTCTGCAACTCACTTTATTTCTCTTGTAAAACCGTTGTTGATGTTGTAAGAGTTGTTGCAGAGAATTGTTGTTGCAGAATATGTGTCTTTTTTTGTCTTACTCTGAGAAGAATGAAAAACTGAACTTTTATTCTCTTGGTCTGAATAGAAATGATCCTCTGTCCAAGATAGCCGTTAGCCTGTCATTAATTACTTCCTTAACTGTATTTTGTCTTCTGGAGGAAAGTCCAATAAAACATTCCTTGAAAATTCCTTGAAACTTGCTCCAAATTAATTAAAGACGGCTACAAGATCTCTGAATTAAATGCTGACAATAATTCCACAGATGTTCAAAATTTGAATCTTGAAAAACATTGAACTCTTTAGAGAAACGTCGAACTGAGCTCCACTATCATTGAACTGAGCTCAGAGATTGGACTTAGACAGAAACAGAGATCGTCTATCTGAGCTCAACTATCGTCGAACTGAGCTCAGAGATAGAGAATCAAACTGCAGTCAAGATCGTCGATCTGAGCTCGAAGATCGTCGAATGGAGTTCGACGACTCGTTGAAGTTGAGCTCAGAGATCGTCGAATGAAGTTCGACGATTCGTCGAAGTGAGCTCAACGACCGTCGAATGGAGTTCGACGATTCGTCGTACTGAGCTCGACCAAATGACTTAGTCTCCAAAACTGAAAAACCTGGTCTTGAGGGCAGCTTTCAAACCTAAACACTAACCCTTAGACTCAATTCTAATTGACCTTTAGATCTATACAGTGAGGTCAAAATAGGTTTCCTAAGAGAGATAGTGATCCTTGCACAAATCAGTAATAGGGTGTTCCAACAAAGATCCACTTAAGTCTTCTCAGAGTGTATTTGAGAAAGAGAAGACAAAATCAATCTCTGATCCCCCACTGTAAAAAGGGTTCTTAACTCCCTTCAAAAGTTATTTCTGGTTGCAAGTCACCTGATCAAAAGCTTTAGGTTTGATTTTTGAGCACCTGATCAAAAGCTCATTGGTGGCAGTCACCTAATCAAAAACCTGAGTGGATTCCTACCAGGTTGGTAGACGAGTGGATGTAACTAGGTTGGGGAACCACTCTAAAATTCTTGTGTTGTCTGGTTGCTTTTTTCTTTTGTTCTTGATGTGGCTGTGCTAGTTAGGATTGTTGTGTTTGTGTTTAATTAGTTTATATTCTGCAGCACCTGTGATAGACTATTTTATCTCAGGTCTGATCAACTCTGCAGAAGTTCTATTTACACCAAAAAGGTTTGAAAATTTAAAGATACTCTATTCACCCCTCCTCTAGAGTATTCCTGATCTAACCCCTCACTTTTACGGGATCTGCTCGGGGACCGGGCAGACACCATTGAGTGACATCCAGCCCTGCTAGCTAGGTGAGGGTCTGGCAACGGGATCTGCTCGGGGTCTGAGTAGACACCATCGAGTGACATCCAGCCCTTCCAGGTAGGTGAGAGCCTGACAGCGGGAGCTGCTCAGGGTTAGGGTGGACACCATCGAGAGACATCCAGCCCTGCCAGCTAGGTGAGAGCCTGTCAGCGGGATCTGCGCGGGGTTCGGGTAGACACCATCGAGTGACATCCAGCCCTGCCAGATTAGTGATAACATGGCGGCGGGATCTGCTCGGGGTCTATCAAATGAATACTTCACTTTATTGTACGAGTTACTGCAACACAATTAGCACATCAAGAAGCTTTATTAAGAATAAAACATCTCTTACACGTTCTTAAGTATAAAAGCATTTCAGGTCGTCACCGCTCCAGGTGTGACCTAGGGTCTCGCCATCCACATTTTGGAGTCGATGCCCTCTTGATCTCAACATTTCTTCTACAATGTATGGGCCTTCCCAGTTGGGGTTGAACTTCCCCACAGTTGTCGACCTTCCTGCTGTATCCACCTTTTTCAGGACCAAGTCACCCTCCGCAAATTGTTTGACTCTGACGTGCTTGTCAAAGTACTTAGCCATTCTCCTCTTCACCTCTTCTTGTCAGATGGTGGAGAGGTCACGCAGCTCCTCCACCATATCCAATGAGAGACGCAGCTCTTCCTCGTTCTCGGCCTGCCATTCTTCCCTGCCTTCCCCGGCCGCAACCACCTGGGGCGTTTGAACTTAAAATTCTATAAGGAGTTCCGCGTCACATCCATGGGAGAGTTTGAAAGGGGTCTCGCCTGTGGCTGTGTTTGGGGTAGTCCTCAGGGCCCAGAAAACCGAGGGAAGTTGCTCCACCCAGCTCCCTTTCAGTTTCTCTACTTTCTTCTTTAGGAGGTTTACAATAATTTTATTCGCAGCCTCCACTTGCCCGTTGCTCCTGGGGTGGTTAAGTCAGGTGAACCTGAGGTCGATCCCAAGCTGCCCGTAGAAGCTGGTGAATTCTGTGCTAGCGAACTGAGGCCCATTTTCCGTGACAATGGCTTGGGGCAGCCCGTGGAGGCAGATGATATCCCCCCAAACAAAGTTTCTGATGACCTGGGAAGCCACCTTAGCCAGCGCTTTCACCTCCCACCACTTAGAGAAATAATCAATCATCACCAACAAGAACCTTCTTTTCCCGCTGGCCTGGGGGAACTGCACGACCAAATCCATTGCATAAATTGCAAAGGACCAGGGGGTTGTGATGATCTTGAGGCGCTGGGCCGGCTGTAGCTAGAGGGGGGTAAATAGTTGTCACTTGTGACATCTTCTTACGAATTTCGTAGCATCGTGGCCCAGGGTGGGCCAGAAATACCCTTGCCTAATGATCCTTCCTTCCAGGGTCCGACTCCCGGAGTGACTCCCACACTCCCTGGAGTCGACTTCTTCCAAGATTCTTTGTACTTCCCCCCTCGGCCATGCAACGGGCCAGCAGTCCTGAGAGAGCCTTCATATACAGCTGCCTGTCCCGGAGGAGATAGTATGCCGATTTGTGTCTGAGCCTCTTCTTATCCATCCCCTCCGGATACTCTCCTGTGGGGAGGAATGTCGTGATCGGATCCATCAACGAGGTGCGTCGTTCTATCGCCATCAGCTCTCCTTCTTTGATGGAAGGGTGGAATAGATCAGTGATGGTACCCCCCACCCGGGGACCATGCTTCGCTAGCTGATTGACCTGCTCATTCTCCTCCCTGGGCACGTATCGGATGGAAAAGGTTTGGAACGTACCGACGACCTCCTTTACTTTGGCTATGTATAGCCGTAGGGTAGGCTCTCTTGCCTCAAACTCCCCGTTGATCTAGGAAGCTACCACCATTGAGTCATTGAAGACCTCCACGTCCAACACTACTAGTTCCCTGGCCAGGCGCAGCCATACTATCACGGCCTTATACTCGGCCTGGTTGTTAGTGATGGGGAAGTGCACCACCACCGTTTGCTCGATTCTAGTTCCCTGGGGGCTCTATAAGATCATCCCCACCCCAAGGAATGTCTCCCCGAAGCGCCATCTACCTTCACCTTCCATGGAGTCGGACGAGTGAGCTCTTCCTCCACCACCTCGATCACGTAATCGGCCAAAACGTCGGCCATCACATGAGCCTTGATCGAGAGGCGGGGGACGAAGGAGATGTCGAATTCGCTCAACTCTACCGACCACTTGGAGAACCTTCCTGAATACTCCACCCCCTCGAAGATGTTGCAGAGGGGATGGTCAGTCGCCACTTGGATGGAGTGTGCCTGGAAGTAGGGCCGCAGCCTTCGGGACGAGATGATCAGGGCGAAGGCCAGCTTCTCCAAGATTGGATATCGGAGCTCGGCCATACTTAGGACCCGGCTCACATAGTATATGGGGAGCTGTCTCTTCCCCTCTTCATGCACCAAGACAGAGCTCAAGGCCTCCGCTCCGACCCCGAGATATAAGAGTAGGTCCTCCCCATCCTTCAGCCCTTTGAGAAACGGAGCCTGCGTCAACTGCACCTTAAGATCTTGGAATGCCTCCTCGCACTCCTTGGTCCACTCAAATTTTTGGCCCCCCTTTGTGTTTTGAAGAAGGGGAGCACTTCTCCCCGGCCCGGGAGAGGAACCTGCTTAAACCTGCCAGCTTCCCTGTCAATCATTTCACCTCCTTAGAATTCCGCGGTGACCCCAACACCATGATAACATTGACCTTATCAGGATTTGGCTCGACCACTGTGGGGGTGAGGAGATGCCCCAAGAATTTTCCCCTGCTGGCCCCGAAGACACACTTCAGGGGGTTCAATCTAATCTTGTACTTGCGCAGGGCAGCGAAGGTCTCTTCTAGGTCCTGGAGGTGAGAGTCTACGTCCCGAGTCTTGATCATGAGGTCATCCATGTACACCTCCAGGTTCCTCCCCTTCTATTCCGTGAGACCATGTCCATCATCTTTTGGTAGGTCGCCCCTGCATTCTTCAACCCAAATGACATCATTTTATAGCAGTAGCACCCATCCCCAATGATGAATGAGACGTTCTTGACGTCTGGGTGGTGCATCCAGATTTTGTGGTAACCTGAAAACGCATCTAAAAAGCTCATTATAGAAAAACCGATGGCTGAATCAACCAACACGTCGATCCGAGGCAAGAGATAACAATCCTTAGGGCACAATTTATTAAGCATAGAAAAGTCGATACACATATGCCACCGACCGTCTCCTTTTTTAACCATGACTACATTGGAAACCCAGCCGGGGTAATGGATCTCAGATACAAAGCCGACCTTGAGAAGTTTTTCCACCTCCTCTCTGATGGGCTCCACCAGCTTGTCCGCGGTGGACCTCTTCTTCTACTAGACGGGGCGTGTTCCCAGGTCCAGGTTGAGGCGATGGCAAGCCACATCCGCGTCAACCACCGGCATCACTGCGACACTCCATCTGAAGATGTTCATGTTCTTCTAGATGCACGCAAGCATCCTGCCTTGAGCCTCCGGTGTCATCCCTCTATTGACACAAACCTTCTCTACCCTGCCTCCAAGGGTGAGAACCTCTAGCTCCACCACCTCTTTTGTAACCTCCAGCCTGGACTGCTCCCCCACTCTCCGATGTCCCTATCTTCTGGGACAAAGACCTCCGCCTCCACCTCTTCCTCTACGACCATTGTCTCGGCCAACTCCTCCCGGTCTCCTCCTGCCACCTCTACCTCGGTGTAGCTCTCCACCTCCATTTCCTCCCTGCCAGCCTCCTGCTCCACCTCCTCCATCCTCCGCTCCATCTCCTCGGCTCCTTCCTGCCAAGAGATGGAGTTCATGGCAGTGACGTAGCACTCCCTTGCTACTTAGGGGTCACCCCAGACCCGAACCTGGATCCCCTCGACATTAAACTTCAAGCATTGGTGGAATGATGAGGGGACGCAGTGGAAGGCACTGATGAGGGGCCTCCCTAAGATGGCGCTGTAGCTCCTTGGGGCATCCACGATGACAAACCTGATGTCCGGGACTGCCCCCCTTGGGTGACATGGAGCCCCACTCCTCCTTATACCTCCTTCCTATCCCCCGAAAACCCAAACAAGGGCCCATCCGAGGCAAACACTCTCTTCTCCTCCACCTTCATTGCGTCGAACGCCTTCTTAAAGATGACGTTGACAGAGATTCTATTGTCGATGAGGATCCTGGAGACGGTGAAATTTTCAATGAATGTCTGGATGACCAACATATCGCAGAAGGGATCCTTATGATCTGGCATATCACACCTTGAGAAGGTAATCTTCTCTTCCAGGTGTGGGGTCTGGTAAGTGGAGCCAACGCTCCGACGATACATGGTGTGGAGGCTCGCCCTCCGAGAAGCCTAAACCCCCATCCCCCCCATGGATCACTCTGATCCCTCCTCGGGTCCTGACATCCACCCGGTCTTCACATATATCCTCCTCCACCTGAGGCAAAACCTCCTCAATCCTTACCTCCTGGTGCCCATGTTGTTGCTATTGCTCCTTGTTCCCTCTCATCTCGACGAACTCCAGGAACGTGGTTGTAGCGTGCCCTTCCTCTTATTGGAAATCACAGTAGCGTAACTCCACCCTTACTTCTCTCCTCCTCCTCCACGCTGCACTCCTCCTTTGCCCCATGGCTATGGCCATAGCATGGTCTTGATTGGGGAGGGGAGGTCTCTGTGCCTGCCTCCATCCCGGGGGGTGGAACTGATCTTGGCCCCTCTGGTGGTGGTCCCTTCCCTGATATCCTCTTTGTGGCCTTTGGTCTTGCCACTCGGGCCTCCAGCCCAATCTACGGTCCGGTTCCTGTCGCCCCCACCTGGGCTGCTACTGCCCTTGGAGCTGCCTCTGATCCCTCTAATGAGGTTCGATTCTCCTCTCCTCCTGCACTCTTCCGCCTCTCGGCTCCTTCTCTTTCTTCATGGACCAACTGGCCAGCTTCCGGGCAAACTCCGGATTCGACGCCTCCCCATCGACCTCTCTCGCTGCTCTATCCATCAGCTCCTCTTAGGAGAGAGGTGGAACTCTCTTCAGCACCATCCTGAAGAAACCCTGTTGCAGCGCCAGGGTGAAAGCCATCATTAGGCTATGGCCTGGAATCTCTTGGACCTGGGTGACCTCCTCCTATAATCGGTCAACATAGCTCCCCAAGTTCTCATTCACCCCCTGCTTCATGTGGAACAGGGATTCTGACTCCGTTTTCCTCCTCTTCAAGGTGGTGAACCTCAGCATGAACCCCCGGCTTAGGTCCTCGAAGCAGTAAATGGAGCTGGCCGGCAACTAGTGGAACCACTCCCTCGCTTTCTCCTTGAGGGTGATGGCGAAGTGTCAACACTTGAACCCATTCGACATCTGCCGGATCGAAACCACCTCCTCGAACCATTGGACGTGCTGGACAGGGTCCCCCTTCCCGGTGTAGTAGGACATTTCAGGTTCAATGAACCCCTCTGGAACTGGGGCAGAAGAAACCAACTAGCTAAAGGGGCTTTCCACCCTACTGGGCAAGCTGACACATATCGCGGCCCCAACTCGCCGATCCGTTCTCCGCTTGCCGAGCTAGGGAAGAGGACACACCCGGGGTGTTCGCATCCACTTCCTTCCTCAGCGACCTCCTTGCCAGCTCGCCTGCCGGGGGCGTCCTCTCCCAGAGATGGTGCGACAACGATCTGGGTAGCTGGGGTCGAGCACTTGGCCCACACGCCGAGTGCGAACTTGACGAGGCCGAGTACCTCGTTCCTGAAGTATTCGAACATTCCCACCATGGCCAGAGGTGGAGGGGGCGGCGAGTCCGACCTGTCAGATCCTTGTCCTCCTGTCATCGAGCTCGCTGAAGATTTTCTGTACTGACCACTTTCCACGCTCACCACACCAAAATGTTGAAACCGAAAACTCGGTCTCTTGTGGAGTTCACCCGTGGGGAAGGGGTGATCACGCACATAGTTCTCTCCTGCGAGCAAAATAACAAAAGAAGCAAAGAAGAACTAACCCAAAGGCTCGGCGTGGAGGACCCAACACACACCCGAAAGATCTTAGAGCGCTTCCCTTCCTTAGACAAAGGCCGAGCTAAGGTAACCTCAGAAAGCGCTTAGAAGATCTAGGAACAAGGGCACAAGAAGCATGCTTTCTGAGGTACCCCTTGGGTCCTATTTATAGATTTCTGAAAATGGCCTGCAAATAGCCAACTTCCGCTGTTCTGAACGGCTATGTGCAGTCCAGGTTGGCCTGCCAACAGCGTAACTCCACGGTTATGAAGGGATATGGGCAGGCCAGCGGGGGCAAAATGGTAAAAATACCTCATTGACAAATGGGCGAATAGCCCTCATTAATCTTTACTCGGCAAGGGCGGCGAGCACGGGCACGGACTGCCCTGCTCGCGAGCTGCGAGCCCACCAAGATGTCGGGACTCGGCGAGCCATCTAGAGGTCGACAAAAAGGTCGAGAGAATGCGAGCTCGCGAGGTTGGCCGAACTCGCATGACATACGTCGGGCACACCTGAGCGAGCTGGATGTTGCCGAGCCCCGTGTCTCTCGTGGTGTTCGCCCATCTCAGAAAAAAGGGGGCTGGCCGTTCTGGTTCCTGGCAACCCCACTCTCTGGATATGGGGTTGTACAAGTAGTTAGCTAGTGCTTATGGATCTGAAATCTATGCTGAAGTGTTGGAGGCTGCACTAATGGTGGAGGCGATTGTCAACGCCAAGAATCGAGGATAACAAATGAGAAAGGATTAGAGTAAGGCTGATGAGGGTAAAAGTTCCCAAGAAACCAGTACCACTTCAGGGAAAATAAGCAAAGAGATATGCAGTTTATGTGGCCGGCCAGACCATCCATTTTAGAGATGTTACCAGAGATTAGGATCCCAGAAGAAAGAATGGGTGCATGCTATTCAGGTGCTCCTAAAGAAGATTTGGTTTGTTATGCATGTAAGCAGAGGGGGCACGATGCTGCTTGTTGTTGGCATAAGGATAGGGCTTGCTTATAGTGTGGGCAGAAGGGACATGTTAAGTCGAAGTGCCAGCAGGTTCATCCCGGTTGCAACCAGTTCCACTCCAGGCTTTGTCGCCACCGCAACTATTGGACAAGGGGAAGAACAAGCTGAACATGGTGTCTTTGGAGCAAGCTCAGATATCTTCGCAAGTTATTACAGGTTAGATCCTAACCTGTTCCTTGTTTTCCATTTGTATCAGTAATTCGACATTCGTTTCCTTAGTTGCAGATACGATTTTATATAGGAAAGTTTAGGGTCAAAAACTGTTGGGCACGTGTTCTGTTTGATTCTGATGCTACCGACTCATTCGTCGCTCGGACTTTTGTAGAGCGTCATCGTTTGACACTCGATCGGGTTGGCGACGCGGTTAGTATCAAGTTTCCCTCTGGCGAATCCGTGGTATCGGACCAAGACATTCAAAGCTGTCTGATTCTATTAGGTGATTTTCTAGTGGTTGCGAATTTGAAGATGATAGACTTGGAAGATTTTGATGTGATTCTGGGCATGGATTGGTTGTCCAAGTATGATGTGGTTATCTAGTGCAAGGTTAAACGCTTGGACTTCAAGATGGACATTGGTCAACCCAGGAGCATTGATGGTTTTTCACACAAAGTTTCTCCGATTATATCTGCGGTACATGCTCAGAAGCTGGTTAATTCTGAATGTTTTGCTTGTTTGGTATCGATGTTGGCCACCTATGGTTGTTTGCCGCGAGTGGAGGAGATTGTTGTTGTACGTGAGTTTTTGGATGTGTTTCCTGATAATCTTCCTGGTCTTCCACCCGAGAGAGATGTGGAGTTCATCATAGATCTGGAGCCGGGTACTCGTCCTATTGCTAAGGTGCCATACCATATGGCCCCGCGCGAGCTAGAGGAGCTGCATACCCAATTGGATGAGTTACTTCAGAATGATTTTATTAGGCTGAGTTCTTCTCCGTGGGGTGCTCCTGTGCTGTTTATAAAGAAAAAAGATGAATCAATGAGGCTTTGCATCGATTATAGAGAGCTCAATAAAGTGACTATCAAGAATATATATCCCCTGCTTAGGATTGATGACCTATTTGACTAGTTGCGTGGTAGCTCTGTGTTTTCAAATATCGATCTTCGTTCAGGCTAACACCCGTTGAGGATTCGTGAGGCAGATATTCCACGGACTGCTTTTCGTTCGCGGCATGGGCATTTTGAGTTTTTGGTAATGTCTTTCGGATTAACTAATATGCCCTCTGCCTTCATGGATATGATGAACAAAGTGTTTAAGGATTACCTGGACCGTTTCGTGGTGGTTTTCTTAGATGATGTTCTGGTGTACTCACGTAGTGCTGAAGAGCATGCCCAACACTTGCGTCTAGTTTTGTCTACCCTGAGGGAGCATAATTTATATGTCAAGCTAAGTAAGTGAGAGTTTGGTCTTTCTCAGGTTTCGTTTCTGGGCCATGTGGTTAATGAGGATAGAAGTTCTGTAGACCCTGAAAAGATAGCTGTTGTCATGGATTGGAATAGGCCTGCCACTCTTAAGGAGATAAGGAGCTTCCTAGGCTTGGCAAGATATTATAGAAGGTTTGTTGAGGGTTTCTCTATGTTGTCGGTGACACTGACTAAGCTTACGCAGGAGAACACAGCTTTTGTGTGGAGCGAAAAGTGCGAGGAAGCTTTTCTGGAGTTGTAGAGAAGATTGTGCATGGCTCTGATTTTGTCCTTGCCTATTGAAGGGGGAAAGTATGCAATGTATGTGGATGCATTTCATGTTGGACTTGGTTGCGTGCTAATGCAAGAAGGTAAAATAATAGCGTATGGGTCGAGGCAGTTAAAGATTGAAAGTTATTTAACTTAAGGTTAGCTGATCACCTAGAGGGGGAGGGGGTGAATAGGTGTTTGAGGTTTTCTTAGTTCTTTTGCTGATTTTTAAGATGATCTATCTAGAGCTTGTCCTTAGCACCTGCAATAAATCAGAAAATAGGCACACAGTAAACACACAATGATTTATAGTGGTTCCACAATTGGATACATCTACTTTCCATCCCACCTATCCAACTGATTCGTTGGACTAGGTACAAACTCCACCAATATCTCCTTAGAGCTTACACTTCAGGCCCTCAGCCTTATACACAGATTCTTCACAGAATCCAAACTCAGAACCACAAGGGTTCCTACCTAAGAGACCTGCAGAGCTCCTACAGCTCAGTGATCCACTGATCACCTACCTTAGCCTTATTTCTAAGGCCTACAACTCAGGCTCTTCAGCCCTACAGCTTCAGGTACACATCAATACTCTAGAGTGCTGTAGCACACCTATAACTCAGTACCCTTCCAGGTACCTACAACTCAGCCTAATCCAAGGCCTACAACTCAGTGACACACTTTTCACCTAAAGCTCAGCGACTCTCCAGTCACCTACCTCAGGCACAAGGCCCTACACTCAGGCTCGGAGGACAGCCCTACCTCAGATCTACACTTGGATCCTACCTTAGAGAGAAACACTCTCCTACCTCAGTCAATAAAGCCCTACAGCTCAGAACCACACTTAGATCCTACCTGAGTACCCTAGCAGGGCACCTACCTCAATGACTAATTAGTCACCTAACTCAGGCACAAAGTGCTCTACACTCAGATTTAGATAAACTGAATCCTACAAGAAGTAAATACAAAATGTTTAGGAAAAATAAATTAATTGACTCAATGAAAAGTCTCTGAGTCTACCTTACTGGACTGAGCAAATATTAGTCCAGCACTCTTGTTGTAGAAGGAATTAGTCCTCTTCTATAGCTAACACTTCTCTACTGCACAGATGAGCTGCTACCAGCTTGCTGAATGGATGAATTAGCTTCTCTGTTCTGGAGAGAACTGTCTTGTTGAGCTTGAAGAGCTTCAGCTAACGTCCTTTGCCTTTCAGCTATCTATGCTGGACTTGAGCTTTCAAGCTTGATGTAGAAGAAGATGTCCAACCACCTCTAATTTTCTTTCTTTATTTATGCATTTGTTCTCTGTATTCTCGTTGCCCTAATCCTTTTTATTTTTCCTTTTTATATTTGTTGATTTGAATCAACGACACAAATATATGTGGGCCCAGCTAAGGATTGGTGAGCGCCATCTCCATCAGAAGAGAACAAAGTAGCTTTCAGCACCACTGCAGCTTTCCCGCAATGGCTACATATAAGTTGAATTTGATGACGTCAGCAATGGTCATCACCATCCGGGCTTAGAAAATATTCCAGAAATCCATAAAGCGTTGAGTGATGTTAAGTCACTCAACACCATCTGTCTTGGCTCTCATCGCTTCTGGACTTGTGAATTTTCTCTGGATTTGTCTCAACGGTTCTGTCTCAGCGGTTTCTTCTTAACAGTTATGACAGGCCTTTGTCTCAATGCTTTCTTTTCATCAGCTGAGATAAGTTTCTATCTTAACGGTATCTTCACAGCGGTCTCAGTAGTTTTTGCTTCACAGCTGAGACAATCTTCTATCTCAGCAGTTTTCCTCTTAACTGTCTCAACACTTCCTTCTTCATTAGAAGCGTTGAGTGAACCTGCTTCACTCAATGCTTCTGGACTTAGAGAAATCTAGCTAGTTTTGTCTCAGCGCTTAAGCTGATACATTCTTCTCAGTTGACTCAGCTGTCTCAGCAGTCTCAACGACTTCTTCTCAGCTATCTCAGCACTTTTTGCCTTAGTTAGTTTTCTGGCTTTAGCTGCGTTCGACGATATGTGGGCTGAGATAGACGAACTATGATCTTCTCAACGGTCTCAGTGCTTTTTGCCTTAGTTAATGTTTCTGGCTTTAGAGTGACAAGTGTTAGGCCAAGCTTGACGATCTATAAGCTGATCTCGACGAATTGCAAACTAAGCTTGACGAACTTCAAGCTGAGCTCGACGAACTTTGAATCCTGAGCTCTTGACCTTATCCCAGGGAATGTTGAGCCGAGCTCGACGAACTTCGAGCTGAGATTGACGAATTTTGAGTTTACTACCAAAATCATTTTCTTCACCTGTCCAATCATGGAATACGTGCATGCAAGAATTAGAGCACCCATAAAATACATTATGCATGTATGTCATTGACCCGTTTTACTTCTTATAAATCTGGGATATTGGGATCAATAGACCCAACAATCTCCCCCTATTTGAAAAAGTCAAAACATACAAGTCATTGACAACACAACATATTCATCATATACAAAATTTAACATTAGTAGAATGCGGAAATGTTACCATATTTCTCCAGCCTATGGAGAATTACTTACTCCCCATAGAATGCTGCCATCCTTACTATTCCACCTGTCTGTTCTTCTCAACCCTTGACTTTTATCCTCCCCCTTTTTGACTTCTGCAATAGGGAGCATTCTGAGGGTTTTTTTCTCCCCCTATCTGTCTGGAGTAGATTTTCTCACTGTAACTGAATCCCGTTTAGCTGTTGGGCTGGCTCCTCCTCAACAGTTGCACACCATCTTCATTATCTGGAGGAATAACTTGTACTACCTACAAAATGGATAGTGCATCATATGGTAGAAGAGAGACTTGAATCTACACAAGATTCAACATACCAAATTCAAATTTGAAGGTGTTGAACTTGGCTTCATCTATTGTCTTACTGAAGATATCAGCCACTTGATTGTTTGTGGAGACAAACTAAAGGGAGATGTCTTCCCTTTCCACATGTTCTCTAATGAAATAATACATAATTTCTATATGCTTAGTCCTGCTATGGGAGACAAGATTCCTAATTATAGAAATTGTACTAGTAGAATCACAAAAGAGTGGAGTTCTACTTATCTGAATATTATAGTCCTGAAGTTGATCCTGAATCCACAACAACTGAGCACATCATCTTCCAGCTGATATATACTCTGACGCTTCTGTTGATATTGTAACACTTGTTTGTTTCTTGCTACTCCAAGAGACAAGCCTTCCACTTAGAAATTGACAGGAGCCTGAAGTGTTCTTCCTGTCCTCCTTGCAGCCTGCAAAATTTGCATCTGAATAGCCTGTTAGTTCAAATTCCCCATTCCTAGGGTACCATAGGCCAAGATCTGGGGTGCCCTTAAGATATCTCAAGATTCTTTTCACAGCAGTGTAGTGAAACTATTTAGGAAAGGACTGATACCTAGCACGGACACATGTTGCATATATAATGTTAGGCATACTTGTGGTGAGGTAGAGAAGGGAGCCAACTATACCTCTATGCAGAGTTCGATCAACATGTTTCCTAGGATCTTCTTTTCCTAAAGGCATACTTGAGCTCATGGGAGTTCTTATGGTGGAAGCATTCTTCATGCCATATTTCTTGATTATCTCCCTGGTGAACTTTGACTAGGATATGGATATACCATCATCAGTCTATTTTCTTGAAGTCCTAAGAAAATTTTCAGTTCACCCATACTACTCATCTCAAACTTCCCCTGTATAAGTTTTGCAAACTTCCTGTACTGGTTGTCATCAGTAGAGCCAAATATTATGTCATCAACATAAATCTGGAATAGGATGATCTTGCCCATAGATTCCCTTAGAAATAGGGTCTTATCTATCTTCCCCCTTAAGAATTTGTTCTCAATGAGGAATGTAGACAATGTCTCATACCATACTCTTGGGGCTTGCTTGAGCCCATAAAGAGCTTTTCTGAGTCTATATACAACAATAGGAGAGTTAGAATCTACAAAACCTGGAGGCTGCTCTACATAAACCTCTTCCTTCAAGTCTCCATTCAGGAAGGCAGACTTGACATCCATCTGGAATACCTTGAATCCCTGGAGAGCTGCAAATGCAAGGAACAGTCAGATTGATTCCAACCTTATAGTTGTAATCAATACCCTCTTCCTGTCTATAACCTTTGGACACTAGTCTAGCTTTATTCTTTATTACAATGCCATTCTCATCAAGTTTATTTCTGAAAATCCACTTGACTCCAATGACATTGTGTCCATCTGGTCTGGGAACCAGCTTCCATACCTTGCACATTTTCAACTGGTTCAGTTCTTCTTACATTACACCAATCTAGAATTGGTCTTGATTTGCTTCTTCAAATTTCTTGGGCTCTTCTTGTGACAGGAAGATGGAATAAACATCTGTGTTGAGACTCCTGCTTATGGTCTGTACACCTTGGCTATCCTCACTTATTATCTAATCTGGAGGATGATCCCTCAGATATCTGACTTCTGGGGGCATCCTATCTACTTCCTACTGATTACCATTTTTTCAGCAGGTTGGTCTTCATTTCCAGCTTGACTGTCCTATGTTTACTCTGGATAGCATCCCTCTTCACATTCTTCTTGCATAGCTGGGTCTTTATCCTTGATGGAGAGCTTTTACATCATGACTTCTGTACTTGCAGAGCTAGGCATAGAGCTTGACAACTCATTGTCAATCATGCATGACTCATCAAACACTACATGGGCAGATTCTTCTACAACTTGATTTGTCAAGTTATAGACTCTATATGCCCTAGTATTATTACTGTATGCAATAAAGATCCCTTTATGGGATTTGACAACAAACTTAGTCACTTTTGACTTACCAATGTTTAGGATGAAACACTTGCAACCAAAGATCTTGAAATAGGATATGTTTGTTTTTCTGCCCTTCAAGATCTCATAGGGAGTCTTCTTGTGGCCTTTGGTGATATAAGCCCTATTGAGCATATGACATGCAGTATTAACTGCCTCAGCCCAGAAATATTCAGGGAGAGAAGTGTCACTCAATAATGTTCTCCCAACTTCTATGAGAGTCATGTTTTTCCTCTCAGCTAACCCATTTTGCTGGGGTGTTCTTGGAGAGGAGAATTCTTGATGAATCCCTTGCTCTTCACAGAATGTAGTCATAACAGTAGACTGAAACTTAATTCCATGGTCACTTCTGATTTTGACCACAGAGCATGCAAGCTCATTCTGAATTTGCCTGACAAATTTAATGAAGATTTCAAGGGTTTCATCCTTTCTTCTAAGGAAGAACACCCTAGTAAACCTGGAATAGTCATCAACCACCACAAGGGTGTAGACCTTCCTACCAATACTATGAACAGGCATAGGACCAAACAAGTCCATATGTAGGAGATACAAGCATCTCACTGAGTCCTTGGGCCCAATGCTCTTGAAAGAGGTCTTAGTCTGCTTACCCTTTTCGCAAGCAACACAGATACCCTCCTTGGAGCATTTTTTTTGGACCATTCCTAACAAGCTCATCACTGAAGAGCTGACCATTGGTATTATTATTCAAATGATCCAGTCTCTTGTGCCATTGAACACAATATGAGACTTTGTCATTTGCAACTAGGCATATATGGGAACTGTTATCTAAGCAAGAAAAGTTTAAGCAATAGACATTCCCACTCCTAGTGCCTATTAAGATGACACTTTGGTCACTTAACCTCTTGATGTGGCACTTATCCTTATGGAAGGAAATGTCATAACCAAGATCATATAGTTGGCTTATGCTTATGAGATTTTGTTGCAACCCCTCCACATAAGCCACCTTTGTGATGGTGATTATGCTATTTGAGATATTACCATAGCCTCTGGTTATCCCCTTGTTAGAGTCACCAGAGATGACCTTGGGTCCATTCTTTACTGGATTGAACTCCTTCAGTATCTCCTTTGTTCCAGTCATGTGTCTGGAACATCCACTGTCTAAGTACCATTTAGGAGAATTGGTACTTGAACTAATCTGAAAAGAAAACAAATCACCTTACGTTAGGACCCCAATTTCTGTTGGGTCTTAGGTTCACATTAGTCTGAAAATAATCATGCCTTCCTGCAGAATTTCTGACAGGTTGGCAACCTATGGACACTGAAGGATTGTGCCAGCAATCTACAGCATAGTGGCCCACTTTGCCACAACACCAACACTCATAAATGTTTTACCTCCTTTTAAGGGCTCTGAAGGATTATACTCAATATGTGTCTATGCTAGGTATCAAGCCGGCCCTAAAGAGTCTCATTAAACAACTGCTAAAAGAATATTGAGAAATCTTAAGGGCACACCCAATCTTGGGCTTTGGTATCCTAGGAATGGTGATTTTGATCTAACTGGATACACAGATGCAGATTTTGCAGGAGGTAAAGAGGACAGAAAGAGTACATCGGGAACTTGTCAATTTTTGGGGAGAAGACTCATCAGTTGGAGTAGCAAGAAGCATACAAGTGTAGCTATTTCAACAGCTGAGTCTGAGTATATATCAGCTGGGAGTTGCTGTACACAGTTACTATGGATTCAGCATCAACTCCTGGACTACAGTGTATATCTATGTAAATCTGTTATGTATTATGACTCTACTAGTGCAATCTCAATTGCAAATAATCCTATTTCTCACAGTAGAACCAAACACATAAAAATCAAATATCACTTTCTTAGAGAACATGTTGGAAAAAGCAATATCTGTTTACATTATACTCCAACTGAAAATAAAATTGCTGATATATTCACAAAACCCTTAGATGAAAACAAGTTAAATTTCTTCATGTTTGAACTGGGAATGTTAAACATAGAGTAAATTCTGTTGTTAGGGTATACAAGAATTCAGGATCAGAATAACCATTTTCATTGGTACTTAAAAAAACCTATTCAACTTGTATACGTTAAGTAACCAAGTCTACCGACCTAAATAAATAAGTAAGAGATTAAAAAGGTCAAATGTTATTAGTTAGACAATTAGAAATTAAATTTGGCTAAGTCCATAAGGAAGTGTCGAGACACCAGAGAATGTGCCAAGACATCTGAGAATGTGTCGAGACACTAAGGTATGTGTCAAGAGACATTATACTTGTGTCGACTTGAGTTGAAACATCTCGACATACTAGTTTTCCTTTGTCGAATTGAGTCGACACATCTCGACAGACTAGTTTTCCTGTGTCAGTACTTGGTCATTTCCTAAAAAGTTGGAACAGACTAAATAGAGCGCGCCTTTTCAACTTCAACGACATCTACTATAAATAGGGTGTGAAAGTAGAAGTCGACTACGCCTAATCAATATATGTCTCACAGATCTCTTCACACAGCCTAATCAATATAGGTCTCAACACAGATCTTTCACAGATCCACTGATTTTGAAAGTGTTGTTGATTTGATTTAAAAAAAATTATTCTCTGAGTCAATTTCTTCCTGGTCTAAGTAAATCTCAGCCCTATCTACTTCCCAACAACAAGAATGGCAATCTTCGACTATCTGCAGCTTGTGCTTGAAGTTCCTCAGGACCTTGATCCCGTTCTTGCAGATGTAAGGGCAAGATTAAGAATGAATGTCTTCAATCAACTAACCTTTATTGGCAGGAAATGAATTGCTCAACCTCTCCTTCTGTCCAGAGAAAACTCTGTACATATATCTTCATCTTCTTAAACAATCCAGAGAAAGATCTTCAGATTTGGCTCGACTTGGATCGTGAATCAACTTCAACTAGGGCTTGCCTAGACTGATTCGTCTTCCATAGAGAGATCCTCTGTTCTTACTGTAGCAGATGTTTATTGCACCAGCGAACTCAAAAAACATTCAGATTTATCAATTGAAGCTCTTGGTTCTATAACAATGGCGGATGAAGACGACGAACTCTCGCTTCTCGTTTTCAGAATATTAATCAGGAAAACTTGTTTGATCTTGATCTCAGCTGTTATTTATAATCCCATAGATTTATCGGATGATTGACACATGTCCCAGTTTTAACGGTGGTTAAAACCCCAACTTAATCAAATTGAGATTCATTGTAGACTGACGGCGACGTTAATGTCGATTTGCAGCATTTAAATAACGAATCAGAAAATAGTTGACTTGTTGACTTTGTTGACATCAACATCATTTTGGACTTAGCAAAATCAAGCAATATTTCAGAAATCCTCAGTTCGACGAACTCAAAACTCAGTTTGATGAACCCAGAGCTCAGCTGTACAAACCTAGAGCTCAGCTCGATGAAATCAAGCATCATTTCAGAAATCCTCAGGTCGACGAATAAGTAAAAGCTGAGTTCGGTGAACTCTGTACTCAGTTCAACGAATTCAAAGCTCTGTTCGACGATTCTGGACATAAAATTTTCTTCATCTCTGCTAGGAGTTGAGTGGCATTGAGTGAATAGGCCATACTCAACGAATCTGGACTTAGAAATATTTCATCTCTGTTAGGCGTTGAAAGCTTTGAGTGTATATGCATCACTCAACGCTTGTTTCCTTGACCACATTCTTCTGCCCTTTCTGCTTAAAAGTGTTGAGAGCGTTGAGTGTATAAGCCTAATTCAGTGCCTTTTGCCTTAGCCATATTCTCCAGCTTTCTGTCTGATGGCGATGAGAGCATTGAGTCTATAAGCTTCACTCAACGCATTTATACTTAGCTTGATTTTCTGCAATCTTGCATTCTTACTGAAGTTTTGCGTTGACAGACTCAGGATGACTTTGAGTGATGAAGTTTCACTAAATACTTCTAGACTTAGTCAATTTTCTGGCTTCCACTGCTTAGGATTTGACATGATATCCTTGGCTCAATGATTCTAGCCATATGGCATTGAAAGATTTGAGCTCATTCAACGCCTGTGGACTTAGCCATATTTCTGCCTTTTCGATACTGTAAGCTTTCAATGCCAGCCTTCTCTCAGTGTAATAGCTGTATGGAATTGTGTGAGCTTGCCTTACTCAATGCTTTTGGACTTGGGCATTTTCCTGAGTTTCCAGCCTATCACTTTGAGTCCACCTGTCATTATCTCTTATACTATGTATCCAATCATTGTGACAAAGACCAACCTGTATGCATGAACTTAAACGTACATCAAATACAACTATGTGTATACCATTGACCTGTTTAACTTATTATAAATCGAGGACATTGGGATCAATGGACTCAATAATCTCCCCATATTTGAAGAAGTCAAAACACCACTTAAGAATTTTTTGTCAATGATATACACTAATATAAGCAGCAAAAATATTAATTTTGTATTAATCTAAGAGCACAAAAGTTAGCATATTGAGTTACCACATTTTCCCTTGTGCTCCCCCTGCTTTGCTGCAACCTGCTGCCACATGCTGCTTCACCTGTGAAGCCTTTCATGTAGCAACTTCTTTGCTGCTGCTACTCCCCCTTGCTACTTTGTTCTTGTACTACTTCTCCCCCTTTTGAATTCTGTGAAATAGCTTAGGAGCAGCATGCTATCTACTCCTCCTATTTGAGAGTAGAGAAACACCTAGAGCAGAACTTACTCCCCCTCAATAAGAATAACTGAAGCTATACCAAATTCAACATATCCAATTCAAATTTGAAGGTGTTGAACTTTGCTTCATCTAGTGGCTTGGTGAAAATATCAACCACTTGCTTGTCTGTTGGTACAAACTCAAGACTAATATCCTCACATTACACATGCTCTCTTATAAAATGATATCTAATTTCTATGTGCTTAGTCCTGCTATGTGATACATGATTCCTAGCTATAGAGATTGCACGTGTAGAGTCACAAAATAAAGGGCTTTTACTTATCTAGAGGTTATAATTCTGGAGTTGATGCTGAATCCACAACATCTGTGCATAGCAGCTTCCTGCAGTTATTTATTCTGATTTTGCAGTAGAAATAGATACACTAGTCTGCTTCCTGCTACTCCATGACACTAGCCTTCTACCCATAAACTAACAGGAACCTTATGTACTTTACATGTCCTCTCTGCATCCTACAAAGTCTGCATCTGAATAACCAATTAGCTTAAAATCCCTATTCCTAGGGTACTATAGGCCAATATCTGGTGTGCCATTTAGTTATCTCAAAATTCTCTTAATAGCCGAGAAATGAGTCTCTTTAGGGCATGCCTAATATCTAGCACAGACACATGTAGCATACATGATGTCAGACCTACTAGCAGTGAGGTATAAAAGATAACCAATTATCCCTCTATACAAAGTTTGATCAACAGGTTTTCCTGCCTCATCTTTGTCTAAAGACATATTTGATCCCATGGGAGTTTTCATGGAGGAAGCATCCTCCATCCCAAATTTTTTAAGTAACTCCCTGGTAAACTTAGACTGTGATATGGATATTCCATTATCAGCCTATCTTACTTGGAGACCCAAGAAGAACTTAAGTTCACCCATGCTACTCATCTCAAACTCCCTTGCATAAGTTTGGCAAACTTTCTTCAAAGGTTGTCATCACTAGACCCAAAGATAATGTCATCAACATATATATGTACTTGGATGATCTTGCCCTTAGATTCCCTAAGGAATAGAGTCTTGTCTATCTTCCCCCTTAAGAATTTATTTTCAATGAGTAATCTAGACAATGTTTTATACCAAGCTCTAGGGCTTGCTTTAGCCCATATAGAGCTTTCCTTACTCTATAAACAAAATCAGTATGGTAAGGAACAACAAAACCTGGAGGTTGTTCCACATAGACTTCTTCTGTCAAATCTCCATTTAGAAATGTTAATTTCACATCGATCTGATAGACTCTGAACCCTTGGAATGCAACATATGAAAGGAATAACACGATAGATTCTATTCTTACTACAGGGGCAAATGTTTGATCAAAGTTAACACCTTCCTCTTGTATGTACCCTTGAGCCACCATTCTAGCTTTATTCTTAACTGTAATGCAATTTTCATCAAGTTTATTCCTGTAGACCCACTTAGTTCCAATAATATTATGTCCTTGAGGTCTGGGAACCAGCTTCCAGACCATACATCTTTTAAACTTGTTCAATTCCTCTTGCAAAGCTCCAATCCAAAACTGGTCTTGGTTAGCCTCTTTAAATTTCTTAGGTTCTTCTGACGAGAGGAAGCAAGTGTACATTGTTATGTTGAGACATCTGCTCCTTGTCACTACTCCTTGTCTTGGATCACCAATAATCTGATGGTCTGAATGATCCCTCATATCTCTTACTGCTGGAGGCAGTATTGCTTCAACATCATGTTCTTCATGATGTTGATCTTCATCCACTTCCTGTGATCCTTATGATTCCTCTAGAATGCACACACCCTCTTCTTGGTCTTGCATTGTTGGAGCATCTTCTTCATTCCTCTTGAGAGTGAGTTTTTTCAACATTAGTTTAGTACCTATAGAACTAGAAGAAGAGCTTGACAGCTCATTGTTAATCATATTTGTTTCATCAAATACTAAATTAACTAACACCTCTACAACTTGACTTGTCAAGTTATAGATCCTTTAAGCCTTACTATGATTATTGTACCCAACAAATATCCTCTCATAGGCTTTGACAACAAATTTAGTTTTATAGGTTTCCCATTGTTGAGTACAAAGCACTTGCTCCCAAAAATTCTGAGATATGCAAGGTTTGGTTTCCTTCCCTTCATAATCTCATAGGGAGTCTTATTGTCGCTCTTGGTGATAGAAGCCCTGTTAAGGACATGATAAGCTGTATTTAAAGCCTCAGCCTAGAAATATTCTGAGAGAGAAGTGTCATTTAGTAGTGTTCTACCAGCCTCTATGAGAGTTCTATTCTTCCTCCCAGCTATCTCATTTTGCAGGGGTGTTCTTGGAGAGGAAAACTCTTGCTGAATCCCATGATGTTCACAGATTCTTGTCACGCATTCAGACTGAAACTCAGTCCCATGTTCACTTCTGATTTTGACCACAGTACTGTTTAGCTCATTCTCTATTTGCATGACAAATGTCTTGAAGACATTTGAGGTTTCAGACTTTTTTCTTTAACAAGAATACCCAAACAAATCTGGAAAATCATCAACCACCACAAAAGTATAGAACTTCCTACGTAGACTATGAATTGGTATTGGACCAAACAAGTTCATATGCAAGAGGTATAAACACCTCACAGAATCTGTAGTCTCACTGCATTTGAAGGAAGCTTTTTCCTGCTTATCCTTTTGGCATGCAGAGCAAATACCTTTCTTAGAGCATTTCATGTTAGGATCATTCCTAACTAACTCTTGACTATATAGCTTTCCTATAGTCTTATAATTCAAATGAGCTAGCCTCCTGTGCTATTTGACACAATATGAGGCTTTCTCATTTATAATTAGACAAATGGGAGAGTCTGATGATAAACAAAGAAAATTAAGACAATAGATATTCCCACTCCTAGTGCCAGTCAAAGTGACCTCTTGGTCACTTGATCTTCTTATATGACACTTATACTTGTGGAAAGAAATGACATAGCCAAGATCACATAGCTGGCTTATTCTTATAAGGTTGTGTTGCAACCCTTTCATATAAGCCACTTTTGTGAAAGTGATTAAGCCATTAGTGATCTTACCATATTCTTTGGTGATCCCTTTATCTGATCCACCAAATATCACCTTAGGTCCATCATTTACTGGAATGAAATCCTTCAGGAAGCACTTTATTCCAGTCTTGTGCCTGGAACAACCACTGCCCAAGTACTATATAGGGGTATGGCAACTTGGAATCACCTGCAAGAAATAAATCACTTATCCTTAGGACCCGATTTCATATTGGGTCCTAGGTGCATGTTAGGCTGAAAATGAACATGGCTGCCTGCAGCTCTTCTGACAGGTAAGCGTGCATTATCTCTCTGTACACTATTATTGTGCCAGCAATCAATGACATAGTGGCCCACTTTACCACAACACCAGCACTCATAAATGTTTTACCTCCTTTTAATGGCTGGTTTAACAGCATTGCTGTCAGTACCTCTCAGTCCAGCAAGTACAACAGCAGAATTTTTCTTTAGTGTTGGGGCCGGTACACCAAACCTAAATGGTCTAGGATGGGCCATTTGAACCTCCTTATGGGATGCCTTGTAGCCACTAGCACCCATGTCATTCCTACCACCATAGTGGTGAACAACTTTATTCTTCCTTTTGGAATTACCAGCTCTAGTGTTCCCTTTGAAGCATATCCCTTTCTTATCCTTTTGGGAGGAGAAGGAATCTATCAAAGGCAACACAACACATGGCTTTGAAAACTTAGCCACTAGATCCTTCTCCATTTGGAGTTTACTTTCTAGATTTCTGATAAGTTCATTCTTAAAAGTTATGGTACCCATCTGAATAACAGTAATGTTTTTCAGCTGGCTAACTTCCCTAATTTTCTGCTCTAGCAAAGTTGCTGTTTCAGAATGCTGGGAAGCAACAAGCTTTAGAGATGCAATCTCTTGAGCCTGCTGTTTGGTCAGCAGTTTATTCCTTCTGAATGCTTCTAGAAGTTCACCATATCTTTCAATCATTTGATTTCTATCTTCCTCAGATTTAGAGCCATCTTCATCTCTTGATGAAGAAGCACTTGAATCTGGACCAATAACATGCCCGGAGTTGGATGAAGAGTTGGATGAAGAGTGTACCTTAGATGGTCCAGGCTAATCCTGGCTGGATTCCTCATGTGATCTTACCATCAGCCTAATGTTGGCTCCATCATCCTCTTCTGATTCTGATGAGGAAGTCTCAGTCCAGCTTTTCTCCCTTTTAGTAATAAAGGTTTTCTCCTTCTTGCTTCTCTTGTGGTGATGATTCTTTTCACCAGCTTCCTTCTTATCAGGACAATCAGCCACAACATGACCTGGCTTGCTGTAATAGAAACAAACAACCTTTTTAGAAAAATATTTACCAAGTTTTGGATCATACCTGCCCTCTTTGGAGGGTTTTATCTTATTTTTAAAGTAGTCCTCTTTGTGCTAGAAGGAAGAGGTAGGTTTGATCCTCCACCCCTTCTTTTTTCATCAACCTCATAAAACTACTTTGAGAAAGCAGCAAACTCCTCATCAGACATATTACAATATGTTTCCTCTTAATCTGAATCTTTTGACTCAGCTGGCCTTCTTAGGGGAGAAGGATTCTTCTCCTTGATCCTCTTGGAGATATCTGTCTTGAAAGTCACAGTAGTTTCTTTGGCCTGGCCTCTGCTAGTCTTGTCTTCCTCCTTCCTTGCTGTCAGCTGCATCTTATATGTATGAAGCTTACCAAACAGTATGGATGGTCGAGTATCTGCCAGCTTTGCCACTTTTATAATGACACATATCTTATTATCCCAGTCTCTAGTAAGAGACCTAAGAAACTTATCATTTAGCTCATAATTACTAAAGGCCCTGCCGTAGGTATTTAACTCATTCACTATCCTGAATAACCTTTCATAACAACTAGTTATGGTCTCCTCCCTGATATGTCTGAAATCTTCATACTCTTGATTTAGTATTGACTTTCTATCATCTCTCACTTCCTCAGTGCCTTTCATATACACTATCAAGGTGTCCCACATGTAACACCCCAAAAATGAATAAGGGGTACCAGGCTAAACAGTCGACCAGAGCTCGATAAAAAATCATCTAGTGGAGCTCGATGATGATCGTAGAGCGGAGCTCGATGAAAATGTCGAATGTCAAGCTGAGTTCGACGATTGTGTCCTCTTATGTGACTCAAACTCGTTCGATGAACGTACTCCCGATCGACGAAGTTCGGTCGATGAAATCAGTCCAGTTTGACGATTGGTCGAAAAATGTGGATATGGCCAAGCGGTGATACGTGTCAGGTGGATAGTGTGCTGCCATTAAGCTTTGTTGCACCTTTTCAACTTTAACCCGAGCCGTTGCTGGGTTTTGATCGTGTGGCTGGGGTACAACCCGAGGCCTTATCGATAGAGGAATGGATGCAGGAAATTATTCTTTCGTTTATCTCTCTCTTCCTTATTTCCCGAGTTCTGGAGCAGAGAACTCTTAACTGGTAGGGTTTGAGTAGACTGATTGAGTTACTGGAGGAGATCTTGGGACTGGAATCAAGAGCCAAAGCTAGAATCGTGAAGGGGAAAGTGAGGCGATGGTTTCCATCCGCATAGAAAAGCTTTGTCATGACTTTGAAGAAAACTTCAAGGGTAATGATCTTCTTCCTTGGACATGTGAATTACTTATTTGGCATACACATGGATTTCCCCCACTAAAAGGCGGAATGTTGAGGGATTTCCGTTAGGTTGATTCTTGAAATCCCCAAGAAGTCTTGCATATAGATCCGGAAATGTGTAGTACGGAATAGGCATACTGTGTGAATCCCATCTAGACAGGTTGGTTTGGATTGGTGATGTTTTATTTTGCACACCGGAGAAGACTCCGGATATAAATGAGTGTTATGTGGAGTCGGTGGGTTGTGCATGTGAAATGGAGTAGCATGAAGTACTGGAGTGGAATTCCAGGAAAATACCCTCGAAGTGCATATGATGTATGCTTTGGCTGGGTACAAAAAGAGAGTTCTGTCGCTAACGCCAAACGATTGTGGTTGTCGCTGGCAATAGCTCCTAGATAACCTATAATTGTAAAGCCAGTCCTTCGGGGACAGTGTGGTTATTGTGAGCTATGGCTCTTAAAGGCCAATGAGACAAAGAGATAAGGGGATTCCGGCCCGCGTCAGTCTAGACATTGAACTGGAGATTTGAGCAATGGGTAAGAGCTGAACTGTCTCCACGTGATGGTTGTCTAACTTGAGTGCCTAAGTGAACGACTTCATTAGGATCACATCATGAGAGTCTTGGGCTGTTCTCCATCAAAACTAAAGTCTCCAGCCGTGTGTTCTGGAGAATGAATGCTCAAGTTTTATCGTTGGATTTGGGATTTGAGACCTAAGAACGGTGGTGGGACCCTGGTTTTCCGGTACACCGATAATGTGCCCTGAGTGCACGGAGCGACGGGTCGTGTGGTCGACATTTGTGATATATTGATGGTGCGTGAGTGCACATCTTGTGATATATCTGCTTGTGAAATGCTATGCCTGCAGGGAAGGAATACCGCTGCCCTGAGTAAGGGGTAGGGTCGTTATAAATTGGTCAGCTGAATGCTGACCATTGCTTTGTTTGCCACCGTTATGGTGGTTTGTCCCCATGCAGGTACTAGAGAGTCGAGCGAAAAAATAGTGGGTTGAATCCCTTGCTGCTGCTGCTACTGCTATGCTGGCCCTCGATGGCCAATTAAAGAACTATTTTGCTATTTTCATGTGTGGCCGGCCTGCATGCCGATATATGCAATCCACACTTGTGAAGAAAACCTGTAAGGACTTAAGGCCAAATATTTTGTGTATTTGTAGACATTCTTTTGAGATATATATAGTGGACATTCATGATTGTTGAGTTCAATCTTAACCTCTAATGCTTCCGCTAGAATGCTCTGAGTTAGGATGCGTGTTGTAGTCTTTGATATTAGAGAAAAACCCAGCCGTCTGTTTGTGGTATATAGTGTGGAGCCCTGGTCGGACCTTCAATTATATGTCATGTAACAGATTGAGTTGTTATAATTTTGTATCAGCTTGTCTTGGTCTTCCTCCTTCGATTTTGTTGTCGAATTCTTTTGTGGGGTGGCAAGCACGTGTAAGTGCGACCCGCTATAACATAAATAAACTCAAGAATGTCCACTAAGGAATGCAAATACACTTGTTTGAGGAATCTGCGTGTTCCTACTATTTTGTTGTTGCTTTTGCCAAGTCGCTAAAGTGCGTCTCTTACACTTATATATGACGTGAAGTGGTGCAGGGCAGTATGAGCCCCAGCGTTCTGATGAGAGTACAACACGTGTATTTGCTATGATCCATGCACAGTAGACTGGCTAGGCGCGGCCTGTGATGGTGCCAGAACAGGTGGGTGTGAGGCCCGAACCTGTTGCGGCTATGGTAGAGACCCGAGCACTGGAGCAGCAACTGAAGTAATTTTTGAGCTTCAATCCTCCTACGTTTACGGGGGCGAGATCCCCAACGCAGGCAGAGGATTGGTTGTCGTGCGTCAAGTGAATATTGACGACGATAATGACGGAGGAAGAACAGAAATTCACCTTGACCACCTTCTTGCTGGAAGGAGAGGCTCGTCTATGGTGGGACAAAATAGATTTGCACCACTTGGAGGGCAGACAACAAACAGAAGTCTCGATCGAGGAGTTTTTAAGACTATTTTTGGCAAAGCATTTGCCATTAGCTCAGTGTATAGCCATGAAAAATGAATTCCAGCATCTAACTCAGGGAGAAAGTAGTGTCGATACCTACTTACATGAGTTTACACGGTTGGGATGCTATACATGAACTATCTTTGCAGATGAAGAGCTTAAAACCAATAGGTTCTACGAAGGGCTGCGGGATGAGCTGAGATTCCTGCTCTCGATTTCGGTGAACTAGGGGTTTCAAGCATTGGTTGATATGGCTCATGCGTTGGAGAGAGATATGAAGCGATACAGGAAAAAAAGGGACTTGGCTGTGACAAAGCCTGAGTTCAAAGTGCCGCACTAGAGAAAACCAAACTACCGAAGGAAATGGGGTAAGAGATCCTAGTCTTTGACACAGGCTCCCTCTACTGTTATGTCTGGAGCAACGTCTAGGCAAGACCCTCGTGCTTGTTATATTTGGGGTAAGGTGGGTCATATAGCCCGTGAGTGTCGGGTTGGTCCACCAACGGGTGAGAAGAAGACAGGAGCGTCTTATGCGGAAAAGGGAAAGGCAGTGGTGGAGTCCTCTGCATCCCAGGTGCATCCCCGAGTTTATAATATTGGCCAACTAGAGGCCATAAAGCAAAGTGACGTCGTCATAGGTACGAGTTAAGATGTTTTGTTATTGCTTTTGATACTTCATACCATGTGTGTAGATTGTGTATGATGTGTTTATCTTAGGATTTGTCCTAATTCGGGACTATCAGACAAGAGAACTGTTTGATTCAGGTGCTTCACATTCGTTTCTATCTGTGGACTTTGTGTCACGGATCGGAGTGTCGATTCATATGATGACAAATAGTATGAAGGTGTTGTTACCGAACGGATGTGTGATGCATGCGGATAGGTGTTGCTTTGTGGAGGTACGGATAGGAAGTCAGGATTTCGGATTGGAAGCATCTGTGCTGCCGATATCAGAATTTGATGTGATCTTTGGTATGGATTGGCTCTCGGAGCAGCGTGCCGTTATTCATTGCAATTCAAAGGAAGTCACACTGGGGAAGAACACCGAATGAGAAATTAAATTCGCTTGTATGCGAGGGTTGGGTAGGACATTGATGTCTGCTTTTCAAGTCGTCGAAGTTGTTCGGAATGGCGCGGAGTTATTCTTCACGCCTATTGCGGCTGTTGAGCCAAAAAGCCAGTGTGAGTGTTGTTCCGATTGTGTCGAAGTTCGCGTATATGTTTCTGAAGGAGCTTCTGGGGTTACCACCACAGCATCAGATTGAGTTCTATATTGAGTTGGTGCCATGTGCAAAACCTGTGTCCCGCTCGCCATATCGTGTAGCGCCAAAAGAAATGGCGGAGATGAAAGTTCAACTACAAGAGTTGCTGGAATAGGGTTATAGACGCCCAAGTATGTTACCTTGCAGCACACATGTTCTTTTTGTGAAAAAGAAGGACGGTAGTCTGCGGTTGTGCATCGACTATTACGAATTGAATAAGTTGATGGAGAAGAATAAGTATCCAATACCTCGAATTGATGACTTGTTCGATCAACTAGTGGGATCAACCATCTATTCTAAACTGGACTTGACGTTTGGTTACTACCAGTTGAGGATTCAGGAAGGTAACATTTTGAAGACAACATTTGGAATACGCTACGGTCACTACAAGTTCACTGTAATGCAGTTTGGGCTAACAAATGCGCCATCGGTGTTCATGGACTTAATGCCCCGAACATTTCGAGAATACTTAGATTTGTTTGTAATAGTTTTCATCGATCACATTCTAGTGTATTCTCAGTCTGAAGAAGATCATGCAAACCATTTACGGATGGTGTTGCACACACTTAGGAGAAACATGCTCTATGCCAGGTTCTCAAAGTGTGAGTTTTTGCTGTCGTTAGTGGCTTTTCTTAGCCATGTGGTGAGTGGAGAGGGCATTGCAGTGGATCCTGCAAATATTGTTGCGATACGGGAGTTACCAGTGTTGTCTTCTGTGGCTGAAGTCAGGAGTTTCCTTGGACTGGCGGGCTACTACAAACATTTCGTAGAAAAATTCTCACGGATCGTTTTGCCTCTTAACACACTAACGAGGAAGGAGCAGAAATTCGTTTGGACGCCGCAGTGCGTGCGAGCTTTTGAAGAGCTAAAGAGTGGCTTGACCATGATGCCAATATTAACGTCGTCATGTGGTTCAGACAGCTTTGAAATCTATAGTGATGCATCAGGAAGCGGCTTAGGCTACGTTCCTCTTCAGTTTGGAAAGGTGATCGCTTATAGCTCACGCTAGTTGAAAGTGCATGAGCGGAACTATCCTGTCCACGACTTGGAGTTGGCTGCAGTTATATTTGCACTGAAACTGTGGCGTCATTATATATATGGCGTCAAAGTGGACATATTCACAGACCATAAGAGCCTAAAGTATTTATTGGATCAGAAGGATCTCAACATGAGACAAAGTAGGTGGATGAAGTTCCTCAGGGACTACACCTTGAAGATTCATTATACTCCAGGGAAGGGAAACGTCATCACAGATGCCTTAAGTTATAGGACTACGGTAAGGGCAACTTGTTTGGAGATGCATGATGAGCGTCTGATATAGGAGTTGGAAGCATTGGAGATCTCTTGTGTTGACAAGAATTCCACAGCAAGTGCGTTCTTGAACTAGATGGAGGTACCATATGACCTGGCATACAGGGTTCGACGAGCAACAGAACTTGATGCAAGTTTACAACGCTATGCAATGGATGGACCAAATGGCCAATTCTCTTGGAATGATGGCCTTTTGCGAAAAGATGGTCGTTTGTACGTACCAAATATGGGTAAGCTAAGAGAGGAATTGATGTATGAAGCTCACCTTATGAAATATTCAATTCACCTAGGATCACAAAGATGTATAAAGATATGAAAAAGTTGATCTTATGGCCGGGTTTCAAGAAAGACATAACACATTACGTGGCTAAATGTCAGACTTGTGCCTTAGTGAAAGTTGAATGCCAGAAGCCTGGAGGTTTCCGGAAGTCGCTACCTATTCCGGGATGGAAGTTTTATGATATTTTGATGGATTTTGTGCACGGTTTGTCGAGATCTCAACGTGGTAACGATTCAGTTTGGGTGATCGTAGACCGGTTGACTAAAGTGGATCTCTTCATTCCGAACAAGAGGGACGATTCAGTGGAAGTCTTCGCTAAGCTTTATGTTGAGTAGATAGTACGGTTACACGGTGTTCCCCGTAGCATCATCAGTGATCGAGATGGGTGCTTCACGTCGAATGATTGGAGGCTAATCCATTAGTTTTTGGGGACAAAGTTAACATTCAGTACGACCTTTCATCCACAAATGGATGGCCAAACTAAGAGGACCAAGAGAACAATGAAGGACATGCTCCGAATGTGCGCCTTGGATTTTGGGAAGAGATGGGAAGATCATCTCTATATGGTAGAGTTCGACTACAATAATAGCTATGAAGCTAGTCTAACTATGATGCCTTTTGAAGCTTTGTATGGTAGGAAGTGTCGTACACCAATAGCATGGGAGGAAACAGGCAAATCTAAGTTGTATAAGCGTAAGGAAGTCGAAGAGGCTAATTCTACAATACGCTCTTTTTGGGAGAGGCTATTAATCACCCAAGACCAGCAGGCAAAGTACTATAATGCCAAGCACCAAAACATAGAGTTTTTGGTTGGCGAATGGGTATACTTAAACATCAAACCTTTCAAGAGCGTGTCCAGGATTCGACACTTGAAAAGGTTAAGTCTGAGGTATCTTGGTCCGTTTGAAGTGGTGGAGCGAGTTGGGGATACTGCCTACCGGCTAGCTCTTTCGGCAGAATTGAGTGGGTTGCATGACGTGTTCCACATATCAGTACTTCGAAAAGCCATGAAAGATCCAGCTCAATTGATTGCGAATGATTGCGTACCAGTCTAATCTGGGCTAATGACGAAGGTTAAGCCCATTCAGATCGAGGATAGCGGTTATGCAGCTGCGTAACAAGACAATCGGGATGGTCAAGGTCCGGTGGGACAACTATGGCCCTAAAGGGCTAACATAGGAGCGAGAGCAGACCATGCATGCTGAATTTCTCGAGTTGTTTAGCTAAAATGTTGTAACATTTTTTGTTGAAGAAAATATATGTTGTAATATATTTGTTACAGATTTCTGCATGCTATATGCAAATTTCGGGATGAAATTTCTGTAAAGAGGGGAGGCTTGTAATACCCCAAAAAGGAATAAGGGGTACCAGGCTAGACAGTCGACAATTGTGGTCTGTTATGTGAATCAAACCTGTTTGATGAACGTTCTCCAGATCGACGAAGTTCGGTCGACGAAATCAGTCACGTTCGACGATTGGTCAAAAAATGTCGATATGACCAAGCAGTGACTCGTGTTAGGTGGCTAGTATGCTGCCACTGAGCGGTGTTGGAGCTTTTCAGCTTCAACCCGAGTCATTGTTGGGTTTTGATCGTACAGCTGGGGTACAACCCGAGGCATTATCAATAGAGGAATGGATGCAGAAAATCATTCTTTCCTTTATCTCTCTTCCTTATTTCCCGAGTTCTGGAGCAGAGAACTCTCGGTTGCTAGGGTTTGAGTAGATTGATTGAGCTGCTAGAGGAGATCTTGGGGATGGAATCAAGAGCCGAAGCAAGAATCACGAACGGGAAAGTGAGGCGATCGTTTCCATCCGCATAGAAAAGCTTTGTCGTGACTCTGAAGAAAACTCCAAGGGTAACGATCTTCTTCCTTGTACATGTGAAGTCCTTATTTGGCATACACATTGATTTCCCCCACCAAAAGGTGGAGTGTTGAGGGATTTCTGTTGGGTTGATTCTTGAAATCCTCAAGAAGTCTTGCATATAGATCCGGAAATGTGTAGTACGAAATATGCATACTATGTGAAGCACATTTGGACAGGTTATTCTGGATTTGTGATGTTTTATTTTGCACACCATAGAAGACTCCGCATAAAAACAAGTGTTGTATGGAGTCGATCGGTTGTGCCTGTGATGTGCAGTAGCAGGAAGTATTGGAGTGGAATTCAAGGAAAATACCCTCGAAGTGTGTTGGCTCGGCCAACGCTTACGAAAAGCGAGCAGCTGAACTAGCAATCCAACAAGGCAAGTATACCTATCGAACTATAGTAACGGGACACAAATGTCGTATTTAAATCCGAGAACTGTTTGAATAAGCTTACTCACACGAACACTATTATTTTATCGACGTAAGACTTAGGGTTTGAAAGAAAACTACTTACAAAGAAAGAGAGTTACTTGTAATAAGAAAGAGCATAAAAGAAATGACTACACTGAAAGGGTTGGAACGATGAGATGAAAATGCACTCGATCGAGAATCACCTCGGCAAGAGTTGATTAAAAACACGATAAATAAACCTAAGCTTAATAGGGTAAAAGTCCTTGACCGTGGAGGTTCCATAAAAATGAACACGCTTCTCTCAAAGGTCGTGCCCAACTGAGTTTAGGAAGGTCCGACCGACTTTCACCTAAATCGGAGGCCTAAAACTTGCTTTACGCGGTGAACCCCACTATTGGATTTTAATCCAATCCGGGAGATTTGGACGTCTGCCTTTCTGAGGGGTGGGTACAACTCCCTTTACTGTTGAGTGCTCAATTCAAACCATCGGCCTCTCGGCTAGCCAGGAATGAAAGCAAAGGTGGAGAGTATATATCGATGATATACATCCAACCCATGATAATTCAAGAGTAATTCAAGGCCTAAACCCTAAAAAGAAAAGGTAAGATTCAAAGCATCATAACCTAATCACTCGAACCTCGGATCATCAAGATCGAGAACAAGGATGATTAGTTAATCATGGTGAGGTGAAGGAGGGGGGATGAGTAGTAAAGCATAAAGACACACAATGCTAAAGAGAAGAGAAAACAACACTTTTATTAAGATTAAAGAGAGCTACACTTGGAAAGAAAATTACATGTGCATGGAAAGTAAATCCTATTATGGCCCTACATTAGCAACTAAGCATTGCAAAAGCTAATACAAAAGCTATTATGAAAGGATCACTATGCTAGGATTAGAAAAATACAAAATAAAAGAGAGAGAACGAGGGGAAAAAGCATGAAAAAGAACAAGAAATAAAGGGGCAGCACCTCCCCCTCTCAGCCAAAACTTTTTGAAATGGAGAGGGGGGGGGGTCTGAATTTATATAAATTTCCACGGGTTGGTCACGCCCCATGTCACACCCGTGACTGGGGGCGTGACAGGCACGTCAAAAACTTCGTGTGCAGAGAACATACAGAATTGCTGAATTGATGTGTACGTCGGTGGTCACGCCCATGGTCACGCCCGTGACGTGGGGGCATGACAGGAACGTCAATCTTCAATCGCTGGTCGGAAAGCCATCAAACGCCGGAAATTGCGGGTCATGCCCATGGTCACGGCCATGGAGGGGGGGCGTGACAGTACTGTTGATGTGTGGCGATGGGAAGTCAATTTAATATGGCGGCTGGTTTTGGGCTGTGGGCGACACGCCCCGTGTCACGCCCTGCGACATGCCTTGGGAAGGCGTGTGAAGGGGGCGTGATAGACATTTTCTCTGGATTTTTGTCTCAGTCAGCAGGCTTCCTCGGGATCAGCAGACATGCACTGTGACACGCCCAGGGAGGGCGTGACAAGTCTTTTTTGGCCAATTTTTTGGAGACCTGCAAAAACATAAGAAAATGTTAGTGGCAATAATATTTACATAATAAAGTTCAAAAATAAGCAAATAAGACATGATTTGCACATTATAAACTAGAAAATACGATATTAAATAAGGGTACAAAATGTATTATCAAATTCCCTCAAGCTTAGGCTTTGCTTGTCCCCAAGCAAATATATAAAAACTAAATAAATATAAAATAAGACTAATCAAAATTTTCTAATTATGCCTACACAAGTACTATGCGAAATTCTAAGTAGGGACAAGGTGAAACGTGAATCTAAAATAATTATTTAGGTATGATTTAACTTTTATAAACTTTACTTAATGAAAATAAATCACCCAAAATTTTAACGAAATTCTTTAAATATGTTTAAGTAAAGCAACGAAAATGAAAAACACGCATTGAGTTATTACTAGATCCAAACAACGTATTATAGTTATATCAATTAAATAACAAAAATCTAAGTTTAAATCCAAAACTAATACTGATTTACTTTTCTTCTTTTCTTAGTTATTAAATAAAATTTAAAAATGCATGAATCAAAAGGACTTAATAGGACCGAAATGTTTGGTTTAGGATTATGAATAGGAGTGGAATTCAAAGATAAACGTGGAGGCTTAAAATCACACTAAACCAAAACAAAGTGTTTCAAAAAAAAATTATTTTAAACAAAATATTTTTTTCTTTCTTTTTCTTCTTTTCTTTTCCATTTTTTTTCTTTTTTCAAAACAAAGGCCATAAATATTTTTATTTTTCATTTTGAATTGGCCAAATAAAAAAATAAACATTTCTTTTGAGCATACGTTTTTCAAAATATTTTCCAAAAATAACACAAAACAAAATCCTATCATAATCAAGAAAATATATTTATGAAACACAAAAAGGTTAGCGTGATTAGATAGGTTGGAAATTTGGTTTTCGTGAAGATGATATGATATGTAGAGCTATCAAATGAAATTGGAAAAAGGCTCAAAAGCGGCTAACTAGTGGTGAAAATCTTTAGGTTGGTAGGAAAGCTCAAACGAAAACAAAAATGGCCTAAATTATTTTCACGCTTTTTAAATTTATTTAAAACGTAGATTTGAAAATTTTCAAAAAGCAAGTCCTAGATAATAAAAGAAGATTGATGAAATTATCTTGAAAATAGAAATAATAGGTGACTTGGATTGTTCACATCTACTACGCTATTCAAAAGTTGACCTTACAAAAATTATCTAAAAACAAAAAAGAAAATAGTGGATGATGAATTTTTGAGAAAGTAAAGAAGATAAATAACGAAAAACCATAATGGAAATGCGAGTTTTAGAAAAAAATATTTCAGCTTAACATGCTACCGTGAATTAGAAACACAGCATGACCAACATTTTACTTGTGAAACATAATAAAAAAAACGATTAGAAAAATTATGATTAACTAAGTTGTTTATAAGGAATTTTGAGAAAAACAAAACACAAACATAGGGTACTATTGAAATACCAAAATGCATATATTTTTTTGTATATTTTGAAATATTCTCTTTTTTTGGATTTTGGAGATATTTTCTTTTTTTTGGAATTTTAAGATATTCATTTTTTTGGATTTTTTAAAAATATTCACAAAAAAAAAAGATATTCACAAAAAGCAAAAAGAAGGAGGAAGTCCTCCCACAAGCTTAAAATGGGCATTGTCCTCAATGGAGAAGAAGGTTAGAGAGAGAGAGAAAATTAAAGTATAGAATTTAAAAACAGAATTGAAAAACAGGTACTTCCCCGGATTTATTTGCTGCGAAAGCTGAGTGATGCCGCTCCCCGATGATTGCGCTATGGATCGTCATGAAATGTCTTCTTTGGACTACATCATGGAAACAGCACCGTTGGAGCAGGCGATCGCAGAAGTTTCAGCTTGCCGGAGCCGTCCGAGCCAAAAATTATAAAATAAAGAAAATAGAAAAAGATAACTTGGGTTGCCTCCCATGAGCTTCCTTTATTTAAAATGTCGTTTGTGCTCGACACAATAACAAAAAAATTGTCCAAAAATATTGTTTCAAACAAAGTTCGAGCAATAGTTTAAAGTTTTACGAAAAGTAAAGTTCAGATTAATCAAATGTTAGATCATGAAAGATAGAGTTAACAGTGTTAGGACTGACATCATCACAGAAATACAGTTTAAGACGCTGACCATTCACTTTGAAATTACCCTTATCAGGGTGAGAAATTAAAACAGTAACATAAGGAAAAACTTCTAAAACAGTAAAAGGCTCAGACCAACGTGATTTTAATTTACCGAGAAATAAACGAAAACAAGAATTATAAATAAGAACTTGGTCACCTGGCTTAAAGGTTTTTCGGTGCCTAAGATGTTTATCGTGCAAACACTTCATCCGCTCTTTATAAAGTTTGTTATTTTCGTAAGCGTAAGAGCACCACTCTTCGAGTTCGTTGAGTTGAAATTTTCTAAAATCGCCGACAGAGTGGGGACCGAAGTTTAAAAATCTTAAGACCCAAAAAGCGCGGTGTTCTAGTTCTACGGGTAAATGACACGATTTTCCATAAACCAACCGATATGGCGTACATCTGAGGACAATTTTGTACGCTGTTCGGTAGGCCCATAGAGCATCGTCTAATTTGGCTGACCAGTCTTTTCTAGATGTGGAAACAGTCTTTTCTAAAATTCTTTTTATTTCTCTATTCACTACTTCGACTTGTCCGTTAGTTTGGGGGTGGTAGGTAGTGGAAAGCTTATGAGTAACGCCATATTTAGTAAGGGTTTTAGAAAACTGCGCGTTACAGAAATGGGAACCCCTATCACTAACGATGGCGCGCGGCGTACCTAATCGAGAAAATAATTTTTTTAAGAAAGTAACGACGACTCGGGCGTCGTTCGTAGGAAGAGCTTGGGCTTCGGCCCATCGTGAAACATAATCGATGGCAACTAAAATATACTTATTCCCGAAGCTAGAAGGAAGAGGGCCAAAAAAATCAATTCCACAGAGGTCGAAAACTTCGCACTCTAGGAAATAATTTTGTGGCATTTCATTTTTATTAGAAATATTACCCGATCGTTGGCAACTATTACACCTACTCACAAAGGACTGCGCGTATTTAAACAGGCTAGGCCAGTAAAAACCCGCGCTTAGCATTTTGTGAGCAGTGCGAGCAGCTTGATAGTGCGCACCTATCAGTCCTTCATGCAAATGATTTAAAACATCTAAACCTTCTTCATAAGAAACACACCACCTTATCACTTGGTCTGCACAGACTCTGAAAAGATGCGGGTCCTCCCAAAAGTAGTTCTTCAACTCTGAAAAGAATTTATTCTTTTGCTGAGATGAGAACTCTTTTGGGAGCACAAGAGCCACTAGATAGTTGGCGATGCGTGCAAACCAAGGAGAAGTAGATGTGTTCATCGAAAACAGCTTCTCATCGGGAAAATAATCGTTAAAAGATTTTTCATCTAATTTTTCTATAAGAGGATTATCTAGGTGCGAGTGGTGGTCGGCGGCCAAGTTCTCGGCTCCTCGCTTATCACGGATCTTTAAGTCAAACTCCTGGAGGAGTAAGACACATTGAATCAAGCGCGGCTTGGCATCCATTTTAGAAAGAAGATATTTGAGGGCCTAGTGGTCTGTAAAAACAATAATTTTTGAAAGTGTAATATAAGGGCGGAATTTATCAAAAGCGAATACTACAGCTAGGAGCTCCTTCTCGGCCGTGGTGTAATTTTCCTGTGCAGATGTGACTTACTAGCAAAATAGATGGGGTGGAAGTTTTTCGATATGCGTTGACCAAAAACGGCTCCTACCCCATAGCTACTCACATCTCACATTATCTCAAATCGAAAGTCCCACACCGGAGCTATCATAATCGGAGCATTAATTAATTTTTCTTTTATTAAATTAAAAGCAGCTAGGCAAAGGTCATCAAAGATGAATGGGGCGTATTTTTCTAAGATGTGTGTAGGGGGATTGGTAATCTTGGAAAAGTCTTTTATGAAGTGGCGGTAGAAGCCAGCGTGACCTAGGAAACATCTTATAGCTTTTATGTTCGTAGGGGGCGGCAGCTTCTCGATAACTTCTATCTTAGCAACGTCCACCTCAATACCTCTTGCAGAAATTTTATGGCCCAAAACTAACCCTTCCCTCACCATAAAATGGCATTTTTTCCAATTTAGGGCAAAGTTAGTTTCTTCGCATCGTTCTAAGACTTTTTCAAGGTTCTCCAAAGAACTATCGAATGCGCCACCGAACACAGAGAAATCATCCATGAATACCTCCATAATGCTTTCTACGTACTTGTCAAAGATAGCGAGCATACATCGCTGGAATGTAGCTGGCGCATTGCACAATCCAAATGACATTCTTCGCTAGGCAAAGGTGCCGAAGGGATAAGTAAACGTATTTTTCTCCTGGTCCTCGGGGGAGATGGGGATTTAAAAATACCCCGAGAGGCCATCGAGAAAACAATAAAAGCTATGGCCGGATAATCGTTCTAAACTCTGGTCGATGAATGGTAAGGGAAAATGATCCTTGCGGGTGGCGTCATTTAACTTACTGTAATCTATGCACATTCACCATCCGGTCATAGTCCGTGTCGGGATTAATTCATTATTTTCATTACTTACTACCGTTATCCCTCCCTTCTTTGGTACTACCTGAACTTGGCTAACCCACTTACTGTCTGATATAGGATAGATAATTTCTGCGTCTAATAATTTCATAACCTCTCCCTTAACTACTTCTTTCATGTTCGCGTTTATACGACGCTGAGGTTGTATAAAGTTACGTGAATTATCTTCCATTAAGATTTTATGAGTGCAGAAAGATGTGCTTATGCCCTTGATATCAGATATCTGCCAAGCAATAGCTCGGCGATGTTTACGTAAAATCGAAAGAAGTTTATCATTTTGTGCATCTGTGAGGTAGGCCTAAACTATGATGGGTAGCTTGGAGTCCTTTTCTAAGAAAGCGTATCTAAGATGCTCTGGTTGTTCTTTCAGTTCCAGGGTAGGGGGCTCATCATACAAGTTTTTAGAAATCTGTACTTTTTCAAAAACTATGTCCTCGTAGACTTTTTTATATGTAAAATTAAAAGGCGTGGGGCTAGCGGCCAAGGCGGCTTCTTGCAGCAATTCGGTTGGAAGAGTAGAAAAGGAACAAAAATCAGAAAGGCGACAGGAGGATTCTTCACTTAGGTGTAACAATTCAGTTGGAGTAGTAGAAGAGGTATAAAAATCAGAAAATTCTTATTCAAAATTAGAGAGGTGAGAGGAGGATTCTTCACTTACGACATCTATGAAAAAGCAGGAGTCATCATTGGCTAGGGTGTTCTTCATCGAGGGGGTGATAGAGAAAGTTACTTCATCATCGTCTACTCAAAGGAAGAGCTTACCATTGCTTACGTCAATGATAGCTCGAGAGGTGGCAAGGAAGGGTAGGTCAAGGATCAGGGGAACATCAACGTCTTCTTCGATGTCCAATATGACAAAATCCACCGGGAAGATGAACTTGCCGACTTTGACTAGGACGTCCTCCACTATACCTAACGGGTATTTGACTGATCTGTCGACGAGCTGGATACTCATGCGTGTGGGGTTGAGACTACCAATTACTAACTTTTTAAACAACGAGAGGGGCATAAGATTAATACTCGCACCTAGGTCAGCTAATGCGTGCTTGACAAAGAGATCACTAAAGACACACGGGATAGAGAAACTACCCGGGTCACTGATTTTCTTTGGTAATCCGTTTGTCAAGACCGCCGAGCACTCGACATTTAATGTGACATGCGGAAGGTTCTCTAGCTTCTTCTTGTTGGTCAGGAGGTCCTTAAGATACTTAGTGTACTTCGGCATCTGGGATATGGCTTCGTGGAAGGGCAGATTTATGTGGATTTGTTTAAAAATCTCTAAGAAACTGGTGTATTGATCATCCTGATGTTGTTTATTAAGTTCGGAAGGGTATGGAGGGTATGGATTATATTTAAAGGTGGGTGGTGGAGTGAGTTCTTTTTAATTTTTAAAATGGGAGCGGAGTTTTGATTTTTTAAAACGGGAGCGGGGCTTTTCTCAGGCTCTTCACTTACCATACCAGGAACTTTCTTCCCACTCCGATGAGCTATAGCTTTCGCTTGCTCTCTCGGGTTGGGCTCAGTATTGGAAGGAAAAGACCCTGTGGGTCGCTCAGAGATTATTTTAGCGAGCTGTCCTACTTGATTCTCTAAATTTTTAATGCTTCCAGTTAAGGTTCTTATCATAGCGCCATTAACATTCATGTATTTTGAAAATATTTCCTCCAAACTTGGAGGTTTTGGAAAACTTTGAGGAGGTGGTGGTGGTGCAGAAAAATCAATTTGTGGTGGCGGGTGCACAACGTTCGATGGATTACTCCACGAAAAATTAGGGTGATTTCTTAAAGCAGGATTATAACTATTCGGAAAATTAAAACCAGGAGGATGAAAATTCGCAGCAGAAAAATTATTAAAAGCAGTTCTAGGCATATTATTAACATAATTCAAATGTTCGGGGGGAGGAGTTGCAGATTCCAATACTTGAGGGGCGGAGGAAGCAGTCATCTCCGTAATTTATTTGTTTAATATTTCAACTTGCAGTGCGAGCTGGGAGACGTTGTCCACTTCAAAGATACCTGCAGGCTTGTTCGGGTGGGACCTAGGCACATTCCACTGGTAAGTGTTCATGGCCATGTCCTCAAAAAGCTCAAGAGCCGCTTCCGAGGTCTTATGGTTTAAAGTACCGCCAGAAGTTGCGTCTATTATTTGCTTCGTGCTTTGATTCAGCCCGTTATAAAATGTCTGCATCTGCAACCATACAGGCAGAGCGTGGTGTTGGCATCGTCTTAATAATTCTTTAAATCTTTCCCAAGTTTCATAAATGGTTTCAAAGTCTATTTTTCCAAAGGAAGAAATGTCGTTCCTAAGTTTTGCAGTTTTAGCAGGCAGAAAATACTTCGCCAAAATTTTTTCAGTTAATTGCGTCTAGGTTGTGATGCTATTTTTTGGTAGAGTGTTCAGCCACTGCTTAGCCTTAGTTCTAAGAGAGAAAGGAAATAATCTTGGCCTAATAGCATCATTTGTGACACCATTAATCTTAAACAAGCACAAATCTCAAGAAAGCTTGCAATATGTGCGTTCGGATCTTTATCTTGAAGTCCGTAAAATTGCACATATTGCTGCACCATTTGAATTATGCAAGGCTTCAGTTCGAAGTTATTATTTGCTATCGCAGGGCGAACTATGCTAGATTCAGTATCCTCAAGATTCGGTCGTGCATAATAAGACATAGGCCTTTGCATGACTTCCTCCACGTTGTGTTCTTCCATTCTTAAAGTGGAAAATGACTCGGAATCCTCAACCGATATTTGGATTGTAGGACCTTGAAATCGCGATCTTCTTCGAAGATTACGCTCAATTTCGTGGTCCAGGTCCAAAATAATCGACGGACTCCCGCGGGTCATACACTAAAAGAAGTGAAGAGAAGAAAGAGAAATAAAAATAAAATAGAAAAAGAGAGCTAACAATTTTTTTTTGAAATAGATTTTGTTTTTTATATAGCTTAGCTCCCGAACTTCCCAAGGACTACCCGGTGAAGGGTTCACAAGGTACTAGACAAGATAGCGGCACTTAAAACTGCTTTGCCCTTTTCAAGAGATTTAGGTGGCGTAGAAAAATTGTGAAGTGGGTTTCTATTAAGAGCGGTAAAATAAATTTTTTTGATTTTTTTAAATTTTTTAGAAGGGGGATGAGAAAGAGAAATGATAAAACTAATAGATTCGTGTTTTCAATTTATCAACGAGCGTTGCTCCCCAGCAACGCCGCCAAAAACTTGTTGGCCCGGCCAACGCTTACAAAATGCGAGCAGCCGAACTAGCAATCCAACTAGGCAAGTATACCTATCGAAATGTAGTACGGGGACACAAGTGTCGTATTTAAATCCGGGAACTCTTTGACTAAGCTTACTCACACGAACGCTATTATTATATCGACGGAATACTTAGGGTTTAAAAGAAAACTACTTGCAAAGAAAGAGAGATACTTGTAATAAGAAAGAGCATAAAAGAAATGACTACACTGAAAGTGTTGGAATGATGAGATGGAAATGCACTCGATCGAGAATCACCTCGGCAAGAGTTAATTAAAAACACGATAAATAAACCTAAGCTTAATAGGGTAAAAGTCCTTGACCATGGAGGTTCCATAAACATGAACACGCTTCTCTCGAAAGTCGTGCCCAACTAAGTTTAGGAAGGTCCGACCGAGTTTTGACTAAATCGGACTCCTAAAACTCGCTTTATGCGGTGAACCCCACTATTGGATTTTACTCCAATCCGGGAGATTCGGATGTCTGCCTCTCTCGAGGGGTGCGTACAACTCCCTTTACTCTTGAGTGCTCAATTCAAACCATCAGCCTCTCGGCTAGCCAGGAATGAAAGCAAAGGTGGAGAGTATATATCGATGATATACCTCCAACCCATGATAATTCAAGAGTAATTCAAGGCCTAAACCCTAAAAAGAAAAGGTAAGATTCAAAGCATCATAACCTAATCACTCGAACCTCTGATCATCAAGATCGAGTATAAGGAGGATTAGTTAATCATGGTGAGGTGAAGGAGGGGGGATGAGTAGTAAATCATAGAGACACAAAATTCTAAAGAGAAGAGAAAACAACACTTTTATTAAGATTAAAGAGAGCTACACTTGGAAAGAAAATTACATGTGCATGGAAAGTAAATCCTATTCTGGCCCTACATCAGCAACTAAGCATTGCAAAAGCTAATACAAAAGCTATTACGAAAGGAGCACTAAGCTAGGATTAGAAAAATACAAAATAAAAGAGAGAGAAAGAGGGGGAAAAGCTTGAAAAAGAACATGAAACAAAGGGGCGACACCTCCCCCTCTTAGCCAAAACTTTTTGAAATGGAGCGGGGAGGGGGGGTCTGAATTTATAAAAATTTCCACGGGTTGGTCACGCCCCATGTCACGTCCGTGACTGGGGGCATGATAGGCACGTCAAAAACATCGGGTGCAAAGAACTGATGGAATTTCTGAATTGATGTGTCCATCGGTGGTCACGCCCATGGTCACTCCCGTGACTTGGGGGCGTGACAGGCACGTCAATCTTCAATCACTGGTCGGAAAGCCATCAAACGCCGGAAATCACGGGTCACGCCCATGGTCACGGCCATGGGGGGGGGGGGGTGACAGTACTGTTGACGTGTGGCGACGGGAAGTCCATTTAAAGCGGCGGCTGGTTTTGGGCAATGGGCGACACGCCCCGTGTCACGCCCTGCTACACGCCCTGGGAGGGCGTGTCCAGGGAGCGTGACAGGAATTTTCTCTGGATTTTTGTCTCAGTCTGTAGGCTTCCTCGAGATCAGCAGACACGCCCTGTGACACGCCCGGGGAGGGCGTGACAGGGGGGCGTGACAGGTCTTTTGTGGCCAATTTTCTGGAAACCTGCAAAAACATAAGAAAATGTTAGTGGCAATAATATTTACATAATAAAGATCAAAAATAAGCAAATAAGACATGATTTGAACATTATAAACTAGAAAATACGATGTTAAACAAGGGTACAAAATGTATTATCAAAGTGCATGTGATGTATGCTTTTGCTGGGTAAAGAAATAGAGTTCTGTTGTTAACGCCAGGAGATCGTGGTTGTCGCTGGCAATAGCTCCTAGCTAACCTATAATTGTTAATCCAGTCCTTCGGGCATAGTGTGGCTATTGTGAGCTATGCACTCTTAAAGGACAATGAGCCGAACTTATAAGGGTATGGCGACCTGCGTCAGTCTAGACATTTAACTAGCGATTTGAGCAATTGGTAAGAGCTGAACAATCTCCGCGTGATGGTTGTCTAACTTGAGTTCCTAAGTGAACGGATTCGTTAGGATCACATCATGAGAGTCTTGGGCTGTTCGCCATCAATACTAAATTCTCCGGCTGTGGGTCGTGGAGAATGAATGCTCAAGTTTTACTGTTGGATTTGGGATTTGAGACCTGAGAACAGTGGTAGGACCCTGGTTTTCCGGTACACCGATAATGTTTCCTGCGTGCACGGAGCGTCGGGATGTGTGGTCGACGTTTGTGATATATTGATGGTGCGTGAGTGCACATCTTGTGATATATCTGCTTGTGAAATGCTATGCCTGCAGGGAAGGAATACCGCTACCCTAGGTAATGGGTAGGGTCGTTATAAATTGGTCAGTTGAATGCTGACCGTTGCTTTCTTTGCCACCATTACGGTGGTTTGTCCCCATGCAGGTACTAGAGAGCCGAGCGGAAAATAGTGGACTGAAGTCCTTGCTGCTACTGCTGCTATGCTGGCCCTCAAAGGCCAATTAAAGAACTGTTTTGCTATTTTTATGTGTGGCCGGCTTGCGTGCCGATGTATATAATCCACACTTGTGAAGAAAACCTGTAAGGCCTTAAGGCCAAATATTTTGTGTGTTTGTGGACATTCCTTTGAGATATATATATATAATGGACATTCATGGTTGCTAAGTTTAATCTTAACCCCTAATGATTCCGCTACAATGCTCTGAGTTAGGATGTGTGTTCTAGTCTTTGATATTAACATGCAACCCCGCCATATGTTCGTGGTATATAGTGTGGGGCCCCAACCAGACCTTCAATTATATATCATGTAACATATGGAGGTGTTACACCATATTTCCTTTAAGGTCTTGCAGTGCACTAGGTTTTGAAAGGTGAAGTCATCTATGACACTAACTATGATGTTTTGTGCCCTCCTATCCATTGTTGCTGAGATGACTTTATCCCTAGTCATTTTAGTGTACTTCTTTTGGTTCTGAAGATTTGAATCAAGGACAGATATCTTCATTGGGATGAAGGGTCCTTCTTGATGTGTGATATAGATCCTAAGATCGGATGCTTTCATGTACAATCTGACCATTTATTTCCATATGCCAAAACCCTAAACCATAAACTTCCCGTAGAGAGGAAGTTTCATGGATCCAAGATCTTTATGATTCTCTCCTGAACGCATCTTAGCCTTCTGACAGCTACCCTGGAGATCTCCTAAAATTGTTAAGTCTTTTCTTGAGCAACCTCCCTCTGATAACACTTGAAAGTCTTTTATTACAAGGGTAGCTAATCACCTAGGGGGGGGGGGCGTGAATAGGTTATTACAGTCTTTTTAAGATTGTTTTCAATCTTCCATGACTTAAGTCCTACTGTGTTTACTTAATTCAGCTTTCAAGAACACAATAATCAGTACAACAAAACATAATACATAACACACAAAATTTTTATACTGGTTCCCCAGTGTATGGATACATCCATTGTCCCTCTCCGACTTTCTAACAGTATGTTAGACAAGGCTCTTCTTCAAAAACTATGGCTCCTCAGAGATTACAACACGATCCCACCGGATCAGTCAGTATCCACTGATACTCATAGAACTAGCTCACAACCCTCCATATAGTAATCTCCTGACAACCACATACAGGTACAAATACCCTTTATACAAGCTGGGAGAAACAACCCCACACTTATACAAATAGGAATCGAATCACAGGCCCACAGCCCTAACATAGATGTCATAGATTTTTCTTACAGCCTTTATAATTTAGGATTTACAATAAGATCTCACAGATCTCTTCACACGGCCTAATCAATCTATGCCTCAACACAAATATTTCACAGATCTACTTATTTTGAAAGATTTGTTGATTTGTCTCAAAAGAAATTATTCTCTGAGTCAATTTGTTCATGGGCTAAGTAAATCTCAGCCATATCTGATTCCCAGCAATAAGAATGACAATCTTCGACTATCTGCGGCTTATGCTGGAAGTTCCTCAGGACCTTGATCCTGTTCTTGATGATGAAAGGGGAAGATTAAGAATGAATGTCTTCAATCAGATAACCTTTATTGGCAGGAAATGAATTTCTCTGCCACTCCTTCTATCCATAGAAAACTCTGTATAAATATCTTCTTCTTCTTCAACGATAAAGAGAAAGATCTTCAGATTTGGCTCTGCTTGGATCGTGAATCAACTTCAGCAAGGGCTTGCTGAGACTGATTTGTCTTCCACAGAGAGATTCTCTGTTCTTGCTGTAAAAGATGTTGATTGCACCAGCGAACTCCGAAACCTTTCAGATTTATCAATTAAAGCTCTTGGTTCTATAATAATGGCGGATGAAGACGACGAACTCCTATTTCTCATTTTCAGAATATTAATCAGAAAAACTTGTTTGATCTTGATCTCAGCTGTTATTTATAATCCCGTAGATTTGTGGGATGATTGACATGTGTCCCAGTTTTAACGGCTATTAAAACCTCAGCTTAATCAAATTGAGATTCATTGCAGACTGTTGGGTCCGGCGTTCCATCACTTGACCCGTGGCGCTCTTCTACTTATTTAAGAAATTAAGTAGCACCCTTTCCAACAGTCCGGGCTTTTGGAATAGTTGGTTATGCGCTTGATCCTTCAATTGGTATCAGAGCAGGTCACGGGTTCAAGACCGGGGGAGCGCTATTAAATCCTGATTTTTCCCTTCTACCTGTGTGGGTCTGGTGGGTCAGGCAACCGTGGACATGTGGTAACCCCACCTCTGAGCCGTGCAACTGTGGACATGTGGTAACCCCACCTCTGAGCCGTGTGGGCCATGTGGTAACCCCACCCCTGAGCCATGTAGGCCATGTGGTAACTCCACCTCTGAGCCGACGGGTTGTGCTGGATGCCGGGGGGGGGGGATTGTTGGGTCCTGCGTTCCTTCACTTGACCCGTGGCGCTCTTCTACTTATTTAAGAAATTAAGTAGCACCCTTTCCAGCAGTCCGGGCTTTTGGAACAGTTGGTTATGCACTTGATCCTTCACAGACTGACGATGACGTTAATGTCCATTTGCAACATTTAAATAATGAATCAGAAAATCATTGACTTGTTGACTTTGCTGACGTCAGCAACATTCTAAACTTAGCAAAATCAAGCAATATTTCAGAAATCCTCAGTTCGACGAACTCAGAACTCAGTTCGACGAACCTAGTGCTCAGCTCGACGAAATCAAGCATCATTTTAGAAATCCTCAGTTCGACAAACTCAAAAGTCAGTTCGACGAACCCAGAGCTCAGCTCGACAAAATCAAGCATCTTTCAGAAATCCTCAGGTCGATGAATAAGTAAAAGCTGAGTTCGACGAACTCTATACTCAGTTCAACGAACTCAAAGCTCTACTAGATGATTCTGGACTAAGAATTTTCTTCAGCTCTGCTAGGCGTTGAGTGGCATTGAGTGAATAGGCCATACTCAATGAATCTGGAAATAGAAATATTTCAGCTCTGCTAGGCGTTGAGAGCGTTGAGTGTATATGCCTCACTCAACACTTTTTACCTGGGCCACATTCTTCTGCCCTTTCTGCTTAAAATCATTGAGAGCGTTGAGTGTATTGATGAGTCCACTTTATATACCTATTTTCGGACTCATCTGGGCTAGTTTTCACACGGTTGCACTTCACTTTTAGTTCATTATCATATATATTTCATCCTGTCTTTATTTCCATAGGAAGTGCACATTTTAGCCCGTGGTTGTGTATTGTGTTATTCTTTTAGTCTGTACTCCTTTTTGTTATTGTCTGGAATGTCTGCACAGATTAGTGATTGGTTTCTCCTTTCGGTACATGGGTCGTGTGCGTGTTCCGGGATGGTTGTGAAACAAGAATACTGCGCACGATCATGTGATCTACTGCGCACGACCATTGGTCGTGTGACCCTGATCGTGCGCACTACTCTTTGTTTTCCCAAATCAGCCTGGGGTAAGCGCACGACCACTGGACATATTGCGCACGACCACCGGTCGTGCGCCACTGATCGTGTGCATTGATTCCTCTTTTCTGGAGTCCTGTCTGGGTAATCGCACGATCATTGGACTTAGTGCGCACGACCACTGGTCGTGCGCCACTTCTCGTGCGCATTATCCCAGTTCTTCTTCCTGATATTCCATGCCAGTGCGCACGAGCATAGGACATAGCGCGCATGACCACTGGTCGTGCGCCTGTGATCGTTCGCATTGTTCAATTCTGCTTTTGTATAAATAGTGCAGGTCTCTCCATAATCGAGAGATCCGCACGAAGATACGCAGATCGCCCATTTCCTCTGCCGTTTTCTGCCTTCTCCGCCATTCCCCTTCATCTTCCACCCTAGGGAGGTGCTCCGGGCAAGCGTTCACCGCCAAATCCAAGCCGGAGCTTCCTCTTGGCCTCCTCCTTCATCTTTGAGCTTCAAGAAGAGCTTGACCTAGCTTTCTTCACCAAGCTAGGAGAAGTTGTGCCATCCTCCACCGGATCGTGACACGAAGAAGACGGGCCATTGGAAGGTGGTGACAGCCCTTCTCTACCCCGGACGCAGTTGCGGACCGAGCTTGTACGCGGATTGACAACCCGACGACTCCAACCGTGAATCCTCAGAAAGGCTTCGTATTTGGTCGATTTCGCACACTTTTCTTCTCTTGTTGTTGATAGTTTAGTTGAACTCTTTGTATTTGATGAAGCAATGCTTAGTGTAAAACGTTTTTATATAATCATGTCTATGTGATTTTGTATTTTCGTTATTTGCTTGAGGTGCGCCTATTTGTCTATCCACCATCCATCCACCCTTGCCGCACTAGCAATTGCTAGTGGCGTGCATAGCGAAGAGGTGCTCACGACCCTCATTCCGCCATTCTAACCACCTCATCCGCAAGCCTACTCGCCCATCCGCCTAGTGATTCGGTGCATAGCGGCCCGACTAGTCTTCCATCCTGCCTGGCGAAGCATCGCATAGCGGCATTGCATCGGAGTAGTTGATTGTGTTTTATTTTCTTTATCCGCAATATCAAAGCCCCCATCATTACCGCCGACACTAAGGACTTCAATCTCAAGTCCTCCTCGAAATTAACTCCACCTTACTGTGTTCCTTGTGAGATCGATACTTGGGAAAACCCCCATTTTATATTACTTGTGCGACTGGTTCACTGCCGTGATCTTTAGCATCAAGTTTTTGGCACCGTTGCCGGGGAACACAGTCGTGTGAGTTTCTGGAGAGGAAGACGTGAGATTGCTTTCCTTTTCCTTTGTAAATCGCTTTTGTTTTGTTCTATTTCTGTTTTGCCTGCCGTTTTCTTGTTTCTTTAGGCAATTGTAGCAATATATTGTTGGATTTAGTAATTTGCACAATTTATTTTGAATTTGCTGTTTCTACACCATGTGGGGATATTCGTATGCCCAATGTCGTTGGTGTGGGAAGCCTTCCCACGCTAGTCATGAATGCCCTACGAGAGATATTGAGCATAAGCCTCAGCGCACAATGCATGAGATGTTGTATTCGTACAACCTTTCAAACACTGTACCCCGAGCTTATGGTCAATCGACCTCGCCACATACACCATTCTCCTATTCCTCTCCGGCCCCACAAGGACCGCAGTATAATGGGAGAAAGTGTTTGTATTGCCGTAGAACAGATCATGTCCTGAAGGATTGTGCCGAGTACCTCCGTGTTATGGAAGAGGATGATGAGCCGGACATCCGGATCATCCCGACTCCTACCCTTGGTGGCACACCTTCATCTTCTGGTTATGTATCCCTGTCACCTTCATTTGTTGAAGGGAATGATATCGACACAACCTCCAGATGTTTGACTGATCTAGGCTTCGACATGGCTGAGCCCATCTCTCATGTGCATACATCTCCAAGCGTGGAGCCAATTCTTTGTGAGGAACCTGTGCTTGACTTTTATTCAAGCAAAGTTCTTCCGCCTTTTGTGCATTCTACTTCAGTCGCCTCTGGCGACATTTTCGACGATGCAAAACAAGTTGAGGCTTGTGATACATGGGTTGTTTCCACTCCCATGGTGGAGGACAACCTTCTTGGTGTCGAGGATTCTCCCTTGATACCAAAGGAGGAAGTCCAAGTCTTGGTGGAGGCCTCTATGGATCCAGCCGAGCCTTGTAGCATTTTCGAGATTACTGACGATATTTTTCTACCTCAGCCATTGGGGAGTGAAACCGGGACCACTCCCCCGATTATTTCTTTATGTTCTTCGTCTCTTTTATTTCTTGACCCACCTTCCTTTTCTGAGCCTGTGCAGGTTGAATCTCCACGGGTAAGTTGGGTTGACATTGAGCCTTGCGCTCAGGCTGTCGACGAGTGCATCCTATTGTGTGAGGAGGTTCCTACCTCCTTCACAGTGGAAGCCCCTGCCGTCACCTTCGCCCCCAACAAACTTGTGGTGGACGAAACCTTGCTAGGCAAGGATTTGTTTTGTGGTAAGATGAGTGAGGACCAGGCCTCCTCCTCATCCTACTTCCTATTTCCTCTACCTGTGTTGAGCAGGTATTACTATTTAGGTAGAGGGGTAACTGCTCTATCACCGTATCGGTACCCGTTACCGAAATAGATAATGGAACAGTTACCTGTGCACTTTTTATTTCATAGGCCTATAAGCTAGAACTGTTTAGAATTTAATAAGTCGTGCTGGGATGACAATAACCCCAGTACTTATCTTTCATTTTCTGCATTTTGTTTTTCATGTCTATTTAGTTTTAGTATTTCTTTGTAGTTTGTATATTTTTGTTTTGTTTTTGCGGAGCTCACCCCTGCAGGTATTCTTGGCAAATTGCATTGGCGGGGTTCTGATTCTTCGTATGACGGACCTGCTTCAGGTTTCCACGCGTCTTCTGGTATGCTCACTAGCTGAGCATGGGGTAAACTCTTCCCTTAGCTCTTTATGATTTTAATTTCTCTATCTTATGATTTGTTGCTTAGTTTAAGTCTGGGGGAGAGATCTGGTACCTATTGTGCGCACACATTTCTTGTGCATACTAGAAGCTTTTATAGTTTTATTTTGCTTAGTTCATTGCATCACACACCACTGCACCCACATGAGCGCGTGTTTAGCTTTTTTCGTGCCGCGAGTTAAACTCATTTCTTCGTTAGATTTGGGAAAATTATGGTGCTGACATAGGATTGTGAGACAGAGTAAAATGTTGGCCTTATTGTGATCCTAGTCAACTGCTCTCGTCTCGTGTAGAAATTGGAGTAGATTTAATTTTTCTGTATGCTTTTAGTTTTGTATTTTTCTAATTGCGTAAATACTTTTTATTCTACTCAAAAGTTGGTGAATCTGGTGTGAATCCGACGGTAGCTTAGGGATATGTGTAGACGGTCGTTAAGTTCGTATTGCTCGAGTCGGGAGGATGGATAGTCTTTCTCGTTGGCTAAGAACTTGCCCCAAGCTATTCTTGAAGCATGGGTATAGGTTAGTCATGCATGAGTGTGATATAGGCCATCATTTTGGCCCGGTTGAGCTTTGTACCATTCCTAACGTCTTATCCTCGCTAGCCCCGTTGTGCCTACCCTTCTTTTGATTCAGCTCCACCTTCATTCACCAAAGCCTCATAGTCAATCCTAGTCGCACACCCAAGTTGAGCTTTAGTGTTGACATTTTAATGTTGGGATGTGATGTGATGATTTTATTTGTGAAAATGTGGAAGTGCTCCCAAGTTTATATCTGCTGAATTGTGAAAATAAAATGAAGAAAAAGAAAAAAAATAGTTATAAAGAAAAAGAAAAAAAAAAGAAAAAAAATGAAAAGAAAAAGTTGTAATTGAAAATCTTTATGGAAATGTGATTATATTTGGAGTAGGCGGTGCACACACCCATATGTTAAAAGTTAAGTTTGGGGGTGTGGTGTACCCGCATGTATTTTGGTTAGCTAATGGATTCCCTTCATACTAGCTCCTTTGGGTTAGGTGCATAGCCTTCTTGTTTTTCCTTGTTTACCTCACCAAAACCCAAGCCCCATCTTTTCACCTAAAGTCCTACTGATTCGTCTGTGAACCAAACCAGTGCCGTGGAGAGAATGCAAAAAGGCAAGCATATGGTCACCGACATTGGTGGATTCCTTTGGAGGTTATCCTGAGCCCTGATCTTTGGCAATGCTCGCCTAGCGATTAGTCTACTTTCTCCCTACGCGTGACCGGATGATTCACCGTGATTCCATTTTTGAGTAATAATAAAATGTTGATACGCATTGTGAAAAGTATAAACTATTTTATATACATAAAAATTTCTTCTATTATATTTTTACGCACGCGAGCATGCGACTTCGCATGGTACTCTGTATCGCAATTTCCATGTTAGCTAAATCATTTTCCCTATCTGCTTAGATTTTGTTTGCTCGGGACGCGCAAACAGTTAAGTCTGGGGGTGTGATGAGTCCACTTTATATACCTATTTTCGGACTCATCTGGGCTAGTTTTCACACGGTTGCACTTCACTTTTAGTTCATTATCATATATATTTCATTCTGTCTTTATTTCCATAGGAAGTGCACATTTTAGCCCGTGGTTGTGTATTGTGTTATTCTTTTAGTCTGTACTCCTTTTTGTTATTGTCTGGAATGTCTGCACAGATTAGTGATTGGTTTCTCCTTTCGGTACAGGGGCCGTGTGCGTGTTCCGGGATGGTTGTGAAACAGGAACACTGCGCACGATCATGGGATCTACTGCGCACGACCATTGGTCGTGTGCCCCCGATCGTGCGCACTACTCTTTGTTTTCCCGAATCAGCCTGGGGTAAGCGCACGACCACTGGACATATTGCGCAAGACCACCGGTCGTGCGCCACTAATCGTGTGCATTGATTCCTCTTTTCTGGAGTCCTGTCTAGGTAATCGCACGATCATTGGACTTAGTGCGCACGACCACTGATCGTGCGCCACTTCTCGTGCGCATTATCCTAATTCTTCTTCCTGATATTCCATGCCAGTGCGCACGAGCACAGGACATAGCACGCACGACCACTGGTCATGCGCCTGTGATCGTGCGCATTGTTCAATTCTGCTTTTGTATAAATAGTGCAGGTCTCGCCCTAATCGAGAGATCCGCACGAAGATACGCAGATCGCCCATTTCCTCCGCCGTTTTCCGCCTTCTCCGCCATTCCCCTTCATCTTCCACCCTAGGGAGGTGCTCCGGGCAAGCGTTCACCGCCAAATCCAATCCGGAGCTTCCTCTTGGCCTCCTCCTTCATCTTTGAGCTTCAAGAAGAGCTTGACCTAGCTTTCTTCACCAAGCTAGGAGAAGTTGTGCCATCCTCCACCGGATCGTGACACGAAGAAGACGGGCCATTGGAAGGTGGTGACAGCCCTTCTCTACCCCGGACGCAATTGCGGACCGAGCTTGGACGCGGATTGACAACCCGACGACTCCAACCATGAATCCTCAGCAAGGCTTCGTATTCGGTCGATTTCGCACACTTTTCTTCTCTTGTTGTTGATAGTTTAGTTGAACTCTTTGTATTTGATGAAGCAATGCTTAGTGTAAAACGTTTTTATATAATCATGTCTATGTGATTTTGTATTTTCGTTATTTGCTTGAGGTGCGCCTATTTGTCTATCCACCATCCATCCACCCTTGCCGCACTAGCAATTGCTAGTGGCGTGCGTAGCGAAGAGGTGCTCATGACCCTCATTCCGCCATTCTAACCACCTCATCCACAAGCCTACTCGCCCATCCGCCTAGTGATTCGGTGCATAGCGGCCCGACTAGTCTTCCATCCTGCCTGGCGAAGCATCGCATAGCAGCGTTGCATAGGAGTAGTTGATAGTGTTTTATTTTCTTTATCCGCAATATCAAAGCCCCCATCGTTACCGCCGACCCTAAGGACTTCAATCTCAAGTCCTCCTCGAAATTAACTCCACCTTACTGTGTTCCTTGTGAGATCGATACTTGGGAAAACCCCCATTTTATATTACTTGTGCGACCGGTTCACTGCCGTGATCTTTAGCATCATGTATATGCCTCACTCTATGCTTTTTTCCTTAGCCATATTCTTCAGCTTTCTGCCTGATGGTTTTGAGAGCGTTGAGTGTATAAGCTTCACTCAATGCTTTTATGCTTAGCCTGATTTTCTGCAATCTTGTATTCTTGCTAAAGTTTGGCGTTGACAGACTTAGCATGGTGTTGAGTGATGAAGATTCACTCAATACTTCTGGACTTAGTCGATTTTCTAGCTTCCACTACTTAGGCTTTGACATGATATCCTTTACTCAATGATTTTGGTCATATAGCATTGAGTGAGTTGAGCTCATTCAATGCCTGTGGACTTAGCCATATTTCTGCCTTTTCAATACTGTAAGCTTTGACTGCCAGCCTTCTCTCAATGCTATTAGCTGTATGACGTTGAGTGAGCTTGCCTCACTCAATGCTTCTGGACTTAGGCATTTTCCTGAATTTCCATCCTATCACTTTGAGTCCACCTGTCATTGTCTCTTGAACTATATGTCCAATCATTGTGACAAAGACCAACCTGTATGCATGAACTTATACATACATCAAATACAACTATGTATATATCATTGACCTATTTGACTTCTTACAAATCTAGGACATTGGGATCAATGGAACCAACAACTAGGCCAAATTTTGAACAGTGGAGTCCAACATAAAAAAATATTACTCACTGCATGAAAACAGTCAATACTAATGCAATTTATAGGGGAAAATGGTATACAGGGCAAGAGTGGGCTATGCACTTAAAGCAATAAGAGGTCATCCAAAAATTCAGAAATGATCTGAAGGCAGGGAAGATCCCAGCTAATTCTGTTGAGCCCATCAAATACTTTCCCAAGCCTTATCACTATTTTGAAAAGCAGAGGCTTAAGGAGGAAAAGATCTCAACAACCAAGAATGACAAAGGCAAAAAGATAGCTGATGACAAAGTGTCTGAAGTTAAAGCCAAGATACAATCAGGAAAAGGCATTGTCATCAAAATGCCAGATCTTTCCTAGAATATTTTTGAACATTTGTAATTTTATTTTTAAGAAATTTATAACAAACTAAAAAGTGTAAACTGATAACAAATTGGAATGAAAAGTCTGTTTAAACTTGATTATATTTGTGTGTTCATTCCTATGTTCTTTACATTTTTGTTCAACACATTTAATATATATCCTTATCATCAAATTTTGATATCATCGTGTATATCATTGAATTGTGGTTATGACTTCTCCAAATAGGGGGAAATTGTTGGGTACATTGGGAATTGTGTACCTTATTTGATGAAGTCCTTTCAACTCAATGATATACACAAATTTGTATTTGATGTATGTTGAGTTTACTTTTGCAGTTTCTATGTTGAAGAAAAAATAAACTAAGTACAAAGTGTCGAGACACTAAACAAGTGTTGACACCTTTGTAAAAGAAGTTCCGAGACAAGGAATCAAGTTGTGTCGATACTCAGGACTAGTGTCGACACCCTTATTCAAGTAATGCTAAGACTGGAAGCAAGTTGTGTTGACACCTAGGACTTGGGTCGACACCGATAGTCAAGAAATCATCTGTACGACACTCAGAACTATTGTCGACAAATTTCACACAAGTTATGTCGAGAGTGGAAGCAAGATGTGTCGATATCCAAGACTTGGGTTGACACCATTTGTCAAGAAACCAACTGTATCGACACTCAGGACTAGTGTCAACACATTTTACACAAGTTGTGTTGAGAGAAGAAGCCAATAGTGTCGACACACTCGATTGTTGTCGACATCCCTATAAGAGAAGTGTCGACACCCAGGACTGGTGTCGACAGAATCTATGTACAGAAGTGTCAACACCTTCATGCAGAAGATTTCAAGATAAAAATTCTTCTAAGTCCAGAATTCGAAACCTGAAGTTCTGAAAATCATCAGAACTATCAGATGTCAGTGGATTAAGTGGGGTAGCCAGTCACTGTTATCAAAGCCTATATAAGGAGACCAACATAACAGAAACAGGGAGCGATTATTTTTATTCTTCTCATCTAAGTCTGTCAGAATAACTTCAATAGAATTCTGAAGGTGGAGAGGAGGCAGATCGAGGATCAACTTCAAACTTCTCCAACCAAGTTAAACCCAACCTTATCCTCCAAGAAGCTTTAAAAAATCTAAGAAGGGTTGGACCTTTTTTCTTCATATCCAAGATTAAGGGAGAAGAATTCACATCAAGATCTAATCAAGAAGAAGTCATCAGTCTCTTTTTTTCTTGGTGACACTTCAAAACTCAAATTCTTTCTGGTATAATAATTTTGTAAGATCTGTCAGTAGATTTGAGTTGTAGGAGATTGATTTCTCTGAGTTGTAAGACTAAATTATAAAGGCTGAGGTAGGGCTGTGAGCCTGAGGTAGGAGAAGGGGCTATTTCTCTGAGTTGTAGGAACTGGAAGGTTCTAAGGTTGTAGGGCAAGGGTTTGCCTGAGGAGTAGGAGTGGAGGTGTACTTTGAGGTAGGGTTCTTGAAGAGGAACCTGAGTTGTATGATCTTGAGGATCTGAGGTAGGACATTGTTTTATCTGAGTTGTAGAAGCTAGCTGGGCTCTGAGGTGTAAGATCTGAGGATCTGAGGAAAAGTAGGAAGAAGTTTGGTCGAATCTAGTTTATTGCTAGATAGGCGAAGGGGAAAGTGGATGTACCCATAAATTGGGGAACCGGTATAAAAATACTGTGTGTTGTGCTGTGATTATTAAATTAGATATGTGTTGTATTTAGTAGATCAACTGTTCTCTTGAATGTTGTGGATATGTTAATAAACACACTAAGAAATTTCTGTTATTAAAAGTAGCCATGATTTAAATTCACTTATTCACCCCCCTAGGTCACTCTATGTCATAAACAAACACTTTATAGATCCCGCATCCACTCCATTATGAGGGCCACAGAGGCGAGTGCCTGGCCTCCCGGCACTTGCCCCTTTAGGCGAGTGGCACCTTCGTGGGCTATTTCCCAGAGGGGTCCAGAGGCAGTATTACCTAGATGCCCCTGAAGGTCTGCGTTTAGCTCTTCAGAACAGCGGAGTTTGGTTATTGGTAGACCGCTTTGGGCTGCATATAGCTGTTTAGAACAATGGAGCCACACTATTTGTAGGCCATGTTTTGAAATCTATAAATAGACTCGAGGGGGTATCTTAGAAGGCAAGTCTTTCTAGATTTTTATCTCCCAGATCTTCTTGTGCTTTCTGATGCCCCCTTAGCTCAACACTAGCTAAGGAAGGGAAGCACTCTAAGATCTTCCGGGTGTGTGGTGGGACCTCCGTGCTGGAGCCTTGGGTCAGTTTGGAGCTCTAAGTCTTCGGTCAGTCAAGCTTGCTAGGAGACGTAAGTGTGCGGTCAACCCTTCCCCAAGGGTCTGAACTCCAAAGAAGTCGGTTCTCGGTTTCAACATTTTGGTGCGGTGAGTATGGAGAGTGATCAACACAGAAAACCTTAGAGAAATCAATGATTGGAGGTGAAGGGCAAGGATCTAACCAGGCCGACTTGCCACCTCCTCCCCCTCTCGACACCCTCAACATGTTTGAGGACTTCTAGTAGGAGATGCGTAACCTCATAATATTTTCTCTCGTGACTCGTGGCGAGTGCTCAACACCATCTGTCTTAGTGGTCGCAGCCTCAGCACTAGACGAGAATGGCCCTGCCAGGCGACCTAGGAAGGAAGTGGCGGTGGAAGGTAGTGGGCGAGCCTTGTTCCACAGCTCGGCGAGTGCATGATGGACTGACGAGGTGGACATACGAGATTGCCCGCCTCGTCCCACAAGTAGAGGTAGCCCTTTCAGCAAGCTGGTCGCTTACTCCCCCATACTAGAGGGGCTTCAGAGCCTAAGATTTCCTACTACACCGTAAGGGGAGATCCGGTCCAGCACATCCAGTGGTTCGAGGATGTGGTCTCAATCAGGAAGATGTCGGATGCCTTCAAGTGTCTGCTCTTCGCCATCATGATCAAAGATAAGGTTAGAGGTTATTTCCATTAGCTGCCTGCCAGCTCCATCTACTGCTTTGAGGACCCGTGCCGAAGGTTCATGATGAGGTTCTCGACTTCGAAGAAGAGGAAGATGGAGTCAGAGTCCCTGTTTCTCATCAAGTAGAGGGCGGATGAGATGTTGGGAAGCTGTATGGATAGGTTCCAGGAGGGGATCCTCCAGGTCTAGGAGATGTTATGGCACACCCTCATGGTGGCCTTCGCCTTGGGGCTGCAGCTGGGGTTCTTCAGGATGGAGCTGAAGTGGGTGCCTATGTTGTCTTTTGAAGAGCTGATGGAGAGGGTAGCCCAAGAAGTTGAGGGAGAGGCGTCAAACCCGACGTTTTTCAGGAAGCTAGCCAGGTGGGTTGTGGAGGGGGTGAGAGAGCCAGGGGTGGCATGGGTCAGGAGGTCAAGAGGGTAGAGCCCAGGTAGTGAGGGTAGCTGCAGTAGTAACAACAGCTAAGGTGCGGCTGGCAGGAGCCGAATAATCAGCAAGGCTGGAGGCAGCCAGAGTGGCATGATTAGGGACCATGGAGAGGTTTCCATGGTCGAGACCATGGCCAAGGGGAGCAAGGCCAGTTCAACCCTCCATGTTGGAGGTAGGGCCAAATGACCCCCACTGAAAGTTCAGGGATAGATCTATCTTTAAACTAGAGGGGGGGGGGGGTGTGAATAGTGTATATTAAAATTTTGAGTTTAATATTTGAGCAGTTTAGAAAATAGGTGATATATATATAGATAAATAAAATCCACAACACAAGAATAAAAAAAACAATCACAGACGACACAAGGAATTTATAGTAGTTCCCCAATTAATCTGGGTACGTCTACTCTTCTACCACCCTGGTAGGAATCCACTACAGGTTTTTGATCCGGTGCTCTACCACCAGCAGATCTATTTTCTAATGGAGATCTAGCAACCCTTTGAGCTTTTGATCAGGTGCCCAAAAACCAAATCTAATTCTTTTGATCAAGTGAGTTATGAACTAAGAGTTAACTTTTGAAGGGAGTTATAACACTGTACACAGTTTAGGAATAAACTAAAAGTGTTAGCTATTGTCTTCTTTTTCAAGAATCTCTGAGAAGACTTTAGTGGATGATGTTTGCAAAAAGCTCTCCTTGATTTGAGTAGAATTTGTGATCAAGGGAGGAGAGCTTTTCTTCAGGGTGTAGGCCTTCTTGAATGTTGTTCCTCTCCAGTAGAAATTTCAGATAGATATGAAATATGATGTCTTTTAGAGAGTCTGAAGCAGAATGAAAGTATATTTCCAATTCTCTCTGTATATCACTAACTCTTCTCCATATATCATCAATCTCTCCAGCAATCCTCTATAGATATATATACTGTCAGAAAGATTTCAATTTTTGAAATAAATAAATTCTGAAATGTCTAAAGAGTCTTTGAGAATTGTAACTGCCCTGTGAATTAATTAGAATTAAAACACTGTGATAAATTCATACTTAATGCTGCCTTAAATGGCTATATTCAATTAGAATATTTAGCATTAAATATCAGAGTTGTAACTAACTGAAATTAACCTTCTGTAATCATTCTGCCTTCTGAAAATAGAAACTGCCTGAACGTCAAACATAGCAAGGAATTCATCGAACTGAGCCTGGAGTTCATCGAACAGAATCTTCTCTTTCGTCGATCTGAGCTCTGAGTTCGTCGAACTGAGCTTTTGAGTTGAGATCAGAGTTCGTCGAACGAAAGTCAGCGTTCGTCGAGCTAAACTTATAGTTAGGAATCTGAGTTCGTTGAACTGAGCTCGACATTCTTCAAACTGAGCTCGGCGTTCATCGATCTGAATTCTGTATTCGTCAAACTGAACTTCTCTGGAATTATTCTAAAATAACAACCCTGGAAATAATTCTATAACCCTAGTCGATACAAGTTGGGTCAAACTAATCATCCTAAACAAAGAATATTAATACTAGCCCAAATTAGAAATAGGGTGTTCCAACAATCTCCACCTATTTGGGGGAGAATACTATTAAACAAAAAATAGAAAGCATAAATATCTAGCAAAAATAAAAATTTCAATAGATATATAAAAGGTGCTTTGAGAAAGTTTATAGACAACAACAATGTTTAAACTTATAAAAAAAAATTAAGAATCCTTCTGTGGAGTAGCTGAAGGAGAATCTGAAGATGATTTGGTAAAAATTAGCTTCATGGTTGGATCTTCAGCCTCTCTTTTACTCATTTTAGGATCTTAAGAACCAATGATCTTCAGGGAAGTGGTTCTTGTAACAACTGCTTCAGGATGCAAACTCATATACTTGTCAACATTGAATAAGCTCTTCTTCTGATATCTATCCAGTTCATGTTGCCTGTAGGAGGACATAGTAGTGAATTGAGAAGTGTCCTTACCTTCTGTACTTGCTTTCTTAATCTGAGAAAGAGCGACTTGCTCATTGAACCTTGCCATTCTTTAAACTGGATCAAGCTCTCGATCATATACTAGAGAAGCTGGACTTTCTTGACTTGAGTGTCCCTGGCTTCTTTGATTGCTCTAAGTTTCAGACCTTGTAGGTCGATCCTGCTTTTGTTGAGTTGGTCTAGAATGATGAGAAGAAGGCCTTTGAGAATAAGATACACCTCCTGCTGATCTGGCTGCTGGAGGAGGAGGAGGAGGAGGTCCTCTCCAAGACTTTGGTGGAGAATGATACCTCTTCATCTTCTTCCTATTCTTCTGATAATTTTTGGAATACCTCATCCAATGTGGAAGGTATGGAGTGAGAGGTATCTCATGCAGAATGTAATAAGGAATGTATGTTGTAGAAGAAGGTTGGGGAGTAACCTTAGTTGGACCTTCTTCCTGGACTATCTTTTCTTAGAAGAAGAATCTTCTGACTCATCAGACTTTGTATTAACATCTGACTGCTCTTTAGGCTGATCATATAAAGCATCAATAGTTTATATAAATCAGTATGATCATCAACCAGATCCTTTGGCTGTTTATAAAAATCATCTACATTAGCTACCTCTTCCTTATCTTCATTAAGAAGATCATCAAAATTGGGCATATGGGTTTCATCCCATACAAAAGTAGGAGGGGAAGAAGCTTGCTCAAAAATATTTATTTTATTATTAGGTATTGTAGTCTGAGAGACTGGATTAGAAATAGGAGACTTTACTCTGAGACTGGATCTCAGTTGTTCTAAAACTAGGGCTTCAATAGGAGCAGTATAGAAAACTATTACTTTAGAAAGATCTTCTTCATAAACAGGTAAGCTAGGAGAATAACTATGTAATAAATCAAAATCTGATAAGAAAGAATATAAATTAACTGTGGGATGAATAGTCACATCACTAACAGTAATGTCCTTTAGATCTTCTAACAACTCATCCTCAACTACACTGGTCATTTCTGAAGAAGATCTTCTTCATCAAAAACTACTGTCCCTGTAACAGGAACTTCTGCACTGGCTGTCTCTGGAACTTCTTCATTAAGCATCTGCCCTTACCTAGATCCAAGGAAAGCAAAATTCAGGCCCCCAAAAGATGGGACGGATTGGAGAGAGGCTATTTTAGAAGAGGGTTCAGCAATGGAAGACAGACCAGGAGCCAAAGCATCATCCAAGAGTTTCTTGAGAGTTGGGGTGATGAATTCAAGAAGGTTAGAAGCAATGGAAGAGAAATCAAGGTACATAAACTCAGGTGGATCCTGAGTAGACGCAGAGGATGGAATTTGAAAAGCTTGTGGTATGGTGGAAGGATTGATGATAGCGGGAATGACATCAGGAGGTATCTCCTAGATGGATGAGTGAGGTGGAGATATATGAGGTAGAGATTTATGAGCTGGAGATGAATGTATATGAGGTGGAGACAATTTCTGTGGAGATGAATGAGGTGGAGATGAATTAAGTAGAGAGACGTGACGTGGAGATGAAAGAAGTGGAGATGAAGGTGGTGACTGATGAGGTGAATGATGAATTGGGGATTTTGCATGGAAAGATGTGGATGGAGTTTCTTTAGACAAAGTAGGCTGTTGAGAAAGTGGTGTGGAATGTCTAGGTGAATTATGTGGAGATGGTGGAGTGCAAGAAATAAGGGGAACAAAAGCCTTTTTTGGGTTAGGGAGAGTGGCTGGAATAGCCTTGGTGCTTTTAGAAGCAGCCCTAGAGAGTCCAACCCTAGAAGGCTTAGGAATCACCCTCTCCCATTTTCCAAATAAGACAGAGCTAATCCTCTTGGAGGCATTAATGTGTATGTTCTGGGAGACCAACACATCTGGACACTTAGCTTGTAGAAAGATGCCCAGAATTCTACCAAATCCTCCAAACTTGCTGGTGATCTTCATCTTAATAGAATCAAAAAAAATTGACCCCCCAGTTAATGGTTTTCTGATCCACCAGAGCATACATCAAAAGGAATTGGTTCTGGTAACATAATCATGGGCTAAATGTTTGCCCAGAAGTACCTTGCCTACTACATCAGTTAAGAACTTATATTCTATAGAAAAGTTCTTTTTCAACAAATGATTAGGGTTTCCTTGAAAGTGACCCAATCTATCTAGCATGATATCAAATTCAGTAGTAGATAACTCTATATTGTCTTGTTTATTATCAAAACCGAAAATTTCAGAAAAATTTCAGGTATTAGAGGAACCTGATTGCCTGAGATTGAACCAATAATGGTTGAGATATCCTGAATCTTAGCAGTACGAATCCATTCTCTAATCTATGTGACTGGGAGTTTGATTCTGGTAGTCATAAAGTGTCGCAAATTCTATGCCTCAAAGAGTTTCAAAATATCCTAGAAAATTTGATCTGAATGAGAAAAGGATTCCATGTCGATGTCGAAACCTGCATCAAACTTCATTACAGAGAGGATTGCTTGTGAAATCACCATTGTCCTGCAAAACAGAAAGATCAAGCGCAAGAGAAGGGAAATGGAGATTTCATGGGATAGAGTTCGATGAAAACTTAAATATAAGTTTTCAGAAGTTGAAAAGACGAACTCCGTCCGACGAAAAACAAAGCATCGAACTATGTTTGACGAAAATTTCACAAAAGAAATACAATTCGTCGATCTCCGTTCGATGAAAGGTTTACGAAAGGATTACCATTCGACGAGCTCCATTCTACAAAAGTTGAAATTCATCGATCTATGAAAGGTTCACAACTTGTCGATCTCCGTTCGACGAAAAGTTTATAATTCGTCGATCTTCGTTCAACGAAAAGTTGAAGCTCGTCGATCTCTGTCCAAAATCACTATAATGATTCACCATCAATCATTCCTAACTGATTTAAAAAGAAAATATGTTTCTTTTCATGTAAGGGTTTTGTGAAAATGTCAGCTCTTTGTAAATCTATAGGAAAAAATTCTAGGCTAATTTTATTTTTATCTACATTGACTCTGATAGAATTATGTCTTATTTCTATATGTTTTGTCCTACTATGAAGTACTGGATTCTGTGCAATAGAAATTGCATTGATGTTATCACAGTATATAACCGAATTATTTAAGTTGTAACCATAGTCTAGAAGTTGATTTTGAATCCACAAAATCTGTGAACAACAACTACCTGGTGTAATATATTCAGCCTCAACAATTGAAGTAAACACAGAGGTTTGCTTTTGCAAAACCATGACACAAGCCTATCACCAAGAAACTGACAGGTTCCTAATGTGCTTTTTCTGTCAACTCTACATCCAGCATAGTCAGCATCTGTGAATCCAGTTAATTCAAATCCTGACTCAATAGGATACCCGAGTCCTAAATTTGGACAACCATTTATACATCTTAAAATTATTTTTACTATGGTAAGGTGTGATTCTTTAGGATTAACTTGGAACCTAGCACAAACATAGGTTACAAACATAATATCTGGTCTACTAGCTGTTAAATATAATAGAGACCCAATGATTGCTCTATATGTTTTCTGATCAACAAATTTACCATGTTCATCATTATCAACAACAACATTAGTAGGCATGGGTGTTTTCATAGCCGAGGCATCTGATATCCCAAATCTTTTAATTAGTTATTTAGCATATTTAGATTGAGATATGAAAATGCTATCAGGTGTTTGCTTCACTTGTAAACCAAGAAAATACGATAATTCACCCATGCTACTTATTTCAAACTTGGAATGCATTAGGTTTGAGAACCTTTTGCATAGTTTGGAATCAGTAGAACCCAAAATTATATCATCAACATATATTTGAACTAGTAAAATTTCAGTTTTGTTATTTGAAAAAATAAAGTTTTATCTATCTTGCCTCTACAAAATTTATTTTCTAGTAGAAAATTAGCAAGGGTCTCATACCATGCTCTTGGAGCTTGTTTAAGACCATAAAAAGCTTATTTAAGTTTAAAAACATGAGAAGAATGAGTTGAAAAGAAACAACTTGGAGGTTGTTCTACATAAACTTTCTCTTTGAGTTCTCCATTCAGGAATGCACTCTTCACATACATCTGGTATACATTATGTAAGACCCTCTTTTTTCCTTTAAACCATCATGGTCTTATGCCCAGAACCGCCGCTTTGCGGTGACACCAACACACCTAGGAAGGTCATCACTACAAAACGTCGATCCTACCGGCCATATCGATCGCAGAAAAGAGTAGAAGTACAAATAAACAGTAAAAATCTAAGTCCACAAGTTCACATGTATATAATATAATAATTCTCCACGACGGAGAGTCCATAGTAAATATAAAACAAAATACTAATAAAAGGGCTCCTGCCCGATACATTATAATCCTCGCCACAAGTCACTCAATGCAGAAGCAAATATATAAAATCTACTGAGGATCGAGACTCACTATCCCTGCTACCTGAACTCTAGTACTAGACTGTCCCGTCTCCAAGCGCACCGACCTCTGGGACTGCATCTCCTGGTTCGGTTCCACAATCCCCTAAAATGATTTGGTCAACGACCGTTAGTCTAAATGACTAAGTCCTATCATCCCCCACCCCTCCCCCATGGCTCCTACGCATCGAGCGGAGAAAAGGAAAATGAAGGTAATGAAGATGGAGAGTAACAAAGGTAAGTAGTTGGCGACATAACTAGTCTAGCAGTTCTATATAAATAGGTAGAGTAAAGCTGTAAGTATGAAAAAGGCAAATAAAAAAACAAGTAATCTTAACTTATATGAATGCCCATACAAACTTATATGTTAAGGGGTCTTCTACAAGGCTACCATCGTATTAAGAGTCCCATACCAGTTTATACGATGTGGTGTCGATTATAAACAAGTTATTAATATCCATAGGAAAATAACCATAACCTATAAGCATGCTCACACAAGCATATAAACTAAGGGGTAGTTTTGCAAGGCCTATTGTATAAAGCGTCTCATACCTCTTTATACAATAGGTATCAGGGGTTATATAGAATGATGATGCTATGACATGCAAGTGCACACACACACTCAACTCTGTGCACACAGACCTTTAGTTCCCCCTTTTTGTAGCATAACCTCCCATGATACCTCCGTAGTGGCAAACGAAAGCAGTGGGTTGGACCTTGCCCACCTCTAAACCGGTATTAGCACTACCAGTCAGACCTATCGTATGCCTCAACGCTGGTGCACTAAGCAGAGCTACTGCATACTTTTGTCGGCTGGCACACTTGACTTTATTTGGCGAAGTGCTAAGCCACACTTGCCGAGTCAACGTATTGGTGTCGATGCGACGACTCTCCAATACCGAAGACCCACCACCTTTATATTATGCACATGCAATATTACCATGATTTTCTAGCGAGCCAAAGCTGACCATACTATCTCGTCCATCACAATCATCTGTCGAGCCAAAAGCTCCCCGGACTAGTCTGTCCATCACAACTATCTACCGATCCATCGGCTCGCCGGGATAACCTGCCCATCACCAGAACCACCGAGCCTATCGCTCGTGTGACAAACCTAACTCCCACAACACTGGGGAGTGCGAGTGTATATGTAATCCTAGTTATACTAGTTACTCTTAAACATTGATTATTCTTACGGTTTAGGTTAGCCCAGGACTGCCAAGGTATTCCCGGTGAAGGGCTCTCACAGGGCACTAGGAACTATGATGGTAGCTGAAGCCCATCGTTCCCTTTTGCAAGGAACTTACTATTATGGGTTAATACCCGATTCCCGATCCCTTTTAATATTACTCTGGATCTAACCCTAGTGTGTTTTGACTCTCTCTCTCTCTCCACAGGAAAGACGACCTCTCGTCGATCCCAAGCACCTCTTAACTCTAGCAAACCCAACACTCTCCTCATCATGATTCCTAATGAATCTCTCTTTCATCTTACCAAATCAGCATGCATTTATCCCCACTTCCTATGACCATATCCCATGTTATCACAATTTCCACAGTTTTACTAAATGCAGACCAACCTAAGCTATATGATGTACATGATATGAGTTACTGCAAACTTTCTTCCAAATGCCATAAGATAATTATTGTGGGTCTATCATGGCATATTTAGTTTAAATCCAGAAACTTGTAATTTTCCTAATTAATTTAGCATTTATTAGAGTTTTCCAAAGGTTAGGCCATGTGTAATTTTGAACATAAAGTACTAGCTTTCCTTAATTTATGGCCACCCAAAAATTATGAACACTAGATAATAGAGAGATATCAGTACATACCAAATTACACTGATATGTTTGAATGTATTAACCTCTAAACATTTAATTCAAGATAATCTAGGTAAATGAAGTTAATGAAGGAAGTATCATAAAGCGTAGTCCAAAAATTATATAAAACTTACCAGAGATTTATAATGATCATAAACCACTACTGACTAAGTTTCATGGAATTCTAAGGTCAGTAGACTATATAAAAAAATACTTCTAATAGTTACATTAAAGTGCACTTTGTGAAAGAACATTCTTATAAACTCATCCAAATGATATGTAATAATTATTTAAGCTTTATTATGCCCAAAAAGATTCTCCGGACAAATAACACAATTTTTTAATAAGATATAACATTTATTTTCTATTTATCAATATGTGGTGCACTAGTTCACTTAACTCATGAGGTACTAAGAGGAAATATCCAAATGATCCAAATAGTTTAATAGAGTCTCTAAATGATATTTAATTAGCCTTGCCAGAGTTTCACATCATTCTAAATTAATATAACCATGGTAACTTCAAAATCATCAAAAAGGGCAAGGTGGAGATTATAACTACAAGTACGAGCTACTGTTTTCTAATCATCCAATATTAATCTCCAGAGACTCATATTGTATTAAAAACTCTTCTACCAAAATTTCATAAGGACCCAATGTCATTTGACCCTTCAATATTTTCCTAAAAGGTAAAGGCCTAAACTAACCCTAATTGGTTTAAGTTGTGTGCCTAAGTATAAGTGTCACCAAAATCCTTCCTAGGGCTATTAACCACCATATGACCTCATGGACAAAACTTCAAGTCCATACAAGGACATATCATCACCCTATGTCCTTCACAACCCCCTAAGTTCATCCTTAGGGTTTAAACTAGGGTCCTTGGGCAAATCCACCCCAAACCACCTCCAACTTCATGAGAGGGTATTTTAACTAACCATGGAGCTCTAGCCCAAGTTCCAACCCCTTTTGGGTGAGAATTGGCCCTTCTATGACCCAAACACTCTTTGCCCTAAATTACCCTTAAGGGACCAAACTTTGGTCACACTAATACCTATTCAATTAAACCCCAAACGGGCTAAAATTTTTATCCAAGTCCTAATATGTCCCTAAAGGACAGTCACTAATATTTGGGAGGGTTTGGAGGTAATAGGCCCTTTAAATAATTCATACATGGATTATTCAATTTCTACAAAAACCTTAGGAAAATCATTTCCAAAAATTCCCATTTTTGGATATGGTTTAGGTATACGTAAGAGTGATCCCCATTCAAAATTTCAAGTCATTTGGATGGCTAGATTGATGGGGGAACTCAAAAAAATCTCTAACCTAGCCTAGGTATATACCTCACCAAAATGAGTGTCGTGGTTTAACCTGAACTCCAAATTAGTTCAAACCAATTTTAAATTATACTAGGCTCCTAGAGATACAACTTTCATGTAGATCAATTTTACTATAGTGGAACCTAGGTATTTGTAATATTTAATTAAAAATAGCCTAGTAAACAGGAGAGAAAATACAAAAAATCAAAATAAATAAATATGATCTAGCACGAATCTTGAAGCTGATCAGAGGGCTCCTGATCATCTTCTTCCTCCTGCCAAAGGCCATGATTCGCCGAACCTGGAGCTTATTCCAAGCCTATTTCCCGGCCACCCAGCCACCTCCCTGGCCGGCCACCACCGCAACCACCTTCGTTGAGGTGTGGGCTATCGCTGGGCAGCGGCACGGCCTCCGGAGGGGCGGATTCCGGCGAACCCGAGTGGTTGAAATACCATGGAAATTTTTGAAAATCTCCTCTCCAATCGGGTTCAATTGAGCCCGATTTCTTTCCTAAATGATCTAAGGATTTAACCCACGAAGAGAGGAGTAGAGGAGGACCTTCAACCGTGCTTGCCGACGGGTTTGGTGGTGGTGCGCCATGGCCAGATTTTGGAGCTTCGGGTATGTTTCAACCGTATAGTGGGAGGGCTCGATTCCTTCAGAAAAAATGTGGAAACTCCTCCCCTATGCCTGGTGAAGCTTTTAAACCACTCAAATGAGGGAGGGGAAGGGCCTAAGCTTCAAAGCCATTTATGGCCATGAAAGGTTTAATTTGGCCATGTCATATTCCTTGAATTCAGCCACCTAGAGGCTAGGGAAAACACTTGGTCTCCTATAACTGATGAGGGGAAGATGAATCAAGACTTTGGAATCAATTGGAGGGGGACACTTGCTCTTCCATTGCCATTAATGGCTTTCTCTCTCTTCCTCATGAGAGAAATTAAATTCAGGCAATTTGGTGGCTGGCTATGATTATTCCAACTCCTCATAACTGATTAGGTGGAATATATCCGTCAATTGGAGAGGCCCTTGGTCTCCCATGGCCATGAATGATCTATTTTTTTCACTTTCTCTCTCCTCCATTAAATGGAAAAATAGAGTTTTCTCTCTCCTAGTCACCATGGCTGAATTTGATGACCACTCCAGCCTATTGGCAGCCCATTAGCTCATAATATTAGATAAAATAAAGTTAGCCCAAGTGGGGGAAATGGGCTTGAGCTTGTGTTAGCCCATTTGAGCTAGTTTGACCTAAGCTTAGGATAGAGTTGACCTCGGTCAACATGATCATTTGGGATGACCCAAATGGATCCTTGGTGACCCATTGGCCTCCCCTAAGGTATAGGAAGGGTTGGGTAGGGTTGGTTGGGCACATTAGAAGTCAATTGCCCTTAGTTAGGGCACGTTGCCCAATTTAGGTCTATGGTGGTCTTAGGTCAATTTGACCACTTTGGGTTGACCCCAATGGATCCTTATGGCTCTAATGGACCCTATAATGGGTTAGGGATGTTGTGGTTGGGTCCTAGAGTGATGGTGAAGCCCTATGGTCATCCTAAACTATTGTTTAGAATTATACTATTTGCTGACCATGGTGGTTTCCACCTTCATGTCTAAGCTCACTTGGTCTTCTTGGGCTTACTAGGGTTTTGTCATGACCTAGTCATGGAAAAACCACTCTTAGGGGTCTAGTTGGAAATGAGATGTTACACTTTGAACTTCTTGAATGCAGCAAAAGCAAAAAATATCCTGATAGCTTCTAATCTTGTCACAGGAGCAAATGTTTGGTCATAATCTATTCCTTCCTCCTGTGAATATCCTTGAGCTACCAGTCTACATTTATTTCTTACTATAACTCCTTGAGCATCCAACTTATTTCTGAAGATCCATTTGGTTCCAATTACTAGAGAGTCTTTCGGTCTTGGAACTAAGTCCCAAACTCTACTTCTCTCAAACTGATTGAGTTCCTCTTGCATTGCAATGATCCAATGAGGATCTTGTTCTGCATATTTTATTGATTGATGTTCAATATGAGAGAGAAATCATGTGTGCATATGGTCTTAATTAAGTTGATGCCTTGTTTGCACACCAGGTGATATGTCTTCAATCACTTGAGATCTAAGATGATCTCTAAGCGTGACAAAATCAACAGGTGGAGTTGGTTCTTCAATAACTTGTGTAGTTAATTTCTCTTGGGGAATTTCATTAGCCACAATTTTTTCAGTATAAATTTTTGAATCATCTTCATCACTGTCTTTAGCATTCTGTTGAGATGGATGCAATGTATCCTCTTGCTTAAGGTTTAATTCATCTAACTTCTCACACAGAATTGGTACCTGAAAATAGTCTATGGTAGAAGTATTTTTTTCCATGTAAAACATGTTAGTTTCATCAAAAGATATGTGTATGGATTCTTCTATTTTAAAAGTAGATTTGTTATAAACCATATAAGCCTTGCCGACAATAGAATATCTAAGAAATATTCCTTCTGCAACTTTGGCTTCAATTTTCTTAAGTGTTTCTTATCATTATTGTGAATATAACATCTACACCCAAAAACCTTGAAATAATTTACTTTAGGTTTCTTTTTTTAAGTAATTCATAGGGAGTCTTATCCATCAGTTTATGTATGACACTTCTGTTAAGAACATAGTTTGTCATGCTTACTGGCTCTGCCCAAAAGGATAGGGGTAAGTGAGCATCTGCAAGTAATGTACCAGCAGATCATATTAGGGTTCTATTTTTCCTTTCTGCAACCCCTTGTTCCCGGATGAAGTGATATCGCACTTTAACGTTCTTTGTCCGGCTGTGAGAAATTGAATTATGCGCAATCGCTATTGCGTTGGAGGAGTCGCAATACATAAGAATCTCTTTGAACTTTAGGTTGTAGTCTTCGAGTTGATTCCTGATCCATAAAAGTTATGCGCAATAACTACCCGCAGAGATATACTCTGACTCGGCCGTAGAGGTTGCCACATAATTCTGCTTCTTACTGCTCCATAAAATAGGCCATCTTCCGATAAATTGGCACGTCCCGAAAGTGCTTTTCCTATCATACCTGCTTACTACAAAATCTGCATCTGAAAAGTCAATTAGCTCGGCATCATTATTTCTCGGGTACCATAAGTCACGAGTGGGTGTACCCTTAAGGTATCATAGAATTCGCTTTGCAGTAACGTAATGAGATTCCATTGAGTTCACCTGAAATCTAGCGCAGACGCATGTTGAAAAAATTATGTCTGGTCTACTTGCAATAAGGTAGAGCAAGGATCAAATTACGCTTTTGTTCTTGGTTTCATCAAAAGGTTACCCTTTCTCATCCTTGTCCAGAGACACAGTTGAACCCATTAGAGTCCTCATAGATGTTGCGTCTCCATTCCGAAATTCATTAGTAACTCTTTGGTGAACTTCATCTGAGAGATGAAAATTCCATCTTCAGATTGCTTCACCTGAAGTTCACTTGACGCCAAGATATACGACAAAATTGCCTTAAGAAAAATCAGAGAAGATGCGTCGAGATGATTCGATGAATTTGGCGTGTATTGATAAGTATATTCGATGAATTCGATAAGTATCATTAGATACATTCGACGAATTCGTTGAGTATGTAACACCCCAAAACTCAAAAGAGCGACGGGTGACGATCTATACCAAATTTGGAATTTGGCAGGGGTACACGGCCTGGGACACGGGCGTGTCCCAGGGCGTGTCGGGCTAGTTCAAAGATCTGGCAAAAATGTTAAGGCAAAAATATGGGTGCGATGATCGTCGAGCAGCGGTCGACGATCTGGTCTCAATGCTGCGTTTGACGATCGGGCCAGCTTTCTGCGTTCGACAATCGGGTCAGCATTTTGGGTTCGACGATCGTCGAGCAGAGCTCGACGATCTGGTCAATTATGCATTCGACGATTTAGTCGACGTTCGGTGGTCGACGATTGGGCCGTGGGTTCGACGATTTGGCCAGAGAAGCTCCGTTCGACGATTCTGGTAGCGGTCGACGATCTTGGTTCGATGTTCGTCGAGCGTGGGGTTGTTTGAAGTGTGATTAACTCTGTCGACACGGAGTGTCGACACACGGGATTGGCGAGAGTTGACTAATTGTTCTGACATTGACGCGGATGTGTCCTGCTCTTGTGTGTGTACCATGCAGTGTTTAGCCCCATTCGTCCAGGTCAGACCCGGATCATGCCCGTGCATCCCTTTTAGTGGGATCCCACGACTGTGCTTATTACCGAAAGAGTTATACTGAGAGAAGGGTTTCAAAACCCTTATTATTTTCTGCTGGTTCTCTGTCTAAATCCTAGAGAGAGGGGAGAGCAAATGAGGAAGAAGAAGCTTAGATCCAGTCTTTGCAGGAGTTTTAGAGCTCCAAATCAGGAGCCGTCTTTGGACCTACGAAGGCAAGGAGATTGCGGTGCTTTACATCTGCGTACATTTCCATGGCGCCAAGGAAGAACGCTAGGGTAACGATTCTCTACTTGAGCATGTGAAGTTCTCCTTGTTTTGCATATGAAGCCCGCTCTCGCGAGTTTGCGGTGAGTTTGAGGCGTTCCTTCGGATAGACATGAATAGTCCCCGTTGTGTAGAGTCCGTAAACGAGAACGGACATAGACATGATGTTTGAAGCCTATCCGGACATGTTGGTGTGAATCGGTGATGTTGCAATGCATAAATGTCGGAGAAGACTCCGTGCGAATGTTTATTTTTCGGGTTTTCTACGTGGTAGATTGCAACAGGGAGCCTTGGGGATTAACCCTAAGGTGCACCCGGAAAACTGGGCGGATGCGTGATCTTGCCAACATGATGGCCTGGGAGCCAACTTGAACATAACCGGGTTATGTGAAGTTTGTGATGGAAACGAGACTCAGGAGAAGTTTGACCCACGCATATGGCTTAAATTGTCGTTGTGATGTGAGCATGGGTTAGGCGGAACCGTACCCGATCTATGTCGTTTGGTTAGAGCCGTTGGAAAAGATGAGGGTCTTCGGCGGTCTATGGCTTAAATTGACGTGACCCATGCCAGGAAGACAAAATGCTCATAGTTTGGCTGTCAAAGTGGCGGTGGTGTGATCGGAATGTCTATGGCTTAAATTGACGTGACATTTGTCGGTTCACCGAGAATGTGCCCTGAGTGCACGGGGCGTATGGTCGTGCGTGCCAATGCCTGTGATGCATTGTATATATTTATATACTGCTTGGTATGCTAATAAACTGCAGGGAAGGAACATCGCCGCCCCAAATTGGGGGCGGGATCGTTATAATTAGGTCAGCATTGCTGACCGTTGCTTTTGTTTGCCACCATGCGATGGTTTATTGCTTGCAGGTGCTGCTGGACCAAGCGGTCAATAGAGGGCTAAAGTCCAAATTACGCAGCCGGCCCTCGAAGGCCTAATTGGAGCGTTTACTTGCTTTTGTTCATTTATGACCGGCCTGCGTGCCGTGGTATGGAAAACATGTAATATTGAGTAAACCATTTGTAAGGCCTTAAGGACAATACTGTGTATGCACTTCATTCCTATTTGGCTTGTTAGTGGACATTCATGCTTTTGTGCTGGGTTCTTAATTACAACTTATAAACTGCTTCCGCTAGAATGCTCTGTGTAGGACGTTATGATTGGTTGGATGGTTTCCATTGAGTAACCACGCGGTCTGTCTGTGGTATATGGCGTCAGTACCCGACCGGACCTACTGATATATGCTATGCGATGGATAGGGGGTGTTACATTTTGATATCAGACTACTGGTTTCGGTTAGGCTTAAAATGAATTTGTGGGTGAATTATTTTTAAGGGGTGGTGAGCACATGTGTGTGCGTCATCATTATAACAGTAAAAGAACCCATGAATGTCCACTTAGGAATGAAATTACACGTGTTTGGGAAACCTGCGTGTTCCTATAATTGTTGTTTGCAATTTTATTTAGTCGCTTAACGGTGTTTTGTACCACTATAGGTGACCAGAAGCGGTGCTGGGCCTTCAGAATGTCGAGTTTCTGAGGCTAGCAGTGCACCAAATGATGCTCCTGCAAGACCTCCGTCGGCTGAGACCATACAATTGGTGGCCGAAGTAGTGTTGGCCATGATTAATGCACAGCATGCAAGGCAAATGCAGTCGCCCGCTCCTGTGATGGAGTAGGTACCTCTTCCAGAGGTTGAGCCAAGGAGAGTGGAACAGGTAGTAGTGGAGCCGGTGGTGCCGAGGAGGGCAACCGAGAGACAGCTCAAACATGTCATGAGCTTTAATCCTCCGGTATTCTCGGGGTTGGGAACCCCATCTCAAGCTGAATACTAGCTCTCCCGTGTGAAGAGAGTCTTGACAGCGACGGAGACGGAAGCATGGCAAATGACCACTGTTGCTACGTTCCTTCTTGACGGGGAAGCGAGATTGTGGTGGGAAGGATTGGAGCTGCATCTGTTGAGAGGTAGGCAACTTACAGATGTCTCGATGGAGGAGTTCTCGAGACTATTCTTGGCTAGGTACCTCCCTTCAGTGCAGAGGATAGCGTTGAAGAACGAGTTCCTGAAGTTGGTTCAATGTGACAGCAGCGTTGATGAATATCTCCATAAGTTCACTCGATTTAGTCGTTATGCTAGCTCCACCATCGCGGATGAGGAGCGCAAGACGAATCGATTCTATGAAGGGTTGAGGGATGAGTTGAGGCTACTACTCTCGGGGCCGATGACACAGGGTTTCTTAACCTTGGTCAACACGACCCGGTCCTTGGAGAAGGACATGAAGAATGTTCAGGCAAAGAAAAGTTTGGGTGACAAGAAGTCTGAATTCAAGGTGCCGACTACTGCAAAGTCGGGGTACCGTAAATTCTTTAAGAAGGCTAGGACTTCGGGTCCAGCTCCTTCTTCTGGTGTTTCTGGGGCGACTACGGGTCAGACCCAGGGCGCATGTTACAACTGTGGGAAGTCGGGGCACTTTGCCCGCGATTTTTGGAGTGGACATCCCAAGTCCGAGAGAAAGTCGGGAGCAACATATGAAGAGAAGGGCAAGGCAGTGGAGTCAACCGCGTCCCATTATGCTCCGGCCCAACCGAGGGTGTACAATCTTGGCCAACAGGAGGCCAGCAGACAGGCGGACGTGGTGACAGGTAAAATTTAAATTTATAGCAAGTTAACCTTTTAAATACTTGTTATGTGCTTGTTACCTTACCACTGCTTTTTTAGGATTTGTTTTGATTTGTGAAAATCTGGAAAGAGCACTCTTCGATACAGGAGCTTCACACTCCTTGTCCGGAGGATTTATATCACGCATCGGAGTACCTTCTTCGATGGTGATGGACAAGTTGGATGTGTTGTTGCCCAATGTGTGTTCGATGCGCGCGGATAGAATCTGTGGCGTGAAGATTCGAATTGTAAGCCAGGAGTTCCATTTGAAAGCGTCGTTATTGCCGCTAGTGGAATTCGACGTTATATTTTGCATGGACTGGCTCTCGGAGTAGCGAGCCTATATTGATTGCGGTAGTAAGGAAGTCAAGCTGGGAGCAGGTTGTGAGACGACTTTCACGGGCTTGAAGAGTCCAGCAAGACATTGATGTCTGCTCTTCAGTGGTGAAGGCGGTTCGTGCCGGTGCAGAACTGTTCTTTACACTAGTGGAGGTTGGAAAGCCTAAGCCCGCGTTGGACAGTATTTCAGTGGTATCGGAGTACCCTGATGTGTTCCCGATAAATCTTCCTGGAGCCCCGCCGCAGCGGGAGATAGACTTTACGATAGAGCTCGTACCAGTTGCAAAGCCTGTGTCATGCTCTCCATATCGGTTAGCGCCTAAGGAAATGGCGGAGCTGAAGGTTCAACTGCAAGAGTTGTTGGAGCAAGGGTTTGTGCATCCAAGTTCTTCGCCTTGGAGCGCACCGGTCCTCTTTGTTAAGAAGAAGGACGGAAGCTTGAGGCTATGTATTGATTATCGGGAGCTCAACAAGTAGACGGAAAAGAACAAGTACCCGATCCCCCGGATCGATGATCTTTTTGATCAGTTGGTCGGGTCGACGGTGTACTCAAAGTTGGATCTCAAGTTCGGGTACTATCAGCTGCGAATAAGGGAGAGTGATATCCCGAAGATAGTGTTCAGTATGAGATACGGGCATTACGAGTTTACGGTCATGCCGTTTGGGCTAACTAATCCGCCGTCAGTGTTCATGGATTTAATGAACAGGACCTTTAGGGAGTACTTGGACCACTTTGTGATCATCTTCATCGATGATATTTTGGTGTACTCGCAGAGTGAGGAAGATCACTTCAGGCATCTTCATTTGGTTTTGGAGACACTAAGGAGGAATCAACTGTACACCAAGTTCTCGAAGTGCGAGTTTTGGTTGTCCTCAGTGGCGTTCCTCGGTCATATAGTGAGTGGGGAAGGTATTGCAGTGGATCCGGCGAAGATTGTTGCGATACGGGAGTGGCCTGAGCTTTCTACGGTAGCGGAAGTCCGGAGCTTTCTGGGGTTTGCCGGCTATTATAGGCGCTTCATAGAGAACTTCTCGCGGATAGCGTTACCTCTCACTACATTGACGAGGAAGGAGCAGAAGTTCGTTTGGATGCCGGAGTGCGCATGAGCTTTTGAGGAATTGAAATGTTGGTTGACCACGGCGCCTGTGCTGAGTTCGCCGAGTGGGACCGAAGGTTATGAGATTTATAGCGATACTTCGGGAAGCGGTTTGGGTTGCGTACTACCGCAACATGGAATTGTGATAGCTTATGGATCGAGACAGCTGAAAGTGCACGAGAGGAATCATCCGGTCCATGACTTGGAGTTAGCGGCCGTGATTTTTGCCTTGAAGATGTGGAGACATTATTTGTACGGTGTGAAGATTGATATCTACACCGATCATAAGAGCCTGAAGTATTTGATTGATCAAAAAGATCTGAATATGCGACAGTGTAGATGGATGGAGTTCCTGGGGGACTATACATTCAAGATCCACTACGTGCCTGGTAAAGGTAATGCAGTTGCGGACGCGTTAAGTCGCCGGGCCCCAGCTCAAGCTAATTGGCTGTCGATCCATGACGAGCGGTTGGTTCGGGAGTTGGAGGCGTTGGAGATTGTTTGTGTAGATAAGCAAGCAAGTGCTGAAGCACTACTGAATTGGACTTAAGTTCAATATGACCTAGCTGATCGGATTCAGCAGGCATTGGATTTGGATGACGACATGAAGCAGTTCATGGTAGAGGCTCTGGATGGGTAAAATTCCCAATTCGTTGTGGAGGACGGATTGCTTTGGAAAGACGGTCGTCTTTGCGTCCCAAGCGTGGGCAGTTTGCGGGTGGATTTGTTGTACGAGGCGCACCATACCAAGTACTCGAGTCACATAGGGAGCACAAAGATGTACCGCGACGTTAAGAAACTGTTTTGGTGGCTGGCTTTGAAGAAGGAGGTGGCGCTCTACGTGGCGAAGTGCCAAACTTGCGCCTTGGTGAAGGCGGAGTGCCAAAAGCCGGGAGGATTTCTGAAGTCCTTGCCTATTCCGGAGTGGAAATTCGATGACATCACAATGGACTTTGTGAACGGTTTGCCAAGGTCGCAAAAGGGGAACGACGCCATCTGGGTGGTCGTAGATCGGTTAACGAAGGTGTCGCATTTCATTCCGCATAGGAAGGATGATCCGGTGGAAAAGTTGGCAAAGTTATATGTGGATAACATAGTGCGGCTTCACGGTGTTCCCCGCAGCATCGTGAGTGACCGTGATGGGCGGTTCACGTCCAATGATTGGAGGCTAGTGCAACAAATGTTGGGAACAAAGTTAAAATTCAGCACATCCTTTCATCCGCAAACAGATGGGCAGACCGAGAGGGTCAATAGAACTATGGAAGACATGCTCTGCATGTGTGTCTTGGTCTTTGGAAAGCAATGGGAAGACCATCTCTATTTGGTGGAATTTGCGTACAACAATAGCTACCAGGCGAGTATTCAAATGGCACCCTTTGAGGCCCTTTATGGTAGAAAATGTCGCAAGCCGTTGTCTTGGTTAGAAACGGGTGAGTCAAAGTTGTATAAGCGATTAGAAGTGGAGGATGCTACTTCGTTGGTACAAACCATTCGGGAGAGGTTGCTAATTGCTCAGGGCCGTCAGGCGAAGTACTATAATGCCAAGCACATGAACGTGGAGTTCGTTGTGGGCGACTGGGTGTAATTAAAGATCAAGCTGTTCAAGGGTGTCTCGCGGGTATGGCGCTTGAAAAAGCTAAGCCCGAGGTACCTTGGGCCGTTTGAGGTTCTAGAGCGGGTTGGTGAAGCAGCATATCGGTTGAAGCTTTCGGTGGAGCTTAGTGGTCTACATGATGTATTCCATATATAGGTGCTACGGAAGGCGGTTCAAGAGCCTTCGCAAGTGATCGCGGTTGATCAAGTGCCGGTGGATAGTGGGTTGACGACAAAGGTCAAGCCCGTGCGGATTGAATACTCGGAAGTCAAGCAGATACACAATAAAGAGATCAGGATGGTCAAGGTCCGATGGGACAATTGCGGTCGGGAGGAGCTCTATTGGGAGCGAAAGCAGACTATGCTTGACGAGTATCCGGAGTTGTTCCGCTCAGGTACAAATTTTGGTTTTGTACTTATCTTTCTTTATGTAATTTCGTGGACGAAATTCTTTTAAGAGGGGGATAGCTGTAACGCCCCGAAACTCAAAAGAGCGACGAGTGACGATCTGTACCAAATTTGGGATTTGGCAGGGGTACACGGCCTGGGACACGGGCGTGTCCCAGGGCGTGTCGGGGTAGTTCAAAGATCTAGCAAAAATGTTAAGGCAGAAATCTGGGTGCGATGATCGTCGAGCAGCGGTCGACGATCTCGTCTCAATGCTAAGTTTGACGATCTGGCCAGCTTTCTGCTTTCGACGATCGGGTCAGCATTATGGGTTCGACGATCGTCGAGCAGAGCTCGACGATCTGGTCATTTCTACGGTCAACGATTTGGTCAATGTTTTGCGGTCGACGATTGGGTCGTGGGTTCGACGATTTGGCCAGAGAAGCTCCGTTCGACGATTCTGGCAGCAGTCGACGATCTTGGTTCGACGATCGTCGAGCGCGGGGCTGTTTGTGGCGTGATTAACTCTGTCGACATGGAGTGTCGACACACGAGATTGGCGGGAGTTGACTAATTGTTCCGACATTGACGCGGACGTGTCCTGCTCCTGTAGGTGTACCATACGGTGTTTAACCCCATTCGTCCAGGTCAGACCTGGATCGTGCCCGTGCATCCCATTTAGTGGGATCCAACGGCTGTGCTTATTCCCGAAAGAGTTATACCGAGAGAAGGGTTTCAAAACCCTTATTATTTTCTGCTGGTTCTCTGTCTAAATCCTAGAGAAAGGGGAGAGCAAAGGAGGAAGAAGAAGCTTAGATCCAGTTTTTGCAGGAGTTTTAGAGCTCCAAATCTGGAGCCGTCTTCGGACCTACGAAGGCCACGAGATTGTGGTGCTTTACATCAGCGTACATATCCATGGCGCTAAGGAAGAACGCTAGGGTAACGATTCTCTACTTGAGCATGTGAAGCTCTCCTTCTTTTGCATATGAAGCCCGCTCTAGCGAGTTTGCGGTGAGTTTGAGGTGTTCCTTCGGGTAGACATGAATAGTCCCCGTTGTGTAGAGTCCGTAAATGAGAACGGACATAGGCATGATGTTTGAAGCCTATCCGGACATGTTGGTCTGGATCAGTGATGTTGCATTGCATAAATGCCGGAGAAGACTCCGTGCGAATGTTTATTTTTCGCGGTTTTCTACGTGGTAGATTGCAATAGGGAGCCTTGGGGATTAACCCTAAGGTGCACCCGGAAAACTGGGCGGATGCGTGATCTTGCCAACATGATAGCCTGGGAGCCAACTTGAACATAATCGGGTTATGTGAAGTTTGTGATGGAAACGGGACTCGGGAGAAGTTTGACCCGCGCATATGACTTAAATTGTCATTGCGATGTGAGCACGGGTTAGGCGGAACCGTACCCGATCTATGTCGTTCGGTTAGAGCCGTTGGAAAAGATGAGGGTCTTCGGCGGTCTATGGCTTAAATTGACGTGACCCATGCCAAGAAGACAAAATGCTCATAGTTTGGCCGTCAAAGTGGCGGTGGTGTGATCGGAATGTCTATGGCTTAAATTGACGTGACATTGGCCGGTTCACCGTGAATGTGCCCTGAGTGCACGGGGCGTGTGGTCGTGCGTGCCAATGCCTATGATGTAATGTATATATTTATATACTGTTTGGTTATGCTAATAAACTGCAGGGAAGGAGCATCACCACCCTGAATTGGGGGCGGGATCGTTATAATTAGGTCAGCATTGCTGACCGTTGCTTTTGTTTGCCACCGTGTCGTGGTTTATTGCTTGCAGGTGCTGCTGGACCAAGCGGTCGATAGCGGGCTAAAGCCCAATTTGTGAAGCCGGCCCTCGAAGGCCTAATTGGAGCGTTTACTTGCTTTTGTTCATGTATGACCGGCCTGCGTGCCGTGGTATGGAAAACATGTTATGTTGAGTAAACCATTTGTAAGGCCTTAAGGCCAGTACTGTGTATGCACTTCATTCCTATTTGGCTTGTTAGTGGACATTCATGCTTTTGTGCTGGGTTCTTAATTGCAACTTATAAACTACTTCCGCTAGAATGCTATGTGTAGGACGTTACGATTGGTTGGATGGTTTCCATTGAGTAACCACCCGGTCTGTCTGTGGTATATGGCGTCGGGCCCCGACCGGACCTACTGCTATATGCTATGCGACGGATAGCGGGTGTTACAGAGTATACTTAATGATACTCGACGAATTTTACTTAACTGTTTTTCTAAATATTTCCAGAATTTCACCAAAAGTATATAAGATGAATTCGACGAGTGATAATAAGTATATACGATGAATTCGACGAATATCAATGATACTCGATGAATTCGATGAATATTCCTTATGATACTCGACGAATTTTACTTGGGTGAAATTTTATTCTGTTTGACTTTGAGATCTTCTTCCTTGAGACTTCTCTTGTACTTAGAATAAAAGTACACTCTAATAGAGATATTACACAAGAGTCAACACAATGGCATATATAATGAAGGATTACATAGTACAATCCCGTGTTTACTGACCCACTGTAACCTGATATGGGTGTGTACTTAGCATTGGAAACCTGCAAGTACATAACTAAAAATACTCTATCAAATACATTCACAATCATCTTACCTTAACTGGCCACGTCTTCAAATCAGGGTTAATATGGATACAATACCCAACATGGTTGACACTGCTGGAAGATCGGCAGCCGTCAGCTATTTGAATCCTAAATGTGAGGGTCCCTATGTAATCAAGGAAGTGTTGAAATTGGGGGTTTACCATCTCCAGAATGTGGAAGGGGAACACCTCAGTCATGCCTGGAGCGGCGATGGCTTGAACCGCGTATACCCGTGAAAGTATAAGTCCATCTCATTTTTGCATTCTTATTTCTTATTGATGACTCACTTGCTCAATAGGAGGAATATGGATGGTGTTTAGACAAAATGAAAGTCAGGTTGATACTCAATGCCCGCCGTTAGGCTCTTATCTAGCTGATTGGGCTGGTTGTATCGCCCGATGGTTAGCTAAAATGAATGTCCGGTTGATGCTCAACGCCCGCCGTTAGGCTGTCATCGAGATGATTGGGCCAGTGGTAGCGCTCGGTGGTAGGCCAAATTGAAGGTTCGGTTGATGCTCAACACTCGCTGTAAGGCTCTCATCTATCTAATTGGGCCGGTGGTAGCATCTGGTGGTTGGCCAAAATGAAAGTCCGGATGATGCTCAACGCCCGTCGTCAGGCTCTCATCTAGCTTATTGGGCTGGTGGTAAAGCCCGGTGGATGACCAAAATGAAAGTCCGGCTGATGCTCAATGCACGTCATAAGGCTCTCATCTAGTTGATTGGGTCGGTGGTAGCGCTCGATGGTGGCCAAAATGAAAGTCCGGTTGATGCTCAACTCCCGCCGTTACGCTCTGATTTAGCTGATTGGGTCGGTGGTAGCGCCTGGTGGTTGGCTAGAAGGAAAGTCCGATTGATGCTCAACAGCCATCGTCAGGCTCTCATCTAGCTGATTGGGTCGGTGGTAGCGCTGGTGGTAGGCCAAAAAGAGTAGGGTTGAGGCATATCTCCCGTTGTCAGACTATCATCTAGCTGACTGGGCAGTTGCGCCCTCGGTGGGCGTTGAAGGTTTCAAGGATTCGCTCCATGAAACGATGTTTCAAAAACACATCTCTCGGCATACCCCTTTCAGCATATCTCTCGGTATAGCCCTCTCGGTATATCTCTCAGCGTAGCCCTCTCAGAATATCTATCTGCATAGCCTTCTCGGCATAGCCCTCTCGGCATAGCCCTCTCAGTATATCCCTCAACGTAGCCCTCTCGGCATAGCCCTATCGGCATAGCCCTCTCAACATATCTCTCGACATAGCATAACTTCTTAATAGATCTACCTTACAGAATAATGGGTCAAAGTCGTTCCCCCCTTCTAAACACAGTTCACGAGCGCGAGTTGCGATTGGTGTTGGGGTCATCACCTAAGAGCCTAAGGTATGCACGAATGCGCGAAATAGCACGCGGATGGGTACGAGAGAAAGGCAAACAGAATTATTCCAGACAAAAAGTTCAAAAATATCTTATATATATGAGAAGAGTACAAAGACGCTGGGGTCTCGCCCATTATATTTTAAAAGAAAGAGGAAAAACATACACAAGGCAAAATGGGAGTTGTAAGGCCTTCAGGATGAGTCGTTGGACTTCTCACTGGAAGACTCCAAGCCCAGAAGCGCGTCCCAGTCATGTTTGCACTTTTGGTCGTCCTCACCTTTGATCACGTCTATGGGTGTGTACAGCCACGGTAAGATGCTGCGCACCGTGAGCTTTTCGCCCTTCTCATTCAGTAGCCCGATATTCCGCAACACCTCGATCATGTACTTGGCTGCCCTCTGAGCATTCTCTTGCATCATCAATTTAATCTCGTAATTATTGTACTGATGACACTTGAATATTTCTCCTGGGGGCGGTAGAAGGAGGGTCTATAGAATGCTCTTATTCTCAGCCTTCAGCTCGAAGACCTCACGCTCAAGGCCTGCAACCTACGCGCGTAGCTTTTCGGCACTCGCGGGATCCGGAGAAGGTAGCAAGGGAAAGTTAGTTGGGAAGGATGAAAAGTTGCGAGAAGATAACAAATGATTCACTTACCTCTTGCACTGGCCTACGGGCGAGAAGTGCCTCCAAGGCTGCTAGTTGGTCCTTCAGGGAAGTCTCCTTCGCCTCGACGAGATCCCATGACTTCTAGACCTCGTTCAGGTTCCTTTCGAGGTTGAGGCTCCGACGAGATGCCATATACACAATCTCTGGGGCACGTAGCTGGGCTTGTATGGTCTCGTGCGGAAGGGTCTGGGTGGTCTCCTTATCGTAGGGGCTGGCATCCTCCACACTGTATAACCCGAACGCGAGTGCATAGACCTCGTCGATTATAGTGTCCTGCTCTATCCAGTTTGGTAGGAGCATTGAGATAGACATGTGATTGTCCTCAGGGTCCCATTGGAGAAGCAGCTGGCCTGTCTCGTCTAGGTCCCTCCCGCCGAGCCTGAAGTTCTGATGCCCATTCGACACCGGTCCCCCGGGCACCTTCTCGACAAGGGTGGCGACCCTCGCGATAGTGCTCGTCGAACCAGTCACTAGCGGGGCCTTGGCGGGGGTTTCAACAACAAACTTGCCCTTGTTCGGTGCAGATGTTTTGGATTTCTTGGCGGGAGCTGGGGGAGGCTCGTCCGATTTTTGCTTCGGGACACTCGGCAGAGACGAGGTCCCAGGCTTGTCCCAGCAGGTCAAGGTCGCCGATTGCACGAGTGCCAGGCTGCGGACGAGAGCCCTCGTTTCGTCGTATGGCTGGTGGGGGGATCTCTTGCTCACCTACACAAGTACTAGGGGTTAGTTTTGCTGAAAGCCAATGCATCAGTTGAGGAGAGGCAAGACGATACTGTTGGGAATATTGACCTTAATGTTCCCTATATTTGAAGAGACATCACAATCAATACTAAGAGAATAATTGTATTTGATGTTGTTCAAGTTCATTATTTGCGGGATGTTCCCTGGAACAAGTTTAGACAAGTTGTCTAAGTGATTGTGATAGGTGATCAGAAGGTAGAAAGGTGGAGAGATAGAAATTTGTCTAAGTCCATAGGCGTTGAGTGAAGCCAATTCACTCAACGCCAGTTATTAAGGAAGGTTGTAGGAAAGACAAAAATTCGGCTAAGTCCATAGGCATTGAGTAAAGCCAGTTCACTCAACGCCAGATGCCAAAAAGTGCTAAGCAAAGCATGGACAGTCAAAACCCAACAGTTTGCAAAGTAGATTTGTGGCTAAGTCCATAGGCATTGAGTGATGGCTATTCACTCAACGGCATATAATCAGAGGCGTTGAGTAAAGCTAAGTCTGTCTAAGCTTCAGGTTTGGCAAGGGAGAAATTCGACTAAGTCCAGAAGCGTTCAGTGAGGACAACTCACTCAACGCTCTAAGAAAGAAGCGTTGTGTCAAGCTCAAACAGTCAAAGAATTTGAAGAATCTGTTAAGAATTTTGTCTAAGTCCAGAAGCGTTGAGTGAAAGCAGTTCACTCAACGCCCAAAGAAGAAGGCGTCTACATAGCAATGATCTGTCAAATCTTAAGAAGAGCTAGACAGAAAAATCTATCTAAGTCCAGATGCGTTGAGTGAGGACAACTCACTCAACGTGTAACACCCCTATCCGTCGCATAGCATATAGCAGTAGGTCCGGCCGGGGCCCGACGTCATATACCACAGACAGACCGGGTGGTTACTCAATGGAAACCATCCAGCCAATCCAACGTCCTACACAGAGTCATTCTAGAGGAAGCAATTAAAAGTTACATTAATAAAGAACCCAACACTAGCATGAATGTCCACTTACAAGGCACGGAATGAACGTACAAATACACATGTATAATGGCCTTAAGACCTTACAATTGTTTACTCAAATAGAAGTGTTTTCCAAACCTCGGCACACAGGTCGGCCATACATGAATAAAAGAAAACACTAAGCATTAGGCCTTCGAGGGCCAGCACAGCAACTTGCGCTTTAGCCCGCTATTTACCGCTCGACTCCGCAGCACCTGCAAGCACAATCCACCGCAAAGGTGGCAAACCAAAGCAACGGTCAGCAATGCTATCCAAATTATAACGATCCCGCCCCCAATTCGGGCGGCGATGCTCCTTCCCTGCACTTTATTAACAAAAACCAAGCAGTATATATATGCATTGCATCACAGGCGTTGGCACGCACGACCACATGCCCCGTGCACTCAGGGCACATTCTCGGTGAACCGGTCAATGTCACGTCAATTTAAACCATAGACACCCCGGCCTCACCACCGCCACTTTGACGGCCAAACCATGAGCATTTTGTCTTCCCGGCATGGGTCACGCCAATTTAAGCCATAGAACACCGAAGACCTTCATCTATGCCAATGGCTCACACTGAACGAAATAGAATGGGTACGGTTCCATCAAACCCGTGCTCACATCACAACGACAATTTAAGTCATATGTGCGGGTCAAACTTCTCCTGAGTCCCGTTTCCGTCACACACTTCACATAACCCGGTTATGTTCAAGTTGGCTCCCAGACCACCAAGTTGGCAGAATCACACATCTACCCAGTTTTCCGGGTGTACCTTGGAGTTAATACCCAAGGCTCCCTGTTGCATTCTACCCCGTAGAAAACCCGAAAAACAAACATTCGCACGGAGTCTTCTCCGGCCATTTATGCAATGCAACATCACCGATCCAGACCAACTTGTCCGGGTAGGCTTCACACATCATGCCTATATCCGTTGTCGATTACGTACTCTACATGTACACAACGGGGACTATTCATGTCTACCCGAAGGAACGCCTCAAACTCATCGCAACCTCGCGAGAGCGGGCTTCCCTATGTAAAATAAGTAGAGCTTCACATGCTCAAGTAGAGAATCGTTACCCTAGCGTTCTTCCTTGGCGCCATGGAAAATATACGGATGAAAAGCACCGCCCCTCTGCCTTAGCCTCCGATAGAATCAGATCGAAGTCGGTTCGCGATTTGGTAGCTCCTGAAGCTCCGCCGACATGACTCAGAGTCTAGACTTCTTCTTCTCTCGTGTGCCATGCTCCCCTGCATCTGCTAGAACTTAGACAGAGAACCAGGCCGTGTGACCCCTGCCAAAATCCAAACTTGGCTCAAAATGCCTCCCATCGCTCTTTTGAGTTTCGGGGCGTTACAACTCTCCCCCTCTTAAAAGAATTTCATCCCCGAAATTACATAAAGGAAAGATAAGCATAAAACTTAAAGGGTACCTGAGCAAAACAACTCCGGGTATGCCTCAAGCATAGTCTGCTCTCGCTCCCAAGAGTGCTCCTCACGACCGTAATTGTCCCAATGGACCTTGACCATCCTGATCTCTTTATTGCGTAGCCGCTTGACTTGCGAGTCCTCAATACGTACGGGCTTGACCTTTGTCGTCAACCCACTATCGACCGGCACTTGATCGACCGCGATCACTTATGTAGGCTCTTGCACCGCCTTCCATAGCACTGATATATGGAATACATCATGTAGACCACTAAGCTCCACTGACAGCTTCAACCGGTACGCTGCTTCACCAATCTGCACCAGAACCTCAAATGGTCCAAGGTTCCTCGGGCTTAGCTTTTTCAAGCGCCGCACCCGCGAGACACCCTTGAACGGCTTGATCTTCAAGTACACCCAATTGCCAACAGCGAACTCCACGTTCCTGTGCTTGGCATTATAGTACTTAGCCTGGCGGTCCTGAGCGATTAGCAACCTCTCCCGAACGGTTCTCACCAAAGAAGTAGCATCCTACACCTCTTGTCACTCGTACAATTTTGACTCGCCCGTTTTTAACCAAGACAACGGCGTGCAACATCTTATACCATAAAGGGCCTCGAAGGGCGCCATTTGTATGCTTGCCTGGTAGCTATTATTGTACGCGAACTCCACCATGTATAGGTGGTCTTCCCACTGCTTTCCAAAGTCCCGGACACACATGCGAAGCATGTCTTCCATTGTCCTATTGACCTTCTCGGACTGCCCATCCGTTTGCAGATGTAAGGCTATGCTAAAACTCAGCTTTGTCCCCAACATCTGCTGCACCAGCCTCCAATCATTGGACGTGAACCGCCCATCTCGGTCAATCATGATGCTGCGGGGCACACCATGAAGCCGCACAATATTATCCACATACATCTTTGCCAATTTCTCAACCAGATCATCCTTCCTATGCGGAATGAAGTGCGACACCTTCGTTAGAGGATCTACGACCACCCAAATGGCGTCGTTCCCCTTTTGCGACCTTGGCAACCCGTGCACAAAGTCCATAGTAATGTTGTCGAACTTCCACTCCGGAATAGGCAAGGATTTCAAGAATCCTCCCGGCTTTTGGCACTCTGCATTCACCAAGACGCAAGTTTGACACTTCGCCACGTAGAGCGCCACATCCTTTTTCAGTCCTGGCCAGCAGAATAATTTCTTAACATCACGGTACATCTTCGTGCTCCCCGAGTGAATTGAGTACTTGGTATGATGCGCCTCGTACAACAATTCCACCCGCAATTTGCCCACATTTGGGACGCACAGACGACCGTCCTTACAAAGCAATCCATCCTCAACGATGAATTGGGAATTTGACCCATCCAGAGCTTCAACCATGATCTGCTTCATGAGGCCATCCATATCCAAAGCCTGCCAAATCCGATCAGCCAGGTCATATTGGACTTTAGTTCAATTCAATAATGCTTCAGCACTTGATTGCTTGTCTAGACAAGAGATCTCCAACGCCTCTAACTCCCGAACCAACCGCTCGACATGGATCGACAGCCAATTGGCTTGAGCTGGGGCTCGGTGACTCAATGCATCCGTAACCGCATTGCCTTTACTAGGCACGTAGTGGATCTTGAATGTATAGTCACCCAGGAACTCCATCCACCTACGCTGCCGCATGTTCAGATCTTTCTGATCCAGCAAATATTTCAGGCTCTTGTGATCGGTGTAGATATCAATCTTCACACCGTACAAATAATATCTCCACAGCTTCAAGGAAAAAATCACGGCCGCTAACTCCAAGTCGTGGACCGGATAATTCCTCTCGTGCACTTTCAGCTGTCTCGAGCCATACGCTATAACGCTTACATGCTGTAGTAACACGCAACCCAAACCACTGCCCGAAGCATCGCTATAAATCTCAAAACCTTTGATCCCATACGGCGAACTAAGAACTCGCGCCGTGGTCAACCGACACTTCAACTCCTCAAAACCTCGCGCGCATTCCGGCGTCCAAACGAACTTCTGCTCTTTCCTCGTCAAAGTAGTGAGAGGTAACGCTATCTGCGAGAAGTTCTCCACAAAGCGCCTATAATAGCTGGCAAGCCCCAGAAAGCTCCGGACTTCTGCTACTGTAGAAAGCTCAGGACACTCTCGTATCGCAACAATCTTTGCCGGATCCACTGCAATACCCTTTCCACTCACTATATGACCGAGGAATGCCACTGAGGACAACCAAAACTCGCATTTTGAGAACTTGGCGTATAATTGATTCCTCCTTAGCGTCTCCAAAACCAAATGAAGATGTCTGAAGTGATCTTCCTCACTCTGCGAGTAGACCAAAATATCGTCGATCAAGACGATTATAAAATGGTCCAAGTACTCCCTGAATGTCCGGTTCATCAAATCCATGAACACCGACGGCGCATTAGTCAGCCCAAACGGCATTACCGTAAATTCGTAATGCCCGTATCTTGTACTGAACGCTGTCTTAGGTATATCACTTTCCCTTATGCTCAGCTGATAGTAACCAGACTTGAGATCCAACTTCGAGTACACCGTCGACCCGACTAACTGATCAAATAGATCATCAATCCTTGGGATCGGGTACTTGTTCTTTTCCGTTAGCTTGTTTAACTCCCGATAATCAATACAAAGTCTCAAACTCCTGTCCTTCTTCTTTACAAATAGCACTGATGCACTCCAAGGCGACGAACTTGGACGCACAAACCCTTGCTCCAACAACTCTTGAAGTTGCACCTTCAGCTCCGCCATTTCCTTAGGCTCTAGCCGATATGGAGATTGTGACACGGACTTCGCACCTGGCACTAACTCAATCATGAAATCTATCTCCCGTTGAGGCGGGGCTCCAGGAAGATCGACGGGGAACACATCAGGGTACTCAGCTACCACTGAAATACTCTCCAACATAGGCTTCGGCTTTGCAACCTCCACTAGTGTAAAGAACAGCTCTGCACCAGCACGAACCGCCTTCACCACCTGAAGAGCACACATCAACGTATTGCTCGATCCTTTCAAGCCCGTAAAATTTGTCTCACGACCTGCTCCCAATTTGACTTCCATGCGACCACAATCAATATAGGCTTGCTACTCCGAGAGCCTGTCCATGCCAAAGATAACGTCGAACTCCAGCAGTGGTAGTAACGACGCTTGCAGCTCGAACTCTTGATTCCCAATGTGAATCTTAACACCGCATATTTTATCCACGTGCATCGAACACCCATTCGGTAACAACACATCCAACTTGTCCTTCGCCATCGAAGAAGGTACTCCAATGTGCGATATGAATCCTTCGGACAAGAAGGAGTGTGAAGCTCCCGTATCAAAGAGTGCTCTTGCCGGATTCTCACAAATCAAATCAAATCCTAAACAAGCAGTGGTAAGGTAATACACGCATAACAAGTATTTAAAACAATTTGACTTGCTATAAATTTAAACCATACCTGTCACCACATCCGCTTGTTTAACAACCTCCTGTTGGCCAAGATTATAAACCCTTGATTGAGCCAGAGCATAATGGGACGCGGTTGAATCCACCGCCTTGCCCTTCTCGTCATAAGTTGCTCCCGGCTTCCTTTCGGACTTGGGACGTCCGCTCCAGCAGTCACGGGCAAAGAGCCCCGGCTACCCACAAGTAAAACATGCACCCAGGGTCTGACCCGTAGTCTCCCCAAAAGCATCGAAAGAAGGAGCTGGACCAGAAGTCCTAGCCTTCTTAAAAAACTTACGGTACCCTGACTTTGAGGTAGTCGACACCTTGAACTCAGACTTCATATCACCCAAGATTTTCTTCGCTTGAACATTCTTCATGTCCTTCTCCAAGGACCGGGCCTTGTTGACCAGTGTTAAGAAGCCATGCGTCATAGGCCCCGAGAGTAGTAGCCTCAAGTCATCTCTAAAACCTTCATAGAAATGGTTCGTCTTGCGCTCCTCATTCACGATGGTGGAGCTAGCGTACCGACCCAAACGAGTAAACTCGTAGAGATACTCATCCATGCTACTCTCTCCTTGTACCAACCTCTGGAACTCATTCTCCAAAGCTATCCTCTGAGTCGAAGGGAGGTACCAAGCCAAGAATAGTCTCGAGAACTCCTCAATCAAGACGTATGTAAGTTGCCTTCCTCTCTATAGATGCAGCTCCAAACCCTCCCACCACAGCCTAGCGTCTCCATCCAACAGGAACGTAGCTATAGTGGTCATCTGCCACTCCTCCATCTCAGTTGCTGTCAGGACTCTCTTCACTCGGGAGAGCCAATCTTCAGCTTGCGATGAGGTTCCTAACCCCGAGAACACAGGAGGATTAAAGCTCATAACATGTTTGAGCTGTCTCTCGGTTTCCCTCCTCGGCACCAACGGCTCCACTACTACCTGCTCCACTCTTCTCGACTCAACCTCTAGAAGAAGTACCTGCTCCATTGCAGGAGTGGGCTGCTGCATTTGCCTTGTAGGTTGCACGTTGATCATGGTAAACACTGCTTCGGCAACCAATCGTATGGTTTCAGCCGATGGAGGTGTTGTAGGAGCATCGTTTGGTGCTCTACTAGCCTCAGAAACTCGGCGTTCTGACGGCCCAACACCGCTTCTGGTCACCTATAGTTGTACAAAACACCGTTAAGCGACCAAACAAAATTGCAAAATGCAATTTTAGGAATGCGCAGGTTCCTTAAACACGTGTATTTTCATTCCTAAGTGGACATTCATGGGTTCTATTGCTGTTATAACGATGACGCACACACATGTGCTCACCACCCCTTAAAAGAATTTGCCCACGAATTCATTTAAGCCTGACCGAAACCAATAGTCTGATACCAAATTGTAATACCCCATATCCGTCGAATAGCATATAGCAGTAGGTCCGGCTGGGGCCCGATGCCAGATACCACAGACAGACTGGGTGGTTACTCAATGGAAACCATCACCAATCCAACGTCCTACACAGAGTCATTCTAGCGGAAGCAAATAAAAGTTGCATTAATAAAGAACCCAACACTAGCATGAATGTCCACTTACAAGCCACGGAATGAACATACAAATACGCAAGTACAATGGCCTTAAGGCCTTACAATTGTTTACTCAAATAGAAGTGTTTTCCAAACCTTGGTACACAGGTTGGCCATACATGAATAAAAGAAAACACTAAGCATTAGGCCTTCGAGGGCCAGCACAACAACTTGGGCTTTAGCCCGATATTTACCGCTCGGCTCCGCAACACCTGCAAGAACAATCCACCGCAACGGTGGCAAACCAAAGCAACGGTCAGCAATGCTGACCAAATTATAACGATCCTGCCCCCAATTCGGGAGGCGATGCTCCTTCCCTGCACTTTTTTAGCATAAACCAAGCAGTATATATATGCATTGCATCACAGGCGTTGGCATGCACAACCACACGCCCCGTTCACTCAAGGCACATTCTCGGTGAACCGGTCAATGTCACGTCAATCTAATCCATAGACACCCCGGCCACACCACCGCCACTTTGACGGCCAAACCATGAGCATTTTGTCTTCCCGGCATGGGTAACGCCAATTTAAGCCATAGACCGCCGAAGACCCTCATCAATGCCAACGGCTCACACCGAATGACATAGAACGGGTACGGTTCCGTCTAACCCGTGCTCACATCGCAACGACAATTTAAGCCATATGCGCGGGTCAAACTTCTCCCGAGTCCCGTTTCCGTCACACACTTCACATAACCCGGTTATGTTCAAGTTGGCTCCCAGGCCACCAAGTTGGCAGAATCACGCATCTGCACAGTTTTCTGGGTGCACCTTGGAGTTAATCCCCAAGGCTCCCTATTGCAATCTACCCCGTAGAAAACCCAAAAAACAAACGTTCGTACGGAGTCTTCTCCGGCCATTTATGCAATGCAACATCACCGATCCAAACCAAATTGTCTGGGTAGGCTTCACACATCATGCCTATATCCGTTCTCGATTACGAACTCTACATGTACACAATAGGGACTATTCATGTCTACCAGAAGGAACACCTCAAACTCACCGTAACCTCGTGAGAGCGGGCTTCCCTATGCAAAAGAAGTAGAGCTTCACATGCTCAAGTAGAGAATCGTTACCCTAGCGTTCTTTGTAATGCCCCCGATTTTTCTCCAACTATTTAATTCTCGTTTGGCATTACGTTGACGCGTTTCCGGCATGTGCCGTTTGTTATAGCACGGTATTAGCTCTTTTGGTTCCTTGTATGGTTGTTGGTATCCTTTTTGGCAAGATCTCCTAGCAAGCCGGGTCTGTTTTGGTGACCGGTAAGGCCTCTCGAGGGGATGCTTGTGTTTTGGCTTCGGGTAGTGACAACCCGTGTTTTGTTCGTTGAAGGTTGATTTCGACTTCGCCATTTCGTTCGTAGCACAGGTAATTAGCTACGGTGTGAATTTTGTCTGATTCCGAGGTGGTTCGGTTTCGGGTCGTTTTGGTGTGTTAATAATAATGAATGTAATGATTAATTAATTTATAAAGTTTGAAATGAGTGGTTTTAGGTGGCAGTTAGGTTGAAAAGACGTATCCATGCATCATATATATAGCCTTAAGAAATAAACGAGACTATTCATTGTCTCCTTATGTGAGAGAGAAACCGCTGCCTGATCGAGAGGAAGAAAACCGCCAACCATGTACCCTTCAGACGCTGATTTTGGGAGCGTTAGTGGACGGAATTCGATTCTGAAAGCGGATTTGGAGTGCTCTCGCCTAAAACTTCATTCCTAAGGTAAGAGATTCAATTTTCGTGGTGTTTCTAGAGGACTCAGAATTTTTGGTTTGAACCTTTTCCGCCATTAAAACCATAGATCCTGTTTAGGTGTTGTTGCGGCTGGAGCCGAGAGAGAGAGAAAGGGCTGTGCAAGTTAATCTCTAGATTTGAGGCAAGTGGTGTTCCTACCCTTGCCAAGTTTTCCTTCTCATTTTCATGGTCAATTTACTGTAATCATTCAAGTTTTCCCTGAAATTATTATTTGCTCTGTTTTCCTGTCAAAATTATGTGAATCATTAACCATAATGCCCATTTAAGTTTCTGTTTGCATTCTCCCAAGTTCTAAAACTCATGTCATTGGCTGGAGTGTTGTAACCTTGTCTATTTTATCAAACTGTTTCCTGTTAATCATTCAAATGGTTCCCTGTTAAAACCTCTGTTTGGGTAGATATTAGCCTTTCAACCCTAGAATCCAATAACAGTGAGGTTTTATACTTATATTACCAGTAAAAGGATTGAATTAGGCTAAGAAGTTGGACGGAAACGAAGTAGGATGTTCAGGATTTCAGTGCACTCATTGCAGCCAGATCGACGAAGGGTTCGACGATTATCATCGAGCGGAGCTCGACAACGAGCCTTAGTTCTGGGTCTGACGGGAATCGTCGAACGGAGTTCGACGATTTTCCCGTGACCTCTGTTCGATGAAGGGAAAATCGTCGAACGACGTTCGACGATATTTTCCCCGTGGTCTGTTTTTTTCCCTTGGCCTGCGTTTATCGAAATATCGTCGAATGGAGTTCGACGAGTTTTCCCGTCACCTTTGCTCGACGAAAGTGAAGTCGTCGAACGACATTCGACGATTTTGATCCCGCGGCCTGTATTATAAGTTTTCTTGGGGTCTGCATTTAACGGTAAATCGTCGGACGGAGTTCGACGAATCCCCGTGGCCTGTGATCGACGAAAGGCAAATAGTCGAACGGAGTTCAACGATTGCCCGTGTCATATGGTTCGACGAAAATCGTCGAGCTGCGCTCGACGATTTCCTGCGTTGGACGATTCCTGTAGGCAGAATTTTATTTCTTTTCAATTACCTTTCTTCCCGAGTGATTACCTCCTAGGGGATGTCTTGTCAGGCTTTCGTTCTTCCTTTATTTTGAGGGCCGAATCGTGGGTTATGGCAGGTAGTGGTGTTCTGACGCTCTACAGGAGCGGGATGTTTTGTGTGCGAGCCGTGGCCGCCACTTTTTAGTCCCAGGTATGGGCTGGGCATTTGCTGTGGCCGCCACCCTTTTTATTCCAGGTACAGGCTGGATTTGTGATGGTTTTGTGCCGATAGTGGAAATTTATGTTTTTTGTTGGAACGGTTTTGTTTGGGGCACTCTTTTTGGTCAACAACTCAGGACCATTTCTGTTTGCTACTGCAATTAACTCACAAATTAGGATTGTTAGGTGATTCTTCCTTGTAGAATGCATCCTATGGTGGCAAGTTTTTTTCCTTGCCTTTTGCCTTATAGCCACTGCAGGATTTGAGCAGGGCTTGGTGTTGTTGCTTGTTGTTTGGTGTACTTTTGGTTTACTCTGGACAGTGTTTGTTTTTTTTACTATCTTGTTTACTTACCCTCTTGTTCCATTGAAATTTAATGTCATAGTTCAGATTTTCTAGATTCGCTTGCTGAGGTATTCTTTTCTTTTATGAATGCCTCAGGTTCTAATTAGTAGCCGGGTGGGCGGCTAGATTTGCTGTGGTATTGCTGGTGATCCCTTGAGTTGTAGGGATCTTTCTCTTACTTTTTGTGAGGTAGTTTTCCTGTTTTTTTTCTTACAGACATACATGCTTGCCAGTGGGTTCATGTCAGTTTGTTCGCGCCCTCTGGTAGTTTTATCTTATGATACTAAATATGTTTATTTTACTGCTACCTTTTCTGGAGATAGTCTACTTGCTTTTGGGAAATTTTATGTTAGGTTGCTAGTTATTTTAAACCTAAAACTCTACTATATGTATATATCATGATCAACATGTTTTATAAAACCCATACAGTACTTCCCAAGTAACGTAAAAAGAACGTTTTCCTACTTATAATATGATATAAATTTAGTGTCTTGCATAGTATAAGCTGACCTCGGGGGTCACTTATGCACTCTCTTAGGATGTCAAAGAAATAAATAAAGTATTTTTTCCGCTGTGTATAAATATAGTTTTAAAATGTGGACTAGATGATTCACTGAGCCGAGGGATACAGCCTCTAAAATATATCTGATTTTTTTTATAATTATTAAACTTAAGAAATTTTCAAAGTCTAGTTAGATGGTGTTCGCCTGTGCGTCGACAGTTATCCTCTAATCGACGTGGCATCACGACGCGCGTTTTTCTTATACTCAGATACTTCTTGAATTCGGAGAAAAATGCGGGATGTGACAGTTGGTATCAGAGGGAGGTTGCTTGACAATTTGTCTGGCAACCTTTCCTTATAGGTATTAGTTGTTTAGCATCATATTATACACACACCGATATGTCATCAGAACGTCTTGGCTGAAGCATGAACACTTCACTCATAGCATAACATGAAGTATACGGGGCATATTATGTAGTATGGGATGCATAATATGTGTCTGTATATGGATCCACCATAGGGGCAACATGTGAGGGTTATGCAGTATGGGATGCATAACCTCACCACATGAATGCGACTAGCACGTTTCTTTTTATTTGCATGGGAATGTTATGTAGTATGAGATGCATAACATTTTCATGTGTACGCCGCTCATGACATGCATTAGGGCCTTTTTAGAATGCATAGCACAATCATGCATAACATAACATTGCATAAGCACAACGTGCCAAGTTAAAGACTTGCATGATGACATATGTACACATGTGGTTTTAAATCAGAAAAAGAATATAAATTCATGCATTCCTGATCTAGGCACAAGGGTTAGATGATGGTGGTTAACCATCCTAGGTTAGGCATAACATCATTTTTGTTCAAATAAACTCCCAGAGCAAGTTTAGCAGTTTTAAGATCATATTTATGTATGTATTGTCTGTACTTGTAGTTAGTTCCAACTATTGTACTAGGATTTGACTAATGTTGATATGATTTTAGGATGGAGAGACGTCCTTCGACGAGGTCGACACCCCTGTCTAAGGGTGAGACTTCTGGAGCGCAGAGTGATGCGGTGATCGAGAGCTTGCGGTTGAGCAATGATTCCCTGACCAGGCAGTTGGTGGAGATGCAGGTCCAGATCTAGTCTCTGGCGGCAGTTGTGGCGGGACAGACTCAGGGAGTGCAAGACCCTGCAGGGGGTTCAGCTGCCCCTCCCCCTCCTGCTCCCCTGAGACCTCCAGTGGTGGTGCCAGCGGAGATGGCCTTCATTTCTCAGTTTCAGAGACTTAGCCCTCCTACATATGATGGGAAGGAATATTTCATGGTCATAGATGATTGGCTGATCTCCATAGAGGAGATGTTCTTGTACTCCGGTGTTGCAGATGATCAGAGAGTGATGATAGCCGCCTATCAGCTAAAGGGTTTGGCTAAGAGCTGGTGGCTTAGGGAAAAGGAGAGCTTGGTGGCTGGTTGCTCTTGGGCATTGTTCAAGGAGATGTTGTTGAGGAAGTTCTTGCCTTCGGTCGAGCGTGACCGCCTTATGAACAACTTCCTTCACCTGAAGTAGAGGCAACTCACGGTCAGTGAGTACGAGATAGAGTTCAACAAGTTGAGCAGGTTTGCCCCTGGGTTTGTCGGTGTTGAAGCAGATCGAGTCAAGCGGTTCCTTGGTGGCTTGAGGAGTGAGGTTCAGCAGTTAGCCAGTGCTTATGGATCAGTGACTTAAGCAGGAGTTGTGGAGGCTGCTCTGAAAGTGTAGGCAATTGAGACCGCAAAGAACAGAGGCCAACAAATGAGGAAGGACAAGAGGAAGTCTGGTGAAGAGAAGAACCCCCAGGTTCTTGATGCTGCTTCGGGAAAGAAGAGCAAGGTGGTGTGTAGCTTCTGTGGCCGGTCAGGCCACCCAGTTGAGAGGTGTTTCAAGAAGGCGGGAGCTCAGAGGAAGAAGCAAGTTCATGCCATTCAAGATGCTCCTAGGAAGGATGTTTCCTGTGATGTTTGCAAGCGATCCGGGCTTGATACTGCCCAGTGCTGGTCCAAGGATAATGTCTGCTTTCAGTGTGTCCAGAAGGGCCATATCAAGGCTAGATGTCCTCAGGTCCAGCCTATTCTTCAAGCAGTTCCACTTCAGGCTTTACCTCTACCTCAGCATGTGGACAAGGGCAAAGGGAAACTGAATGTGATCTCTTCCTAGGAGGCTCAGGCTTCGACCCAGGTCATCTCAGGTTAGTCGTTTTTCCTAGCTTGAAAGTTTTATTTGCTAGCATTGTTTTAGTTTTGTTCTGGTAGTGCCTTAATTGCTTATGTACTCCTATAGGGAAATTTAAGGTGAAGAACCGCTGGGCGCGTGTTTTGTTCGACTCCGGCGCTACCCACTCGTTTGTGGCTAGAGCTTTTGTAGAGCGTTATCGGTTGGTTCTAGATCAAGTTCGTGATACTTTCTGCGTCAAGTTCCCTTCTGGTGAATCTGTGTTGTCAGATTTGGGCGTTTTGGATTGCCTTGTTTTGTTGGGGGACTTTCTTGCGAAGGCAGACTTGAAGATGATTGATTTAGAGGACTTCGATGTTATTCTGGGTATGGACTGATTGTCTAGGTATGATACAGTTATTCAGTGCAAAGGGAAGCGCTTGGACTTGATCAAGGACAACGGCCAGCCTGGAAGTGTGTATGCTGATCCGTGCCAGGATTCTCCTATCATTTCTGCGGTATGTGCTTAGAAGCTGTTTCATTCTGATTGTTTTGCTTGTTTAGTCTCAGTGGTTGGGACTGTTGTTAGCATAATGCGCCTGGAGGAGATTCCTGTGGTTCATGGTCTCTCAGATGTTTTTCCTGATGACCTTCCTGGTCTTCCCGCCGAGCGGGATGTTGAGTTTGTGATTGATTTGGAACCAGGTACACGTCCTATTGCTAAGGCGCCTTACCGGATGGCCCCTCGTGAGTTGGAGGAGTTGCGAGTCCAGTTGGACGAGTTGTTGGAAAAGGGTTTTATCAGGCCGAGTTCGTCGCCTTGGGGTGCTCATGTTCTATTTGTGAAGAAGAAAGATGGGTCGATGAGGCTGTGCATTGACTATAGGGAGCTGAACAAAGTTACCATAAAGAACAGGTTCCCTCTGCCGAGGATCGATGATTTATTTGATCAGTTGCGTGGTAGCACTGTGTTTTCCAAGATCGATCATCGTTCAGGCTATCATTAGCTCAGGATCCATGAGTCGGACATTCCACGGACTGCTTTCAGGTCGAGGCATGGGCATTTCAAATTTCTGGTTATATCGTTTGGTTTGACCAACGCGCCATCAGCTTTCATGGACATGATGAACCGGGTGTTCAAGGACTTTCTGGATAAGTTTGTGGTCGTTGTTGGGTACATTGGAAAATATGTACCTGATTTGAAGAAGCCTCACCCTACTCAATGATATACATCAAGGTGTATTTGATGTATTTTGAGTTACCTTGTGCAGGTTAAGTAATTGCAGGGAAAGCATGAAAAGTTTCTAAGTCCATGTGTCGACATCTAGAAGAAAAGTGTCGACACTTAAGAAGACTTGTGTCGACACCCAAAGAAGTTGTGTCGACACTTGGAGTAATTGTGTCGACACCAGGAATGCAGAGTCGACACCAGAAGGAAAGTGTCGACACATACAGGATGTGTCGACACTCAATGAAGAAATGTCCAGAGAAGCTGTGTCGACACTTAAAAGTAGTATCGACACCCAGAGGAACTTTGTCGACATCAGAAAGTGTCGACACTAGGAGGCTGTGTCGACACTAAGCAAAAGTTCAACAAAGATCAAGTACAAGTGTCGACACTAGGAGGCTGTGTCGACACTCAGCAAACTTCAACAGAGTTTAAGTACAAGTGTCAACATAATGAAGAATGTGTCGACACACAGCAAAAGTCTCAACACATGAAGAAAGTGTCGACACTAGGAGGCTGTGTCGACACTCAGCAAATTTCAATAAAGTCTAAGTACAAGTGTCGACACAAAGGAGATGTGTCGACACTCAGCAAATGAATCAACACAAAAGGCATGTGTCGACACCAAGAAGATGTGTCGACACTTAAAAAGTTCAACACAAGAAGGACTTGTGTCGACACAAAGGAGTTGTGTCGACACTTAACAGAAATCAACTAAGTATCAAAGAAGAAGGACTTGTGTCGACACACAGGATCATTGTCGAAACATGTTGAAGAAGCAGTGTCGAGAAGCAGATTCTACAATACAAGGAGTTGTGTCGACACCATGAAGGCTAGTGTCGACACTTAGTCTACTTGTGTCGACACTTGGTCTTTAAGTGTCGACACTTAAAGACTGACTGTCTCGACACTTTCAGACAGTTACAGAAAATTCAAGAAGTGACTGGATGACTTGACAGCTGCCATTCCAGCCGGTCTACTACAACTGTCAGAGCTGTCAGAAAGTTGTTAGAAACCGGATCAGCCGGTCACCATGAAGAAAGCCTATATAAAGGCTTATTCTGTCAATAGAAGAGACGATTAACAACAATCAATTGAAATGATCAGAAGATCTAAGAAGTTGGAGAGAGAGAGAGAGCTCCTTCTAAGAAGACAGCTGTTGAACCAGGCTGTGAAGAAAAGATTCAGATTGAGATCTGATTCTTAAAGTCAGCAGTGATTGAAGATCATCTGCATAGAGACTCAACCCTACTGTGTTCTAAATTCAAGAAGCTTTGAAGGAAGCCAAGGGAGGTTGATCTCAGCAAAGTTCTTCCAAGAACTCTTCAAGAAACCAGACAACTCTTCTCTCTCAATCTGAGTTGTGGTTATATTCATTGTAATTTTAATTTCTTGTAGGATCCTAAGGGATCTGAGTTGTAAGCCTGAAATTATAAAGGCTGAGTGGTAGTGCCTGAGTGTAGGAGATTCATTTCTCTAAGTGTAGGCCTTGTTGAGGGCTGAGTGTAGGCCTTGTTGAAGGCTGAGTGTAGGTCTTGGTGAAGACTGAGTGGTAGGGCTTTGAGCCTGAGTTGTAGGAACCTGTTTGGGGTTCTGAGTGTAAGATCTGAGGATCTGAGGAATAGTGGAGAAGTTGAGCCGAATCTAGTACACTACTAGATAGGCGAAGGGGGGAAGTGGATGTACCCAGACCTTGGGGAACCACTATAAAACTGTGTGTACTCTGTGTGTGAATGATTCTATGGTTACTGTTTTATGTTCTGTGAATTCTGTGATTTATCCCGCCTAAAAGTGTAAAAAGATTAAGGTCACATATTCACCCCCCCCCCTCTAGGTGATTAGGTACAATTTCATTCAAGTGGTATCAGAGCCAGGTTACTCAAAAAGGACATAACAGTCTGAGTAAAAGATCCTGTAGGCAGACTCAGCATAATCAAGAAAATCAAGAAAATGGGTTCAACAGAGAATCACAAAGAACTAGGATCCATGAAGTTGCCAATCTGCAGAAAGGAGATCTTTGGCATTTGGAAAGAAAGGGTTAGACTATTTATGGAAGCCTCTGACCCTAGAATCTATATCACAGTCAAAGAAGGGTCATATGTGCCAATGAAAGTATCAGTTCTGGATGCAAATCAGAGAACTCCTAAGGACTTTTCAGAGATGACTAAAGATGAGATTATTCTGGCCACTATGGACAAGAGGGCCCAGAATATTATTGTAAGTGCAATAGATGATGCCACATTCCAGAATTTAATTCACTATAAAACATCAAAGGAAATGTGGGACACACTGATAGTGTACATGGAGGGCTCTGAAGAAGTTAGACAGGACAGAAAGTCTTTATTAAACCAAGAGTATGAGAGCTTCAGACAAGGAAGGTCTGATAGCATAACTGAGTGCTACAAGAAATTCTATAGGATAGTTAATGAGTTAATGTCCTATGGAAGAGAATTCAGCAATTATGAGCTGAATGATAAGTTCTTGAGATCCCTAACTAAAGACTGAGATACTAAGATTTGTGCCATAAGGGAAATGGCCAAATTAGCAGACATTCCTCCTCCAACATTGTTTGGAAAACTGTTATCATATGAGATGCAGTTAATGGTAAGGAAGGAGGAGGAGACGACTACAAGAGTTGAGCACAAAGAAAGAGCTGTGGACTTCAAGATAGAAGACACTAGGAAATATAAAAGTAAGTCTCCATCTCCACCTCCAAAAGTTGCTGAGACTGAGACAGATGAGTCAGAAAGCAAGAATTCTGAAAGCAGTGAGAGTGATGAAGATTTTGTAGCTTTCACTAGACATTTTCAGAAGTTTCTAAAGAAGAAACAGTGGAGGTGTAAGCCATCCACTTCACAGAAGTCATCAAAGTATGACAGGAGAAAGCCCAAGTCAAGTAAAACTACATCTTCAAAGATAGTTTGGTATTGTTGTAATAGACAAGGTCATATTGTTGCTGACTGTCCAGAGAAAAGGAAAGAGTCAACTGATAAGAAGAAGACTCAGATCAAGGGCAAAAAGAAAAGGTCCTTTGTTGCTAAGAAGGACAAAAGTCTGTCTGATATGTCATCTTCAGAAACTGATTCAGAAGCTGAAGCTTATATTGGACTGTTTGCTGAAGAAGAGGAGTTCATCAAGTTAATGAACTCTATATATGAGCATGAGGACAGTCAGTGTCAGGGACTGATGGCCTTATCAGAAGGAGACAAAATCCTGGATCAACCTGGACCAAGTCAGGTACAAAATTGTTCTGCTAGTTCAATTTCTAGTACTGAGTCAGATTCAGATACATCATCATCAAGTGATGAGAGTGGATCTGAATCTGAATGAGACATTCATCAATTAATTGATGAATATAGAGTAGTGTTGCAAGCTTTCAAGAAAAGCAAATCCTTGGCCAAGAGTCAGGCTAAGGAGATTGCTAGTCTCAAAGTTGCTGCAACAGATTTTGACAAGTTGCTTGATCAGAAATTAAATGAAATAGCCAGACTGAAGCACATTACTGTTATTCAGATGGGGACTATAACATTTGAAAATGATCAAATCAGAAATCTGGAGATTAATCTTCAGAAAGAGAGAGATATAGTAGCAAGGTTTTCTAAACCAAAGTCTGTTCTACCTTTGATAGATGAGTTCATTTCTCAGAAAGGTAAAACTGGATTGGGGTTTACTAAACCTGCCAGGACTGTACAGTCCAAGTCTAAGGGCAAAGCCCCTGTACTCAACAAGAAACCTGCTGTAGACAAAATTGCCAGGGTTGTACCTAAACAAAGGTACAACAGATTTGAGTGTTGGTGTTGTGGCAAGGTAGGCCACTTTATCATAGACTGTTGGCACAATTCAAGTGCCAAGGTGAGTAGTAATTTGCCTGCTAGAAAAGCTACATGTAGTTTTGTTAAGAGGCAAACTAACCAGCACCAAGAACCCAAGAATATTTTGGGTTCTAAGGTTAACTAATCTGTTTTGCAAGTGAGTCCAAGTGGCCATGCCCCAATATGGTACTTGGACAGTGGATGTTTCAGGCACATGACTGGAACTAGGGGATTGCTAAAGAACTATACACCAATCAAGGATGGTCCTAAAGTCACCTTTGGTGGTTCTGAAAAAGGAATCATCAAAGGGTTTGGTAACATTTCTAGCAACCTTATTACAATTACTCAAGTGGCTTATGTTAAAGGTTTGAAACACAACCTCATTAGTATAAGTCGGCTGAGTGATTTAGGATATGACATCTCATTTGTTAAAGATGGTTATCATATCAGGAGGTCAAATGATCAAAAGATCATTCTGACAGGATATAGGAAGAGAAATGTCTATTGTCTAGACATTATATGTGAGAACAATGGTTCTCCTGTGTGTCTTATAGCTGATGAGAAAGTCTCTCATTGTGTCAAATGGCATAAGAGGCTAGCCCATCTTAACTATAAGACAATTGGTCAACTCTATAGTAAAGAGTTAGTGAGGAATGTTCCTCAGGTTAAGTGTAAAAAGGTTGGGATATGCTCAGCTTGTCAGAAGGGCAAGCAGACTAGATCCACCTTTAATAGCATTGAGAACAAAGATGCTGTGAGGTGCTTATACCTCTTGCATATGGATCTCTTTGGTCCAATGCCAGTTCACAGCCTAGGTAGGAAGGTCTACACATTTGTGGTTATAGATGACTACTCAAGGTTTTCCTGGGTGTTCTTCCTTAGACAGAAATCTGAAACTCCTTGTATCTTTTATAGTTTTGCCAAACAAATTCAGAATGAGTTAGACAGTACATTGGTCAAAATAAGAAGTGACCATGGTTGTGAATTCCACTCTGACAGTATGACAAAGCTATGTGAAGTATTTGGGATATTTCAGGAATTTTCTTCACCAAGAACACCTCAGCAAAATGACATTGCTGAAAGGAAAAAGAGAACCTTGATTGAGACTGGTAGAACCCTATTAAGTGACACTTCTCTCCCAGAATATTTCTGGGCTGAGGCAGTTAATACTGCATGTCATGTGATTAATAGGGCTACTATCACCAAAAGCCACAATAAGACCCCATATGAGATTGTGAAAGGCAGAAAACCAAATCTATCCTATTTCAGGATCTTTGGTTGTAAATGTTATATACTTAACAATGGTAAGTCTTACTTAACTAAGTTTGCTGCCAAATCCCAAGAGGGGATCTTTGTTGGGTACAGCAACAACAGTAAGGCTTATAGGGTCTACAACTTGACTACTCAAGTTATAGAAGAGTCAGTACATGTAGTGTTTGATGAAGTTAGACTCATTAACAATGAATTATCTAGTAGTATTTGCAGCTCCACAGGTGTGACTGAGAAGATGGACAAGCTCACTATTGAAGAGGGTTCTACTACAAGTCAGTAAGTGGATGATAGTGATTGTTGTCCAGGGGGAGTACTAGATGAACCTGATGCAGAATAAGATCAAGGAGTGCAACAAGTTGAAGAAGCTGAAGGAGTACAACCTGAAGACAGGCTGCCTCCAGCAAATAGACATTTAAAAGATCATCCAGCCAATCGAATTATTGGTGATCTCATACAAGGGGTACAAACAAGGAGCAGAAATCTAAGTTCAGTACTCTACTCCAGTTTTCTATCCCAAGTAGAGCCAAAGAAATTTGAAGAAGCCATCCTAGATCCTCATTGGATTGAGGCTATGCAAGAGGAACAGAATCAGTTCAAAAGATGCAATGTCTGGGAGCTAGTTCCTAAACCCAAGGACCACAACATTATAGGAACTAAGTGGATCTTTAGGAACAAGATGGATGAACATGGAGTTATTGTGAAGAACAAAGCTAGACTGGTTGCTAAGGGATATAGGCAGGAAGAAGGTATTGACTTTGATCAAACCTTTGCTCCAGTAGCCAGACTGGAGGCAATAAGGATGTTCTTGGCCTATGCAACCTATCAAGGGTTTAAAGTATACCAAATGGATGTTAAGTCAGCCTTTCTGAATGGAAATCTGAAGGAAGAAGTCTATGTAGAACAGCCATCAGGTTTTGTAGATTCTATTAAACCTAATTATGTCTATAGACTTAGGAAGGCTTTGTATGGGTTAAAACAAGCCCCTAGAGCTTGGTATGAAACCCTGTCTAGTTTTCTCATTGAGAATAAATTCACAAGGGGGAAAATAGACAAGACTCTATTCTTTAGGGAATCAAGAGGCAAGATCATTCTAGTCCAAATATATGTAGATGACATCATTTTTGGGTCTACTGAAAGTAGTCTTTGCAAAAAGTTTGCAAAACTAATGCAAGGACAATTTGAAATGAGCAGTATAGGGGAACTTAAGTTCTTCTTTGGTCTCCAAGTTAGACAGACTGAGGATGGTTTATCCATATGCCAGTCTAAGTTCACCCTAGAATTGATAAGGAAGTATGGTATGGAATCATCCATTATCATGAAAACTCCTATGGGGTCAAGTATGTCTCTTAGCAAAGATGATGCAGGGAAACTTGTAGATGAGACTTTGTATGGAGGGATAGTTGGCTCCCTACTATATTTGACTGCTACTAGACCAGATATCATGTATGCTATATGTGTCTGTGCTAGGTATCAAGCTTGCCCTAAAGAATCTCATTTGACATCAGTCAAAAGAATTCTGAGATATCTTAAGGGCACTCCTTATCTAGGCCTTTGGTACCCTAGGAATGGAGACTTTGAACTGACAGGTTATTCAGATGCAGATTTTACAGGTTGCAAGGAAGATAGGAAAAGTACAACTGCAACCTGTCAATTCCTAGGTGGAAGACTGATATCATGGAGTAGCAAGAAGCAAACAAGTGTGGCTATCTCCACAACAGAATCAGAGTATGTTGCTGCAGGAAGTTGTTGTGCACAACTTCTATGGATTCAACATCAGCTAGAAAACTATGGTATACAAGTAAGTAGAACACCTCTATTTTGTGATTCTACTAGTGCTATTTATATTGCAAACAATCCTGTCTCCCATAGTAGGACTAAGCACATAGAAATAAAATACCATTTTCTAAGAGAACATGTGGAAAAAGGAGATATTTCACTAGAGTATATTAGTACAGATAATTAGCTAGCTGACATGTATACTAAGCCCTTAGATGAAACCAAATTCAATTAATTCAAAATTGAATTAGGGATGATAAACTTAGAATAAGTTTTCAAAATTGGCTAAGTAAAATGTTGTCGACACACAGAGTTGTCTGTGTCGACACAGAAAATTGGTTTCGACATTTCAGAGAAATGGTGTCGACACATCGAGGAAGTCGGTGTCGACACTTCAGAGAATCAGTGTCGACACATGCAGTGAAGGTGTCGACACATCCAAGGTGGTGTCGACACTTAGGCTTTACTTAAAATTAGTCTAGATAAAGTCTCGACTAAGTGTCGAGCAAAGCGGTGTCGACACATAAACAAGTGTCGACACATATTTTCTGTCGACTATACTTGTGTCGACACATAGTTGTCGAGACATTATAAGTAAGTGTCGACACTTTTCAACAGTGTCGACACAATTTAAGTATTTTGACGCGCCCTTTCATCTTCGATTCTAGAAAAGTATAAATAGGTTTTCGCCATTGTTTGTTGACACGCTCACCAAAGTTTCGAGACCAAACTTGTGTGTCGACATCTCTCTTCTCTAAATTCAAATTTCTTCAAACCCTAATGGCGCCCAAGCTAGAAGAGAATGTGAATGAAGGATACGAACTCGTGCGACATGCATTTGAGGATGCGGAACCCGAGATCAAAGGCGTGATAACCCTAATAGCAGAGACTGGGTTAGTATTTCTTGTTTCAGAACCAATTAAGATCTGGAAGAAGGAAGTCCTTGAGTTTCTGAATGCAACAAAACTAGATGAATCAGGACTCAAGATTAAGTCAAGAGTTCATGGGGAAAAAGTGAAGGTCTCTCCTAAGAGTCTGAGAAAGGTACTACAACTACCAAGAACTAAGGAAGAAGAAGATGTTTAAGCTTCTAAGACTAGAGAAGCATTGACATGGTGTGGTTTGGACTCAAATCTGAAAATAGGATTTGTTTTCAATAGGAAGGGAATGAACATGCAAGGCAAATTTTTATTTGAAATTTTTGGCAAGGTTATCTTGAGCAAGCCTGGAGGGCATGACAGAATATCAGCTCATATGTTTAGTCTAATGACAAGAATTACCTTCAAACTAGAAACTGATTGGTCTGCAGTTGTGTTTGAGAAGATAAAAGAGAGTATAAAGAAGCCCAATTTGGGTAGAATTCTGAATCTTTACCTTGCTAGAAGTATTCCAGATGTAATGAACCAAGCTGCAGGTTCAAAAATTAACCACATGAGGAAGATGGATATGAGAATCTTCTCTAGGTGGAACAGAGTATTGACCAAGGAAATGCCAACTCCAGTAAAGGACACACCCCAGAAAAAGAAGAAGAAGACAGCCCCTGTGGCTCAGGAATCCTCAAGCAGCTCTGAAGAGCAAGTTGTTTTTACTCCAGATGAGGAAGAAACTGGAAATGCTGGCCAGTCACCTGCTAGACAAGAAGATGTACCAAGGCAGGGGGAGCTACCACCAGCAAGCCCAACTCACCTGGATCCACTCCAGGGGGAGCCCTTACTTGTGGATGAGCCGACTCCTCTAGAGAGTGAACAAGCTACTCAAACTATACTTGAGGTAATAACTGAAATCAACCAATTAGATTTCCCTATTGAGAATAAAGTTATGACTGACACATTATCTGATATTAATCAGCAACCTCAGATTCTTAGTCAACCTCAGGATGTTGTCATGGAAGACACATCTGTTGCTAATCAAGTGGTTGATGAGATAAGAGAATCTCCACCCCATCCTCAACAAGAATTTACTTTAGAAGAACTGTTCCCTGACCTTCTACAAACTGACTTTGAGAGAGAAAAAGCTACTGCTGAGGGGGAGAAAGTAATTATTGAGCGGGAGCATGTGGAGATTGAAGAAGAAACTGCAGGCAAAGAAACAGAGAAGCCAAAGGATGCTGAGCAACCATCAAGGACTGAGAAGGATTCACATCCTAGTCCTAAAGAAAGAGTTGAAATAGCCAGCACATCTACTTCAGAGGATGAAGAGGCTGCAAGAGCCAAGAACAGGAAATTTCAAGTCTTCAAGAGGAGGAGCCAGACATATAAAAAGGTACTGCAAACCATTGCACCACAGCCTGCCCCATCTACAGATTTCAGTTCTCTGATGGTTGCATTACAGATAAAGATGGATAAGCAAAGACAGGCTTTGCAATCTTATATGGATGAAGGGCATAAGTCACTGCAGTTTGATCTGCCCCAAGACATTAAGTCAATCAGATTTGAAATGAATCTGAATAAGAAAGAAATGACTGACTGCTTCCATAAGGGAGGAAATGAAGTAGTCTATCTGGCCACGCATCAAGGAAAAATAAAGACCAAACTTGATGATCTAGAAGTGAAGCAAGGCTATGTTCTGGAGAATCAGATAAGAATGAATGATAATTTGACTGCTTCACATAATGCAATAGTAACTGAAATGAAGAATCTGGCTACTGCTCAGACTACAACAAGTGCTACTGCCAAAGCTGAATTTGACAAACAACTGCAAGAGAGCTTAACTGCTATTAAAACTGCTATTGAAGACTCTCAAAAGGCTATAACTGAAAAGCTCCAAAGGTTGAAACCTTTCTACAAAGATGGAGTAAATTATCTGAATGCACAAATAAGATTTCAGAAAGATGATCTAAGGGATCACATTGAAAGAGAAGTCATAAAGGGGGAGAGGGTATTAGTCAAGGCAGGTTCTGATCATGCCAAGTGGATTTAAAATTCCATCAGCGCCACCCTTGGATATCCACCCTTATGTGATGATGACAATGTTGCAGAGTCTGGTATTAATCCTGCATATCTTGGAGGGGAGCAAGCTGAAGTGGCTCAAGTAATATACCCTCCACCAGACTTTGATATGATACATCAAGATATACAGTCAATGTATAGCCCACCTGAGGGAAATCAGAATGTCATCCTTAAGAAATTGGTTCAGCCAGTGCCAGAGGCAATATTGAATGAACAAGAGGCTTTGCTGAAGGAACAAGAGACTCAATTGTCTAAGAAGAGATTCAGAGAGCAAGCTGAACTAAGGCCAGATTTTGAACAATGGAGCCCCACTTCCTGGAATATCATCTTGACTGCATGGAAGGCTGCTAAAGACAATATCCAGGATAGAAACAAGTGGTATTCTGAACTGGAGTGGAGGAAGCATGAGAATAGGCAAGAGTCCATTGTGCAATATAGAAGGAAGGCTAAGTTAGGAAAGCTACCTCCTACTGCACAGGAGCCTAGCAAGTATTTCCCAAAGCCTTATCATTACTTTGAAAGGCAAAAGATCAAGGCTGAAGAGCAGAAAAAGAAAGATCTTAAAGGGAAAAAGCCTGCTGCTGCTGAAGATACTGAAGCTCCTATCCAAGCAAAGATACAATCAGGAAAGGGCATTGTGATCAAGGAGCCTGAGCAACCTTAGGATATGAATTTTCTTAAGTTTACTATGTGTAATCAGTTGCATTCAACCTTCTGTAAACTTTTGAATAATGAAAATGTTGAAGTTCTTAGAACAATGTGATATGTGTTAAATCTATTACATTACAGTTCTGTGATATTTGTGTATACATGTTTTGTTTATACATGTTTATGTACTTACCCTGTCATTTAATATTGTTTTACATCATACTGTGAATTTGTTATGTATGGTGTATATCATTGACTAAGGGTTATGACTTCTCCAAATAGGGGGAGATTATTGGGTACATTGGAAAATATGTACCTGATTTGAAGAAGCCTCACCCTACTCAATGATATACATCAAGGTGTATTTGATGTATTTTGAGTTACCTTGTGCAGGTTAAGTAATTGCAGGGAAAGCATGAAAGTGTCGACACTTAAGAAGACTTGTGTCGACACCCAGAGAAGCTGTGTCGACACTTGGAGTAATTGTGTCGACACCAGGAATGCAGAGTCGACACCAGAAGGAAAGTGTCGACACATACAGGCTGTGTCGACACTCAATGAAGAAATGTCCAGAGAAGCTGTGTCGACACTTAAAAGCAGTATCGACACCCAGAGGAACTTTGTCGACATCAGAAAGTGTCGACACTAGGAGGCTGTGTCGACACTAAGCAAAAGTTCAACAAAGCTCAAGTACAAGTGTCGACACTAGGAGGCTGTGTCGATACTCAGCAAACTTCAACAAAGTTTAAGTACAAATGTCAACATAATGAAGAATGTGTCGACACACATCAAAAGTCTCAACACATGAAGAAAGTGTCGACACTAGGAGGCTGTGTTGACACTCAGCAAATTTCAATAAAGTCTAAGTACAAGTGTCGACACAAAGGAGATGTGTCGACACTCAGCAAAAGAATCAACACAAAAGGCATGTGTCGACACCAAGAAGATGTGTCGACACTTAACAGGTTCAACACAAGAAGGACTTGTGTCGACACAAAGGAGTTGTGTCGACACTTAGCAGAAATCAGCTAAGTATCAAAGAAGAAGGACTTTTGTCGACACACAGGATCAGTGTCGACACATGTTGAAGAAGCAGTGTCGAGAAGCAGATTCTACAACACAAGGAGTTGTGTCGACACCATGAAGGCTAGTGTCGACACTTAGTCTACTTGTGTCGACACTTGGTCTTTAAGTGTCGACACTTAAAGACTAACTGTCTCGACACTTTCAGACAGTTACAGAAAATTCAAGAAGTGACTGGATGACTTGACAGCTGTCATTCCAGCCGGTCTACTGCAACTGTCAGAGCTGTCAGAAAGTTGTTAGAAACCGGATCAGCCTGTCACCATGAAGAAAGACTATATAAAGGCTTATTCTGTCAACAGAAGAGACGATTAACAACAATCAATTGAAGTGATCAGAAGATCTAAGAAGTTGGAGAGAGAGAGCTCCTTCTAAGAAGATAGCTGTTGAATCAGGTTGTGAAGAAAAGATTCAGATTGAGATCTGATTCTTAAAGTCAGCAATGATTGAAGATCATCTGCATAGAGACTCAACCCTACTATGTTCTAAATTCAAGAAGTTTTGAAGGACGCCAAGGGAGGTTGATCTCAGCAAAATTCTTCCAAGAACTCTTCAAGAAACCAGACAACTCTTCTCTCTCAATCTGAGTTGTGGTTATATTCATTGTAATTTTAATTTCTTGTAGGATCCTAAGGGATCTGAGTTGTAAACCTGAAATTATAAAGGCTGAGTGGTAGGGCCTGTGTGCCTGAGTGTAGGAGATTCATTTCTCTGAGTGTAGGCCTTGTTGAGGGCTGAGTGTAGGCCTTGTTGAAGGCTGAGTGTAGGTCTTGGTGAAGACTGAGTGGTAGGGCTTTGAGCCTGAGTTGTAGGAACCTGTTTGGGGTTCTGAGTGTAAGATCTGAGGATTTGAGGAATAATGGAGAAGTTGAGCCGAATCTGGTACACTACTAGATAGGCGAAGGGGGAAAGTCAATGTACCCAGACCTTGGGGAACCACTATAAAACTGTGTGTGAATGATTCTGTGGTTACTGTTTTATGTTCTGTGAATTCTGTGATTTATCCTGCATAAAAGTGTAAAAAGATTAAGGTCACCTATTCACCCCCCCCCCTCTAGGTGATTACGTACAATTTCTTTCAGTCGTATTTATAGACGATGTTCTGATTTATTCTCGCAGTGCTGAGGAGCATGAGCATCATTTGCGATTGGTTTTATCTACTTTGAGGGACCATCAGTTATTCGCCAAGTTGAGTAAATGCGAATTCTGGTTGTCCCAGGTTTCCTTCCTAGGTCATGTGGTGAACAAAGATGACATTTTAGTTGACCTAGAAAAGATTTCTGCAGCGATGGACTGGCATAGGACGAGCACACCCAAGGCGATTAGGAGCTTCTTGGGGTTGGCCGACTATTATAGAAGATTTGTGGAGGGATTTTCTACACTGGCAGCGCCCTTGACTAAGCTTACGCAGAAGAATGCGACGTTCATTTGGAGCAAGAAATGCGAGGAGGCTTTTCTGGAGCTGAAAAGCAGGCTGTGTTCTGCTCCTGTTTTGGCATTACCTACAGAGGGCATGTACTATGATGTGTATGTGGATGCCTCGCATGTTGGGCTCGGAGGTGTGTTGATGCAAGAAGGGAAGGTGATTGCGTATGGGTCGAGGCAACTGAAGACTCATGAGAAGAACTACCCTACGCATGATCTTGAGTTCGCAACAGTGATCTTTGCCCTGAAGTTGTGGAGACATTTACTTTATGGTGCTCAGTGCAAGATCTACACTGATCATAAAAGCCTCAAGTATGTCTTCACCCAGAAAGAGCTGAATTTGCGCCAGCGGCGTTGGTTAAAGTATGTGGCTGATTATTATGTGGATATACAGTATCATCTGGGCAAGGCCAATGTGGTGGCCGATGCCCTGAGCCGGAAGATGGGGAAGATCTTTAATCTCACCGCCGATCGTTTAGTGGAAGATTTCCTCCTGATGGATATTTCTGTGGGATGCTGTGACATGCAGAGCAGTTTGGCAGTAGCAGAGCCATCTTGGATTGCACTTACCAGGTTGCACCAGAAGGATGATCCGGATCTTCTACACTTGTACCTCAGGACTGAGAGAGGGGAGTTGCCGGATTTCTCTATTGATGATGTAGGTACATTGAAGTACCGTGGCAGGTTCTGCATTCCCACTATTGGAGACATCAGGGGTTTGATTTGCAGAGAGGCTCATGGATCCAGTGTTGCCTATCATCCAGGATCCACAAAGATGTATCATGAATTGAAGCAGATTGCCTGGTGGTATGGGATAAAGGGTTATATAGCCCGATTTGTTGCTGAGTGCCACACTTGCAAGCGTGTGAAGGCCGATCATGGAAAGCCTGGTGGAAAGTTGACTCCGTTGGAGATCCCTACTTGGAAGTGGGAGAGTATTTCTATGGACTTCATTACGAGCTTGCCGAGATCTCCTAGAGGTTTTGATTCTTTTTGGGTTATAGTGGACAGACTGATGAAGTGTGCTCACTTTGTAAGATTGATTATCCGATGAAAAATATAGCGGATCTGTATTTGAATGAGGTCATCAGATTGCACGGGATACCAGTTAGCATCATTTCGGATCGAGACTCCCGTTTTACATCTCGCTTCTAGAGGAGTCTGCAAGAGGGTTTGGGTACAGATTTGAGGTATTCTACAGCTTACCACCCGCAGACCAATGGTCAGACTGAGCAAGTGAACCAGATAGTTGAGGATATGATCAGGTGCTACATCTTGGACCACGGAGGTGCGTGGGATGAGCGTTTGCGGCTTATGGAATTCACATACAATAAAAGTTACAATGAGAGCTTGCAAATGGCTCTGTTTGAAGCCTTGCATGGGAGGCGCTGCAGAACTCCCTTGTTTTGGACCGAGATTGGTGAGAGGCTTGTGTTGGGTCCGGATGCGCTCGAGGAGATGGAAACTGCTGTGAAGCTTATTCGGGAAAAGCTTCGTATTGCTCAGGAGAGATATGAGAAGAACGCCAACCGACGTAGGTCTGACTTGGAGTTTTCTGTAGGGGACCTTGTGTTTCTTAAGGTTTCCCCGATGGTTGGTGTTAAGAGGTTCGGTAAGAACAGAAAATTTGATCCGAGGTATGTGGGCCCGTTTAAGATTGTTGAACGGATTGCTTTGTCAGCATATAGATTGGATTTGCCGGCAAATTTCCCGGGTATTCATAATGTGTTTTATGTAAGCCATTTGCGGAAGTGTGTGCGAAGCATTGGGCAAGTCTTGGATGTTGTGCCCCAGTTGGAGCCTAATTTTTCATATGTTGAGGTGCTGGTCCGCATCTTGGATACTCAAGATCGGGTGCTGCGGACGAAGTCTATTCCGATGGTGAAAGTTCTATGAAAGAATCAGGATTTGGAAAGCGCGACTTGGGAGTTAGAGTCGGCTATGAGGGAGGCCCACCCTCATCTTTTCCCTTGATTTGTTTGGTACGTTTTCTTTCTAGTACTCTTGTTTGTTACTTTCCTTCTATAGTAGAAGTAGCGTATATAAAGTTTCGGGATGAAACTTTCTTTTAGGGGGGTGACTGTAACGCCCCCGATTTTTCTCCGACTATTTAATTCTCGTTTGGCATTACGTTGACGCATTTCCGGCATGTGCCGTTTGTTATAGCACGATATTAGCTCTTTTGGTTCCTTGTATGGTTGTTGGTAGCCTTTTTGGCAAGATCTCCTAGCAAGCCGGGTCTGTTTTGGTGACCGGTAAGGCCTCTCGAGGGGATGCTTGTGTTTTGGCTTCGGGTAGTGAAAACCCGTGTTTTGTTCGTCGAAGGTTGATTTCGACTTCGCCATTTCGTTCGTAGCACAGGTAATTAGCTACGGTGTGAATTTTGTCGGATTCCGAGGTGGTTCAGATTCGGGTGTTTTGGTGTGTTAGTAATAATGGATGTAATGATTAATTAATTTATAAAGTTTGAAATGAGTGGTTTTAGGTGGCAGTTAGGTTGAAAAGATGTATCCATGCATCATATATATAGCCTTAAGAAATAAACGAGACTATTCATTGTCTCCTTCTGTGAGAGAGAAATCGCTGCCTGATCGAGAGGAAGAAAACCGCCAACTCTGTACCCTTCAGACGCTGATTTTGGGAGCGTTAATAGACGAAATTCGATTCCGAAAGAGGAATTGGAGTGCTCTCTCCTAGACCTTCATTCCTAAGGTAAGAGATTCAATTTTCGTGGTGTTTCTAGAGGACTCAGAATTTTTGGTTTGAACCTTTTCCGCCATTAAAACCTTAGATCCTGTTTAGGTGCTGTTGCGGCTGGAGCCGAGAGAGAGAGAAAGGGTTGTGCAAGTTAATCTCTGGATTTGAGGCAAGTGGTCTTCCTACCCTTGCCAAGTTTTCCTTCTCCTTTTCAAGGTCAATTTACTATAATCATTCAAGTTCTCCCTGAAATTATTATTTGCTCTGTTTTCCTGTCAAAATTATGTGAATCATTAACCATAATGCCCCTTTAAGTTTCTGTTTGCATTCTCCCAAGTTCTAAAACTCATGCCATTGGTTGGAGTGCTATAACCTTGTCTGTTTTATCAAACTGTTTCCTATTAATCATTCAAATGGTTCCCTGTTAAAACCTCTGTTTGGGTAGATATTAGCCTTTCAACCGTAGAATCCAATAACAGTGAGGTTTTATACTTATATTACAAGTAAAAGGATTGAATTAGGCTAAGAAGTTGGACGGAAACGAAGTAGGATTTTCAGGATTTCAGTGCACTCATTGCAGCCAGATCGACTGAAATCGTCGATCTGGGTTCGACGATTATCGTCGAGCGGAGCTCGACAACGAGCCTTAGTTCTGGGTCTGACGGGAATCGTCGAACGGAGTTCGATGATTTTCCCGTGACCTCTGTTCGACGAAGGGAAAATCGTCGAACGATGTTCGATGATATTTTCCCCGTGGTCTGTTTTTTTCCCTTGGCCTGTGTTTATCGGAATATCGTCGAACGGAGTTCGACGAGTTTTCCCGTGACCTTTGTTCGACAAAAGGGAAATCGTCGAATGGCGTTTGACGATTTTGATCCCGCGGCCTGTATTATAAGTTTTCTTGGGGTCTGCGTTTAACGGTAAATCGTCGAATGTAGTTCGACGAATCCCCGTGGCCTGTGATCGACGAAAGGCAAATAGTCGAACGGAGTTCGATGATTGCCCGTGTCATGTGGTTCGACGAAAATCTTCGAGCTGCGCTCGACGATTTCCTGCGTTCGACGATTCCTGTAGGCAGAATTTTATTTCTTTTCAATTACCTTTCTTCCCGAGTGATTACCTCCTAGGGGATGTCTTGTCGGCCTTTCGTTCTGCCTTTATTTTGAGGGCCGAATCGTGGGTTATGGTAGGTAATGGTGTTTTGATGCTCTATAGGAGCGGGATGTTTTGTGTGCGAGCCGTGGCCGCCACTTTTTAGTCCCAGGTACGGGCTGGGCATTTGCTATGGCCGCCACCCTTTTTATTCCAGGTACGGGCTGGATTTGTGGTGGTTTTGTGTCGACAGTGGAAATTTATGTTTTTTGTTGGAACTGTTTTGTTTGGGGGACTGTTTTTGGTCACCAACTCAGGACCATTTCTGTTTACTACCGCCATTAACTCACAAATTAGGATTGTTAGGTGATTCTTCCTGGTAGAATACAGCCTATGGTGGCAAGTTTTTTTCCTTGCCTTTTGCCTTGTAGCTACTGCAGGATTTGAGCAGGGCTTGGTGTTGTTGCTTGGTGTTTGGTGTACTTTTGGTTTACCCTGGACAGTGTTCGTTTTTTTACTGTCTTGTTTACTTACCCTCTTGTTCCATTGAAATTTAATGCCATAGTTCAGATTTTCTTGATTCGCTTGCTGAGGTATTCTTTTCTTTTCTAAATGCCTCAGGTTCTGATTAGTAGCCGGGTGGGCGGCTAGATTTGCTGTGGTATTGCTGGTGATCCCTTGAGTTGTAGGGATCTTTCTCTTACTTTTTGTGAGGTAGTTTTCCTGTTTTTTTTCTTACAGACATACATGCTTGCCAGTGGGTTCGTGTCAGTTTGTTGGCGCCCTCTGGTAGTTTTACCTTATGATACTAAATATGTTTATTTTACTACTACCTTTTCTGGAGATAGTCTACTTGCTCTTGGGAAATTTTATTCTAGGTTGCTAGTTATTTTAAACCTAAAACACTACTATATGTATATCTCATGATCAGCATGTTTTATAAAACCCATACACTACTTCCCAAGTAACGTAAAAAGAACGTTTTCCTACTTATAATATGATATAAATTTAGTGTCTTGCATAGTATAAGCTGACCTCGGGGGTCACTTATGCACTCTCTTAGGATGTCAAAGAAATAAATAAAGTATTTTTCTGATGCGTATAAATATAGTTTTAAAATGTGGACTAGATGATCCACTGAGCCGAGGGATACGGCCTCTAAAATATATCTGATTTTTTTTTCTAATCATTAAACTTAAGAAATTTTCATAGTCTCGTTAGATGGTGTTCGCCTGAGCGTCGACAGTTATCCCCTGCTCGACGTGGCATCACGACGCGCGTTTTTCTCATACTCAAATACTTCTTGAATTCAGAGAAAAATGCGGGTTGTGACATTCTTCCTTGCGCTATGAAAAATATGCAGATGAGAAGCACCGCCATCTCCTTGCCTCCATAGATCCGAAGTCGGTTCGCGATTTGGAGCTCTGAAGCTCCACCGGTGACCGGATCTAGTCTTCTTCCTCCTCGTTGCTCTCCCCTCTCTCTAGAACTTAGACAGAGAACCAGCGAACAGAAGATGAGGGTTTTGAAACCCTACACTCGGGTATATCCCAATAGGAATAACCTCTAGCCGTCGGATCCCAACATAAAGAAATGTACGGCTACGATACGGGTCTGACCTAGAAAAATTGGGCCGAACACTGCACGGTTCACAAACCAGAGCAGGACACGTCCGCGACAAACTCAAACTGCATCGGGACATTTAGTCGAGACCCTGCCAAGACCCCTGTGTCGACACTCTATGTCGACACTCTATGTCGACACTCTGTGTCGACTGGCACTCTGTGTCGGCACAACACACCCTATATCGACACAGTAGGCCCTGTGTCGAAACAACAGGCCCTGTGTCGACACAGCAGGCCCTGTGTCGACACAGCAGGCCCTGTGTCGACACAGCAGGCCCTGTGTCGACACAGCAGGCCCTGTGTCGACACAGCAGGCCCTGTGTCGACACAGCAGGCCCTGTGTCGACACAGCAGGCCCTATGTCGACACATCAGGCCCTGTGTCGACACAGCAGGCCCTGTGTCGACACAGCAGGCTCTGTGTCAAACATGCCAAAACCCTCCAAGGACACGACCTATGACACGCCCGTGTCCCAGGCCGTGTGACCCCTGCCAAATTCCAAACTTGGCTCAAAATTCATCCCATCGCTCTTTTGAGTTTCGGGGCGTTACACAACGCAAGCTCATCAAGAAAGCGGCTAAGTAAAAAAGAGTTGAGTGATGACGGCTCACACAAAGCATTCATAAAGAGAGATGCGGCTAAGTACAAAAACTTTGAGTGAAACTAGAGTTGGTATTTCCATTGTGATCTAGAAGTGATCAAGTATGTAGCCTCACTGCTAACGCAGTATGAGCCTATCAGGGTCGCACATAAGAACGCTTGGAGAAATTGGGTGATTGGCTTAGTATGATTTGCTCATATGATGAGTGGAAAAGACTTAGCATAACCAGGCTTTGGAAGCGTCAAGTGCATTGCAACCACTCAACTCTTTCGTCGAGTCAAGTGTTGACTGATGACATTGAGTCTGTTGAGTTCACTCAATAATTCTCCGAGTCATTATTTATTCGACAAGTATGATACTTAAGCATTTAGTGCGTTGAATTCACTCAACGATTCGTTGAGTCAAGGAGTTGATTCGACGAGTCTAGTTCTCAGGCGTTGAGTGTGTTGAGTTCACTAAATGCCTTCGTCGAGTTAAAGGTTGACTCAACGAATCTGGCACTTAGGAGTTGAGTGCATTGAGTCCACTCAACGCCTAAGTCGAGTCAAATGTTGATTTGACGGGTTTTCTGCTGAGAGTGTTGATTTCACTAAATGTCATTCGTCAAATATCTTATGGATACTCGACAATTCATCGACTATAGTTTGTATACTCGATGATTCGTTGAATATGTCATTGATACTCGACGATTTGTCGAGACAAGGGTTGTCTGGTCGAAAATGCTGGATTCTAAGTCCCGAGTTTGAGAATAGCGACGGGTGTTCTGTTTATTCCATTGGTTATAAATAGAGGATTTTAGGGTTTCTTTATACAACTGAACAGTAATCCTGAAAAGTACACGAGCCGCACTGTGCGAAATCCCGGGACCTAAAGGCCGACGGAAGTTGTTTCGTCTCCGCCGATCCCGTCATCGTCACCAAGTTTTGATTCCGGCGAGTGTCGCCTCCGCCTCTTCTATAACGGACCTAGCAGTCCGTGAAGATAGAGAGTTTTCTCTCCTGACTTAGATCTTGTACGACAAGAGTCAACGGGTTCTCCTGTTTGCGTGGATTTCCTATAGAGGTGCGGACACTATTCTGCACTAAGGACTGTAGCTGCAAAGTATCAGTTGATCTTCTGGAGCAACTAGGCAGAGTATAGACACAGTCACGCAGAGGTAAATTTTATTTACAGCACTTTCTTCTTGATACATGTCTATTACTAGATCCGAACTTCTTTTGGGGTTTCTTGTTCTTTTATTTTCTCTTTGTGCATAGTTATTGTGCCATCTAATAAAACCAAACAGTGGTATCAGAGGGAGGTTCTATAACAGCCCAATTTTTCAGCAGGCAAAATTTTTGGTGACACGGCCTGGGACACGGGCGCGTCCCAGGGCATGTCCTGCTCGGGTGCGGAGTCATCGTAAGTTCGATGAAAAATGAGTTCGACGAACTGTGTTCGACGTTCGTCGAACGCGGGAACACGCCAGGCTACACGGGCATGTACTATTCGAGGAGGGCGTGTCCCCCTGTGTTCGACGAACTGCGCTCGACGATCATCGAGTATGGGGTACACGACCTGTGCCACGGGAGTGTCACAGGGCGTGTCCCGCTATGTCGAGAGGTCGACACTTTTCTCTCGAGTAAGTGGAAAAGTACTCGAGTAAGAGGGCAGTGATACAGGCGTGTCATTCGATACGGGCGTGTCCAATCCGAGTACTCGAGTTGTTGGTTTTTTCTCGAGTATGTCCTCTCGAGTGGGTTTCGAGTGGGTGACACGGGCGTGTCATACCTAACTACTCGAGTAGTCTTCTCGAGTCGGTCGTGAATATGACTTGAGTGAGGTACACGCCCTATGTCACGGGCGTGTCCTGGCCATCATGGGCGTGTACCCTGGGCGTGACCTATTTCGGGATAAGGCGGTTTGTGCACCGCTTAGTGTGACACGGCCTGTGATACGAGCGTGTCACAGGGCGTGTCGGACCCGAAACATGATTTTGCGGGATTTTCGTGTCCGTCCATTCTTCTTCAGCTGGGATCTAACAGCTGAGAGCCTTCCCTGCTTCCTTAAGGCCGAAAAGTGAGAAGGAAGACTCATTTTTATATTAGCCTTCATCTTTCTAAACTTCTAGAGAGAGAAAGGGAACAGAAGAAGGAGGAAGAAGGAGAGGGGCTGATCTCTGGTTGAGCTTGAGAGTGTCAAGCTGAGATTCGAGGCCATCGTTGCGGAAGAAAATCTGTTGCGGTTCTTTCTAGCCTACTAGGAGTTCATGGCACGGAAATGGTCTTCAAGGGTAACGACCTTTCTTCTTCGCTAGAAAATATTAAATTAAAAGATGAATTAACTTTGGCTCAAGAACAGATTATATCATTAAAATCTGAATTAATTGAGGCTAGGAAACTTAAAGAATCCCTAAATGAGAGAAGCATCAAGTTGATGGATATTACAAGCATAGTTAATGCCAAGTCAAATGACAAGCTGGGCTTAGGTGCATAATCAAGCCAACCCTCACTAATTCAGAGAATTATTTTGACAACACCTATTAAATTTGTATCTGAAAAAGGAAAAGAGAAAATAGATACTAATAATAATGTTAAACCAACTAAATTAAAGCCAAAAATAAGAAAAGAAACTGAATAAAAAAATCCTAACTATTACAATGTTCAATAGATTTTGTCAAACGCAGATCGACGAAATGTGTACAGTTCGTCGAACTCCAGTCGACGAACTCCGAACACAGATTTCTATTATAATAATTCATTGAACTACGATCGACAAAACCAATATGGTTAGTTGACCAGAGATCGACGATTTCGGAGCCTAGAGAATGGTTATTCTCATTTTCTGAGTGGAGTTCGACGAACTCACCCCCATTCGTCGAACTCAGGTCAACGAACTCACTTGAATTCGTCGAACGCAGTTCAGTATAACAGAAAATTTAATTATTCTAAAAAATATAATCAACCAAGATCTTCCTATAATCAATTTAATCAATGGATCATACCACCTAGGAAATATCATCCTTTAAGTTACAAATGCCAACCTGAATATTCTTATATTTCCAGCTTTAGTTATTGAAGAAAGAAGGACCCAAGGTTACCTAGGTCAGGAATGGCTAATCTGTTTTATTGCAGGTGAAAGATTATTCTACCACAGAGCAATAGTGGTATCTGGATATTGGCTGTTCTAAACATATGACTGGAAACAAAGCTAACCTAACTCATTACATGTCAAATCTAGGACCCAAGGTAATATTTGGTGACTCCAATTATGGCCAGACTGAAGGATATGGACAAGTCAAGTTTGGAGTTGTCACCTTCAGGATTGTTGCATATGTAAGTGGATTGAGGCATAACCTTATCTCCCTAAGTCAATTATGTGATGAAAGGTTTCAGATATCATTCACTAAAACTTCCTATATTATTACTTCTCTAGATAACCATGTAGTTTTGACGGGCTCTAGAGTAGGAAATATTTATGTAGTTAACTTTGAATCTGCCAAAATAGAAATATGCTTATTTAATTCAACTAGTAATAACAATTACCTTTGGCATAGGAGATTAGGTCATGTAAAGTTAAAAAACATTGCCAAACTATCTTGGAACAACCTTGTTAGAGGATTGCCTTCTTGGCCCTACAAGAAGGAAAGTCTTTGCAGGGCTTGTCAATTAGGCAAGCAAACTAAAAGTAGCTTTAAATCATTAAACAAAAGTGACTATTCTAGATCATTGTACGTGCTACATATGCACCTTTTTGTCCCTATTGCTGTACAAAGTCTAGGAGGGAAATCTTATGCTTTAGTGATTGTAGATGACTTCTCTAGATTCATTTTGGTTTTCTTTATGAGATCTAAGTCTGATAACTTCAAGGTTCTTACAGATTTTCTCAAGAACATACAGATTGAGTACTCTACTCTAGTTGAATTGATCAGAAGTGATCATGGTACTGAGTTTGAGTCTCTTCTTATGCAATAGTTCTGTAGGAAAGAAGGTATCAGGCACTGCTCCTCAGCTCTTAGAACACCTCAACAAAATGGGGTTGCTGAAAGAAAGAATAGAACCCTAATTGAATCAGCAGGCACATTACTTGTAGATGCTCATTTACCACTATCCTTTTGGGTAGAGGCTGTGATCACAACATATTATGTACTAAATAGAAGTCTTATACACAAAATTAAGAATAAGACTCATTATGAGCTACTTAAAGGGAAAAAACCTAAAGTAGACTATTTCAAAATATTTGGTTGCTTATGTTACATACACAACAACAATAAGAAACATATTAGAAAATTTGAGGCCAACGCTGAAATGGGAATTTTTCTTGGGTTTTCCCAAGTAAGTAAGGTTTATAGGGTGTTTAATAAATCAACCTTAAAAATTGAAGAATCTATCCATGTTTCCTTTAATGAAAATAATATGTTTTACAAGGAGAAGATTTCTTTTACCAGTAATTCTTTGCAGAAACCAAACTTGTGTGAGAAGCTAAATGAACTGTCCCTCACCAATGAGGCAGTTAGTCATCCTTCTCGACATATTATTGAAGAAAGTGAAGATGAATATAGTGGAATCAATGAAGAACCTCCAATAGCTAATATAATTCCACAAGAGGAATTTATTCCCCAAGCTGTTGCTCAACCAACTCCACCTACTGAATTTGTCACACTTAGAGATCACCCTGTATCTCAAGTGATTGGAGACATTTCAGTTGGTTTGCAGACAAGGCATCAACTCAACCAAGACTTGATGCATGCCTGCTTCATATCTCAAATTGAGCCCCAATCCATTAAAGATGCAGAGGAATATCCCCACTAGATTGTTGCAATGCAAGAGAAGCTCACCCAATTTGAGAGATACAGAGTATGAGATTTAGTTCCAAGGCCAAAAGTCTACCCAGTCATTGGAACTAAATGGGTATTTAGGAACAAACTTGATGCCCAAGGAGTTATAATAAGGAATAAGGCAAGGCTGGTTGCTCAAGGCTATAGGCAAGAGGAAGGGATTGATTATGACCAGACTTTTGCACCTATTGCAAGGTTGGAAGCAATCAAGATTTTCCTTGCATATGCTACTTACAAGAAATTCAAGGTTTATCAAATGGATGCCAAAAGTGCTTTTCTGAATGGAGAACTTAAAGAAGAGATTTATGTTGAATAACCTACAGGTTTCATCTCTCCAACTTATCCCTCTTATGTTTTTAGATTGCATAAAGCTCTCTATGGTCTAAAGCAAGCTCCAAGAGCTTGGTATGAAACCTTAGCAAGCTTTCTCATAGAGCATAAATTATCTAGGGGCATTGTAGATAGGACATTATTCACTAGACACCATAAGGATAAAATTGTGTTAGTCCAAATTTATGTAGATCAATGACATTATTTTTGGGTCTATAAATTCCAAACTATGCAAGAGGTTCTTTGACCACATGCATTCAAAGTTTGAAATGAGTAGCATGTGTGAGCTCTCCTACTTTCTTGGACTCCAAGTGAAGCAGCTGCCTGATGACATCTTCATATCCCAGGCTAAGTATGCTAAGGAGCTTATCAAAAAGTTTGGGATGGCTGATGCCTAAATAAAGAAAACACTCATGGATACAAATACTGTAATTGACTCTGATGAACATGGCAAGCCTATTGATCAGAAACTATATAGGTGCATCATTGGGTCCTTGTTATACCTTATAGTAAGCAGACCAGATATAATGCTTGCTACATGTCTTTGTGCTAGGTTCCAAGTGAACCCTAAAGAATCTCATCTAATTCTCTTAAAAAGGATTTTAAGATATATAAAGAGTTGTCCTAGTCTAGGACTCTGGTATCCAACTGAGTCAGAGTTTGAGGTAACTGGATACTCAGATGCTGACTTTGCTGGATGTAGAGTGGACAGAAAAAGTACCTCAGGGACATGTCAGTTCCTTGGTATGAGATTACACTCCTGGTTTTGCAAGAAGTAGTCATCTATGTCTACCTCAACTGCTGAAGCAGAATATATAACAGCTGGCAGTTGCTGTTCCCAAATGCTATGGATTCAGAACCAACTCCTGGACTATTGTTTCAACTTAAATAATTCAACTTTACTTTGTGACAACACAAGTGCAATTTCCATTGCACAAAATCCAGTCAATCAAAATAGAACTAAGCATATATACATTAGACACCATTTCATTAGAGAGTTTGTGGACAAAAATAAAATTAAGCTTGTCTACATCTACACTGATTTGCAAAGAGCAGATATCTTCACGAAATCCTTGGATGAGAGGAACCATCTGTTCTTTATAAATCAGCTTGGCATGATCAATGGAGAGGCCTTAATTTAAATTTCTATCTGTGGTCGATGAATTTTTCAAAGTTCGTCGAACGGAGATCGATGAACTGTGAAAAGTTCTAGAGAAATTCGTCGAACGGAGATCGACGAACTCTTTGTGAGTGAAGTTCTTTCGTCGACCGGAGATCGACAAATTTGCTTCAGAAAACTTTCGTCAAACTGAGCTCGACGAAATGTTTTCACTTCTTCTAACTGAGATCGACGAACTATTTTGTCTATAAAATATTTCGTCGAACTGAGAACAAAGAATTTTAGTTATTTCGCCGGACGGAGACTGCCGCTTCATATTCTAAAAACCATATATCTAGGTTTTCTTCGAGCTCCGTCTCGCGCTTTCTGTTCCTTTGCACTTGATCTCTATTTTTTTCTTGTGCAGGCAAAAATAATGGCGATTCTGGCGTCCTCTCTTGCGGCCATGAAGTTTGACATGGGATTTGATATTGACTTCGAATCTTTCCAGCATTCTGACTCGATTTTTGTGGAAATTCTGAAATTGTTTGAAGAGCAGAATCTGCAAAACTTCATGACTCGCAGAATAAAGATAGCAATGACTGAAGTTACGGAATGGGTATTTACATCTACAACATCAGAGGAAGATACTATGACGGGAACAATATCCGGTAACACAATTTCTCTTTACCCCACCATTTTAAAGGAGATTTTTGGCTTGCTGAATGGTACTGAAGAATTAGAGATGGACAATGAGGAATATGAGAACATGTTGATTAAGATGGTTCACTATGGAGAAAACCCAAACAAATTGTTAAAGAAAAACTTATCTGCTGAATATAAGTTTTTGGCTGATGTTGTTGGTAAAGTGTTACTGGGAAAACACACCGCACACGACTACATCACCAGGCACCAGTTCTTGGTGATGGGTGCTCTGGTTGAGAATAGAGTAGTAAACTGAGGCAAAATGCTATTTGATTTAATCAAAAAGAAAAGCAATAAGAAGGAAGTGTGCTTTGGACGGATTCTGGGAATCAACCTTCAAGAAAAGGCTCTTGAACATCTGGTCTCCACGACAGTGTTCATAAATGCCTCCAAGAGGCTTACATCTGCCATGTTTGGCAGATGGGAGAGGAAAATCACAAAGTCATCCAAGGCTTCATCCTCTATAAGGACTTCTGAGAGCACCAGGGCTGTGCTAGCCACTCCTCCACCTCCAAAAGATGTCCTTCCCTCCACCAACATTCCTTCTCCTCCTCAACCTCAACCACAATAACAACAACATCTACCCACACCAGCTCCATCACCAATTCAATCACCAGTTCATACTCCACCAACTCACCAACAACATCAACCCACACCAGCATTAACCCCAATTCCATCTCCTGAGCAAATCACTCCACCTCAATCTCCACTTCCACCTCATTTAAATGACATACATCCTGACACATTTATGCCATCCCACACCTTCAATCTACTGTTTCCTCCACCATCTCCACATTAAGAACACATCTCTTCCCCCACAACCATAGTTCCTCTCACTACTCCCTCTATTCCCATCCCTCCACTCACCCACACTGACATATCATCCACTGCTCCAGACTCCACACATACTGATCCTTTCAGTGTATTCTCTGTATGCACCAATTGTGGACATCACACTCCATACTCCTCCACTTCTCTAGAATCCCTCTACCTCAATTTTTATGATATAGCTAAAGACTTTCTAGCCAAGTTTGGGTCTTGGTGAGGGTCACACGGCCTAGAACACGAGCGTATTGATGAGTCCACTTTATATACCTATTTTCGGACTCATCAGGGCTAGTTTTCACTCGGTTGCACTTCACTTTTAGTTCATTATCATATATATTGCATCCTGTCTTTATTTCCATAGGAAGTGGACATTTTAGCCCGTGGTTGTGTATTGTGTAATTCTTTTAGTCTGTACTCCTTTTTGTTATTGTCTGGAATGTCTGCACATATCAGTGATTGGTTTTCCTTTCGGTGCATGGGTCGTGTGCGTGTTCCGGGATGGTTGTGAAACAGGAATACTGCGCACGATCATGGGATCTAATGCGCACGACCACTGGTCGTGCGCCACCGATCGTGCGCACTACTCTTCGTTTTCCAGAATCAGCCTGGGGTAAGCGAACGACCACTGGACATATTGCGCACGACCACCGGTCGTGCGCTACTGATCGTGTGCATTGATTCCTCATTTCTGGAGTCCTGTCTGGGTAATCGCACGATCATTGGACTTAGTGTGCACGACCACTGGTCGTGCGCCACTACTCGTGCACGTTATCCCAGTTCGTCTTCCTGATATTCCATGCCAGTGCGCACGAGCACAGGACATAGCGCGCACGACCACTGGTCGTGCGCCTGTGATCGTGCGCATTGTTCAATTCTGCTTTTGTATAAATAGTGCAGGTCTCGCCCTAATCCGAGATCTGCACGAAGACCCGCAGATCGCTCGCCTCCTCCGCTGTTTTCTGCTTTTTCCGCCGTTCCCCTTCATCTTCCACCCTAGGGAGGTGCTCCGGGCAAGCTTTCACCGCCAAATCCAAGCCGGAGCTTCCTCTCGGCCTCTTCCTTCATCCGTGAGCTACAAGTAGGGTTTTGATTCCATAGCCATCAAGCAAAGGAAAGCTAGCAAACTTCGTCCGCTATCGTGAGACGAAGAAGACGGGCCATTGTAAGGTGGTGACAACCCTTCTCTACCCCGGAAGCAGTTGAGGACCGAGCTTGGACGCGGAATGACAACCCGACGATTCCAACCGTGAATCCTCATCAAGACTTCGGATTCGGTCGATCTCTTGACTTGTACTTGCTTTATTGCTATATATGTGTGTTAAAACTGTACTTATATTGATGTTGTTGCACTTTAGATGTAAACTTTACTAGATTTATGTCTATGTGATTCTGTGTTTGTTTACGCTTTAGTTGCTTGAGTTGCGCCATATTCCATCCACCACCATCCACCCTTGCCGCACTAGCAATTGCTAGTGGCGTGCGTTGCGAAGAGGTGCTTACGACACTCATCCCGCCATTCTCACCACCTCATCCGCGAGCCTACTCTTCCATCCGCCTAGCGATTCAGTGCATAGCAGCCCGACTAGTCTTCCATCCCGCCTGGCGAAGCATCGCATAGCGGCGTTGCATAGGAGTAGTTGTTAGTATTTTATTTTCTGTTTCCGCAATTATAAAAACCTTCCCTTAGTTAGCTCCGACCTAAGGACTTCAATCTCAAGTCCTCCTCGAAACTAACTCCACCTTACTATGTTCCTTGTGAGATCGATACTTGGGAAAACCCCCATTTTATATTACTTGTGCGACCGGTTCACTGTCGTGATCTATAGCATCAAGTTTTTGGCGTCGTTGCCGGGGAACACAGTCGTGTGAGTTTTTGGAGAGGGATACGTGAGATTTCTTTCCTTTTCCTTTGTAAATCGCTTTTGTTTTGTTATATTTCTGTTTTGCCTGCCTTTTTCTTGTTTCTTTAGGCAATTGTAGTAATATATTGTTGGATTCAGTAATTTGCACAATTTATTTTGAATCTGCTATTTCTACACCATGTGGGGATATTCGTATGCCCACGGTCGTTGGTGTGGGAAGCCTTCTCACACTAGTCATGAATGCCCTACGAGAGATATTGTACATAAGCCTCAGCGCACAATGCATGAGATGTTGTATTCGTACAACCTTTCAAACACTCTGCCCCGAGCTTATGGTCAATCGTCCTCGCCACATACACCGTTCTCTTATTCATCTCCAGCCCCACAAGGACCGCAGCGTAATGGGAGAAAGTGTTTGTATTGTCGTAGAACAGATCATGTCCTGAAGGATTGTGCCGAGTACCTCCGTATTATGGAAGAGGATGATGAGCCGGACATCCGGATCATCCCGACTCCTTGTAACAACCCCATCCGTTCATATGATATATTCTAGAAGGTCCGGCCGGGGCCCCACAGGATATATCACAAAACAGTCGGTGAAGGTACATGATGATACCAGAGTCGCGCATCGCACCTAACACAAAGCATTCTAGCGGAAGCCTAGACTACAACTTGAACTCCTCATGAATGTCCAAACATAAAACTCCACATTTTATATCATATAGGAATGTCTTACAACATATACAAAGAGTTGGCCTTATGGCCTTACATGGCTTTCACACAGTGGCCTAAAACAGATTGGCGCGCAGGCCGGCCACAATAAAAGAAAACACACAAAAGAACACAGCTAGCCTTCGAGGGCTAGCAGCAGCAGCAGCAACACCCGCAGGAACATCAGCCTCTATGCGATCCGCTCGGCTCTCCAGCACCTGGAAAGCGACAATCCACCAACCGGTGGCAAACAAAAGCAACGGTCAGCGTTCAGCTGACCAAATTATAACGACCCTACCCCTTCTCTCGGTGCAGTGGTATTTTTCCCTGCAGGCATATCATATCACAAGTATGGCAAGCTATATCATCAAAAGGTGCTTTCACGCACACAAGCCATCACAACCGTTCGCCGCCCGGCCCAACGGTCCGTGCACTCAGGGCACATTCTTGGTGTTCTGGCAACCTCTTGCCCACCACCGTATCAGGGTTATCACCCAACGGTAAATCTCTTGAGCATTTACTCCATGGCTTGCAGCCGGAGTTAGTCTTCGGACACCGGGATGGCCCGTAGCCCCCCATTGTGTCATGGCGCGTAGGCCGAAGACTCTTGCTATGCGCTCCAACAGACCGCACTTTTTGGTCTCACGTCAGACGGACATAGCGCAGGTCGGATCCTCCACCCCCCGTTGCTCAAATCGCCTTGCCTTCTCCGAGTACAGCGTACTCATGGCTATATCAAAGGCGCGGGTCGGTCTCACCAATCCTGTTCTTGGCATTCAAGCCTGGGTATTTCACTATACCCATTTTCTCACAGCAACAGCGGGTCTTTCCTGGGCACACCAGTACTTCCTGTGACTCTCTCCACAGGTGGACACCGCACTAGCACAAATGTCAGGGGTCTTTCCTGGGCACACCAGTACTTCCTGTGACTCGCTTCACAGGTGGACACCCTATGACATCAAGCATCACAAAAGGGCCTTTCCTGGTTCCACCAGTACTTCCTGTGCCTCAATCACAGGTTGGACCCAAAACCATCACATGGCTATTTTCCTGGGCTACCACCCCAGTACTTCCTGCTACTCCTTTTCGCAGGCATAACCCATAGACTCCTTACACTACACGTTTATCACGGAGTCTTCTCCGGTTCGTATGCAACATCACCAATCCAGACTAACCTGTCCAGATGGGCTTCACACAGCATGCCTATTCCGTAAACCATTTCCGGATCTATATGCTAACACAAGGGGATTCAAGCATCCACCCAAAGATTTCCAAAATCAGCCACCTCTTGGTGGGGGAAATCACAAAATATGCCAAAAAGGAAAACCTTCACATGGCTAGGAAGAAAAGTCGTTACCCTTGACGACCGCTTCGGTGCCATGGACTCCAAGCTAGCTTGCAAGACTCGTAAGAGCGTTTCCTCCGCAACGCTGGCTTCGGATCTCTCGTCGGTAAACCGCAGCACCACTAACAGCAGCCCACTTTCCTTCTTCCTCCTCCTTTCCCTCTCTCTTTCTCTCTTCACTTGAAGAAAATTCAAGGCCAAAGAAAATGAGAAATCTTTCTCTGATTTTGGCCCTTAAGGAAAAAGAAGAAGAAGCTTCAGCCCTTGGATCTAGACTGAAGGAATGGACGGCCACGATTCTGCCAAAAACACATATTTTGACCCGACACGGCCTTGAACACGGCCGTGTGCCAGGCCGTGTGCCTCAAGCGGTGGTCAACCGACTTATCCAAACCAGTGACACGCCCACGGGACACGCCCGTGTCATGGGCCGTGTCACCAACACGCCTTCAGACACGCACGTGTCTGTGGCCGTGTACCTGGATGAAAAAAAATCCCAAATCATCCCGAGACTTCACACGGCCTGTGACACGCCCGTGTCCCAGGCTATGTGCCCAGACACGGCACAAAGACACGCCCTGTCGAAACCTTCGGCGCGCAGAGTTCGTCGCCTAATTTGACACGCCCTGTGACACGCCCGTGTCACAGGCCGTGTTCAACACTCGACACTCACTTCTCGACACTCGACGATCGTCGAGTAAAACTCGTCGAGCATGCGATACGGCCTTGGACACGCCCGTTTCCTGGGCTGTGTGCCTCCCTCTCGACGCATCGTCGAGAGACAAATCGTCGAGACAAAGCCCAATCGTCGACACAACCTCGACACGCCCTGCGACACGCCCGTGTCGCAGGCCGTGTCAACTGACACGCCCTGGGACACGCCCGTGTCACAGGCCGTGTCACTCAAAATTTCCTGTTTCTGCACTTTGGGCTGTTACAATCCTCCCCTCCTACAAGAAATTTCGTCCTCGAAATTTAGAGATAGGAAAGCAACAGAAAGCAGCAAGAAATATGTAACAACGTATAAAATGTTATGTTACAACACTCTCGCTACAGATTACACAAACAGCTCTGGGAACTCTGCTCGCATGGTCTGCTCGCACTCCCATGTCAGTTCTTCACGGCCGCAGTTGTCCCACCGGACTTTTACCATACCGACCGTCTTGTTCCGCAACTGTTTCTCGGCTCGATCTTCGATCTGGATGGGTCTACCTCTCGTTGTTAGCCCATACTCTACCGGCACACGATCATCCGCGATCACTTGAGCTGGATCTTTCACGGCCTTCCGAAGTACCGAGATGTGAAAGACATCATGTAACCCACCCAAGTCCGCCGACAGAGCTAGCCGATAAGCCGCTTCGCCAATTCGCTCAACCACTTCAAACGGACCCAAATATCTTGGACTCAACTTTTTCAATCGTCGAATCCTGTAGACACCTTTGAATGGCTTGATATTCAAGTAGACCCAATCGCCAACCGCAAATTCTACATTCCGGTGCTTGGCGTTGTAGTACTTCTCTTGTCGATCTTGAGCAATAAGCAATCTCTCTCGAATCGTCCGAATGGTTGAGTTTGCTTCTTCCAGCTCATTTGGTTTAACAACCCGGGCTTCACCCGCTTCTACCCAAGCCAAGGGAGTACGACACTTCCTTCCATATAGGGCTTCATATGGTGTCATACCAATGCTTGCCTGGTAGCTGTTATTATACGCAAACTCGACCATATAGAGATGATCTTCCCATCTCTTTCCGAAATCAAGGGCACACATTCGGAGCATGTCCTCCATTGTTCTGTTGGTACGTTCAGTTTGGCCATCCGTTTGGGGATGAAAGGCCGTACTGAAAGTCAACTTCGTGCCCAACAGTCGGTGAACTAGCCTCCAATCATTTGACATGAATCGCCCATCTCGATCACTTACGATGCTCCGAGGAACACCGTGAAGACGCCCAATCTGGTCAACATATAACTTTGCCAAACTTTCAACCGAATCATCCCGCCTGTTCGGGAGAAAATGTGCTACTTTTGTTAGCCGGTCAACTATCACCCAAATGGAATCATTTCCTCGCTGCGATCTTGGCAACCCATGCACAAAATCCATGGAAATATCATCAAATTTCCACACTGGGATCGGCAGTGACTTCAAATAACCGCCCGGCTTTTGACATTCCGCCTTCATCATCGCACATGTTTGGCATTTAGAGACATAAATGGCAACATCTTTCTTGAGCCCTGGCCACCAGAAAAGCTTCTTCATATCATTGAACATCTTTGTGCTCCCGGGGTGAATGGAATACTTGGTATAATGTGCTTCATACATCAGTTCTTCCCTCAGCTTCCCCACATTTGGGACGCACAACCGGCCCTCTTTTCGCAAAAGACCGTCATTCCAGGTGAATTTGCCTTCTGGCCCTTCATTCACATAGCGTAAGAGATCGTCATCCAACTCCGTTGCCCGTCGAACTCGGTCTGCAAGGTCACATTGCACCTCAGTCCAGTTCAAACATGCAATGGCAGTGGAATTCTTGTCAACACAATAGATCTCCAATGCCTCCAACTCCTGGATAAGACGTTCATCATGCCTTTGTAACCAATTTGCTCTAACCGGAACTCGCCGACTCAAGGCATCCGCGACAACATTCCCCTTCCCGGGTGTATAGTGAATCTCAAAAGTGTAGTCCCCAAGGAACTCCAACCACCTTCGTTGTCGCATATTCAAGTCTTTCTGCTCTAACAGATACTTTAGGCTCTTATGATCGGTATAGATCTCCACCTTCACTCCATAAAGGTAGTGTCGTCACAACTTGAGTGCAAAAATCACCGCCGCTAATTCCAAATCATGGACGGGATAGTTTTGCTCGTGCACCTTCAGTTAGCGTGAGCCATAAGCAATCACATTTCCGTTTTGCAAAAGAACGCAGCCTAAGCCGCTCCCTGAGGCATCACTATAAATCACAAATCCATCAGTTCCACATGGCGAAGACAACACTGGTGCCGTGGTCAACCGAACCTTCAGCACTTCAAAAGCTCATGCACACTCTGGCGTCCAAACGAACTTCTGATCTTTTCGCGTCAGTGTGGTTAGCAGTAAAGCGATCCGCGAGAAGTTCTCCACAAATCTTCTATAGTAGCCCGCAAGTCCAAGGAAACTCCTGACTTCGGCCACGGAAGACAACATTGGCCAATCTTGTATGGCTCTTATTTTCGCTGGATCCACAGCAATGCCCGCTCCACTCACCACATGGCCCAAAAATGCCACTGACGATAGCCAAAACTCGCACTTCGAGAACTTGACATATAGCTGATTTTGCCTCAACGTATTCAACACCAACCGCAAGTGAATCTCATGCTCAGCTTTGGACTTCGAGTATACCATGATATCATCAATAAACACTATCACAAACAGATCCAGGTACTCACGAAAAATACGGTGCATCAGATCCATAAACACCGAAGGCGCATTGCACAATCCAAAGGGCATGACTGTGAACTCATAGTGCCCATAACGCGTTCCAAATGCGGTTTTGGGAATGTCACCTTCCCGAATTCTTAACTGGTAATAACCAGACTTCAGGTCCAACTTCGAATAGACGGTCGAGCCCACTAGCTGATCGAATAACTCATCAATCCGAGGTATAGGATACTTATTCTTCTCGGTCAGCTTATTCAATTCACGGTAATCGATACACAACCGTAACCCACCATCTTTCTTCTTTACAAAAAGCACAGGCGCGCTCCAAGGTGACATACTTGGGCGGATATAACCTTGCTCTAGCATTCCTTGTAGTTGAACATTCAACTCAGCCATCTCTTTAGGCGCAACGCGATATGGCGAGCGGGCCACGGGTTTCGCACCTGGCACCAATTCAATTGTGAAGTCAATCTCCCGCTGGGGTGGTAGCCCAGGGAGATCCGTGGGAAACACATCTGTAAATTCTGCCACAATCGGAACCTCGCACAAAGTGGCCTTAGGCTCCACAGCCTGAATTAGTGCAAAGTAACACTCCGCACCCTTCCGAACAGCTTTGACTACCTGGAGTGCAGACATCAACGTCCCGCCCACTCCTCGCATACCCGCGAACTTGGTCTTCTGTTCGGAATTTTGGCCCAACGTGATTTCTTTGGACTGGCAATCAATCATAGCATGCTGCTCCGCAAGCCAATCCATCCCAAAAATCACATCGAATTACGATATTGGCAAAACAAGTGCGGTTAAACAAAAATCCCGACTTCCGAACTGAACCGCCACATCGCAAGCTTGATCCGCAAGCATCCAACAACTATTTGGCAACACCACTCTGACGCTATCTGCCTTTGGACGACTGGGTATCCCAAGCCGCGTAAGAAACTCACGAGACAGAAATGAATGCGATGCACCTGTATCAAACAGTGCTCGCGCCAGCGTGTCCCGAATCATCACAAAGCCTAGGACAAACATGTCACACACACAAACCACAAACATAGGAGTACTAGGCTAAGCATACAAACAATAGCATAAACAAAACTAAACTCATACCTGTGACAACGTCACTCTGCTTGATGGCCTCTTGCAGGCCAAGATTGTAGACCCGGGGTTGCGCCTGCGAGGCAGAGGAATCCACCACCGCCTTTCCTTTCTCCGCATAAGATGCACCCGCCTTCTTTTCACTCTTTGGCGGCATCCGACAATCTCGCGCAATATATCCCATCCGGCCACAATTGAAGCAGATCCGAGTGTCTGGCTTTGAGGTCGCCCCTGATGTTGCTCCCGTTGCAACTGATGAAGGAGCTTGTCCACTAGGCTTGGACTTCTTACCCCATCTCTTCTTATAAAATGGTTTTCCTGATCGAGGCGCCTTCAACTCCGGTTGCGTCATCACCAACGCTCTCTTCCCTTGCACCCTTTTCATGTCCTTTTCCAACGCGGTCGCGGTGTCAACCAACGCTTGGAAACCTTGGTTCACAGAACTAGACACAAGGAATCTCAGCTCGTCCCTCAGTCCTTCATAGAACCGATTCGTCTTCCTCTGCTCATCAGCAAAAATCGAACCCGCATACCGCCCCAAGCGAGTAAATTCATGCAGGTACGCGTCAACAATGCCATCACCTTGAGTTAACCGTTGGAATTCATTTTCCATGGCTATCCGTTGAGCCACAGGAAGGTGCTTCGCAAGGAAGAGCCGAGAGAATTCTTCCATCGACACTTGGGTTAACGGACGACCCGCCAAACGATGCAACTCCATCTCATCCCACCATAACCGAGCTTCTCCTTCAAGCAAGAAGGTGGCTAAGGTAACTTTCTGATGCTCCGCCGTTCCTATCGCCGTCATCACTCGCTTGACGCGCGATAACCAATCCTCAGCCTGCGTCGGGGTTCCCGTTCCCGAGAACGTAGGCGGATGGAAACTCATAAACCACGTTAGCTGCTTCTCAGCCGCTCGAGGAGCCACATCCACAACAGGTTCAGGCCTTGCCGCCACCTGTTCTGGCCTCACAGCCGCTTGTTCCTGCCTAAGGGGCTGGCCTTGGATCATAGTAAATAAGGCCTCCGCAACTAAACGCACATGTTCCGCAGACGGTGGAGGTGTAGGCACCGCGGCTGGTGCCGTACTTTCATCAGAACGCTGGGACTCAGACGGCCCAGCTCCACTTCGTGTCACCTAAAGGTGGACAAGACACACACATTAACGGTCGTACCCAAGCAATCAACACAAAAGAAGAACACACAGGTTCCTCAAACACACAAATATGCATTCCTATCATGGACATTCAGGAGTTTATTCGTAGACTTTGGTGTGCACAAACACGTGTTCGCCACCCCACAAAAGAAGTCGACCACGACTTCGAGAGGGAACGACCAAGACAACCGATACCAAAAATGTAACAAACCCATCCGTTCATATGATATATTCTAGAAGGTCCGGCCGGGGCCCCACAGGATATATCACAAAACAGTCGGTGAAGGTACAGGATGATACCAGAGTCGCGCATCGCACCTAACACAAAGCATTCTAGCGGAAGCCTAGACTACAACTTGAACTTCTCATGAATGTCCAAACATAAAACTCCACATTTTATATCATATAGGAATGTCTTACAACATATACAAAGAGTTGGCCTTATGGCCTTACATGGCTTTCACACAGTGGCCTAAAACAGATTGGCGCGCAGGCCGACCACAATAAAAGAAAACACACAAAAGAACACAGCTAGCCTTCGAGGGCTAGCAGCAGCAGCAGCAACACCCGCAGGAACATCAGCCTCTATGCGATCCGCTCGGCTCTCCAGCACCTGGAAAGGGACAATCCACCCACCGGTGGCAAACAAAAGCAACGGTCAGCGTTCAGCTGACCAAATTATAACGACCCTACCCCTTCTCTCGGGGCAGCGGTATTTTTCCCTGCAGGCATATCATATCACAAGTATGGCAAGCTATATCATCAAAAGGTGCTTTCACGCACACAAGCCATCACAACCGTTCGCCGCCCGGCCCAACGGTCCGTGCACTCAGGGCACATTCTTGGTGTTCTGGCAACCTCTTACCCACCACCGTATCAGGGTTATCACCCAACGGTAAATCTCTTGAGCATTTACTCCATGGCATGCAGCCGGAGTTAGTCTTCGGACACCGGGATGGCCCGTAGCCCCCCATTGTGTCATGGCGCGCAGGCCGAAGACTCTTGCTATGCGCTCCAACAGACCGCACTTTTTGGTCTCACGTCAGACGGACATAGCGCAGGTCGGATCCTCCACCCCCCGTTGCTCAAATCGCCTTGCCTTCTCCGAGTACAGCGTACTCATGGCTATATCAAAGGCGCGGGTCGGTCTCACCAATCCTGTTCTTGGCATTCAAGCCTGGGTATTTCACTATACCCATTTTCTCACAGCAACAGCGGGTCTTTCCTGGGCACACCAGTACTTCCTGTGACTCTCTCCACAGGTGGACACCGCACTAGCACAAATGTCAGGGGTCTTTCCTGGGCACACCAGTACTTCCTGGGACTCGCTTCACAGGTGGACACCCTATGACATCAAGCATCACAAAAGGGCCTTTCCTGGTTCCACCAGTACTTCATGTGCCTCAATCACAGGTTGGACCCAAAACCATCACATGGCTATTTTCCTGGGCTACCACCCCAGTACTTCCTGCTACTCCTTTTCGCAGGCATAACCCGTAGACTCCTTACACTACACGTTTATCACGGAGTCTTCTCCGGTTCGTATGCAACATCACCAATCCAGACTAACCTGTCCAGATGGGCTTCACACAGCATGCCTATTCCGTACTCCATTTCCGGATCTATATGCTAACACAAGGGGATTCAAGCATCCACCCAAAGATTTCCAAAATCAGCCACCTCTTGGTGGGGGAAATCACAAAATATGCCAAAAAGGAAAACCTTCACATGGCTAGGAAGAAAAGTCGTTACCCTTGACGACCGCTTCGGTGCCATGGACTCCAAGCTAGCTTGCAAGACTCGCAAGAGCGTTTCCTCCGCAACGCTGGCTTCGGATCTCTCGTCGGTAAACCGCAGCACCACCAACAGCAGCCCCCTTTCCTTCTTCCTCCTCCTTTCCCTCTCTCTTTCTCTCTTCACTTGAAGAAAATTCAAGTCCAAAGAAAATGAGAAATCTTTCTCTGATTTCGGCCCTTAAGGAAAAAGAAGAAGAAGCTTCAGCCCTTGGATCTAGACTGAAGGAATGGACGGCCACGATTCTGCCAAAAACACATATTTTGACCCGACACGGCCTCGAACACGGCCGTGTGCCAGGCCGTGTGCCTCAAGCGGTGGTCAACCGACTTATCCAAACCAGTGACACGCCCACGGGACACGCCCGTGTCATGGGCCGTGTCACCAACTCGCCTTCAGACAGGCACGTGTCTGTGGCCGTGTACCTGGATGAAAAAAAATCCCAAATCATCCCGAGACTTCACACGGCCTATGACACGCCCGTGTCCCAGGCCGTGTGCCCAAACACGGCACAAAGACACGCCCTGTCGAAACCTTCGGCGGGCAGAGTTCGTCGCCTAATTTGACACGCCCTGTGACACGCCCGTGTCATAGGCCGTGTTCAACACTCGACACTCACTTCTCGACACTCGACGATCGTCGAGTAAAACTCGTCGAGCATGCGACACGGCCTTGGACACGCCCGTGTCCTGGGCCGTGTGCCTCAAAATTTCCTGGGTCGAGAGAAAAATCGTCGAGACAAAGCCCAATCATCGACACAACCTCGACACGCCCTGCGACACGCCCGTGTCGCAGGCCGTGTCAACTGACACGCCCTGGGACACACCCGTGTCACAGGCCATGTCACTCAAAATTTCCTGTTTCTGCACTTTGGGCTGTTACACTCCTACCCTTGGTGGCACACCTTCATCCTCTGGTTATGTATCCCTGTCACCTTCATTTGTTGAAGGGAATGATATGGACACAACCACCAGATGTGTGACTAATCTAGGCTTCGACATGGCTGAGCCCATCTCTCCTGTGCATACATCTCCAAGCGTGGAGCCGATTCTTTGTGAGGAACCTGCGCTTGACTTTTATTCAAGCAAAGTTCTTCCGCCTTTTGTGCATTCTACTTCAGTCGCCTTTGGCGACATTTTCGACGATGCAAAACAAGTTGAGGCTTGTGATACATGGGTTGTTTCCACTCCCATGGAGGAGGATAACCTTCTTGGTGTCGAGGATTCTCCCTTGATACCAAAGGAGGAAGTCCAAGTCTTGGTGGAGGCCTCTATGGATCCAGTCGAGCCTTGTAGCATTTTCGAGATTACTGATGATATTTTTCTACCTCAGCCTTTGGGGAGTGAACCGGGAGCACTCCCCCGATTATTTCTTCATGTTCTTTGTCTATTTTATTTCTTGATCCCCCTTCCTTATCTGAGCCTGTGCAGGTTGAATCTCCACGGGTAAGTTGGGTTGACATTGAGCCTTGCGCTCAGGCTGTTGACGAGTGCATCCTCTTGTGTGAGGAAGTTCCTACCTCCTTCATAGTGGAAGCCCCTGTCGTCACCTTTGCCCCCAGCGAACTTGTGGTGGACGAAACCTTGCTAGGCAAGGATTTATTTTGTGATACGATGAGGGAGGACCAGGCCTCATCCTCATCCTATTTCCTATTTCCTCTACCTGTGTTGGGCAGGCATGATTATTTAGGTAGAGGGGTAACTGTTCTATCACCGTATCGGTACCCGTTACCGAAACGGATATTGGAACAATTACCTGTGCATTTTTCTTTTCATAGGCCCATTAGCTAGAACCTTTTCGTAGTCGAATAAGTCGTGCTGGGATGACAATAACCCCAGTACTTATCTTTTATTTTCTGCATTTTATTTTTAAAGTCTATTTTAGTTTTAGCATTTCTTTTTGTATATTTTGTTTTGTTTTTGCGGAGCTCACCCCTGCAGGTATTCTTGGCAAATTGCATTGGCAGGGTTCTGATTCTTCGTATGGCGGGCCTGCTTCGGGTTTCCACGCGTCTTCTGGTATGCTCACTAGCTGAGCATTGGGTAACCTCTTCCCTTAGCTCTTTCTGATTTTAATTTCTATATAATTAGATGTATTGTTTAGTTTAAGTCTGGGGGAGAGCTAGTTTTGTTACCTTTTGCACGTGCACATTTCTTGTGCATACTAGAAGCTTTTGTTATATTTTGATTAGTTCATTGCATCACACACCAATGAACCCACATGAGCGCGTGCTTAGCTTTTTACGTGCTGCGAGTTAAACTCCTTTCTTTGTTAGATTTGGGAAAATTATGGTGCTGACATAGGATTGTGAGACAGAGTAAAATGTTGGCCTTGTTGTGTTTCTAGTCAACTGCTCTAGTCTCGTGTAGAAATTGGAGTAGATTTAATTTTTTTGTATGCTTTTAGTTTTATATTTTTCTAATTGCGTAAATACTTTTTATTCTACTCAAAAGTTGGTGAATCCGGTGTGAATCCGACGGTAGCTTAGGGATGTGTGTAGACGGTCGTTAGTTTTGTATTGCTCGAGTCGGGAGGAGGGATAGTCTTTCTTGTTGGCTAAGAACTTGCCCCAAGCTATTCTTGAAGCATGGGTATAGGTTAGTCATGCATGAGTGTGATGTAGGCCATCATTTTGGCCCGGTTGAGCTTTGTACCGTTCCTAACGTCTTGTCCTCGCTAGCCCCGATGTGCCTACCCTTCTTTTGATTCAGATCCACCTTCATTCACCAAAGCCTCATAGCCAATCCTAGTCGCACACCCAAGTTGAGCTTTAGTGTTTACATTTTTATGTTGGGATGTGATGTGGTGATTTTACTTGTGATTATGTGGATGTGCTCCAATGATATATTTGCTGAATTGTGAAAAAAAATGAAGAAAAAGAAAAAAGAAAAATATTTGTAAAGAAAAAGAAAAAGAAAAAAAAAAGTGAAAAGAAAAAGTTTAAATTGAAAATCTTTTTGGGAGTTGTGATTTTTTTTGGAGTAGGCGGTGCACACACCCATATGTTAAAAGTTAAGTTTGGGGGTGTGGTGTACCAGCATATATTTTGGTTAGCTGATGGATTCCCTTCATACTAGCTCCTTTGGGTTAGGTGCATAGCCTTCTTGTTTATCCTTGTTTACCTCACCAAAACCCAAGCCCCATCTCTTCACCTAAAGTCCTACTGATTCGTGTGTGAACCAAACTAGTGCCATGGAGAGAATGCGAAAAGGCAAGCATATGGTCACCGACATTGGTGGATTCCTTTGGAGGTTATCCCGAGCCCCGATCTTTGGCAATGCTCTCCTAGCGATTAGTCTACTTTCTCCCTACGCATGACCGGATGATTCACCGTGATTCCATTTTTGAGTAATAATAAAATTTTGATACGCCTTGTGAAAAGTATAAACTATTTTGTATACTTAGAAATTTCTTCTATTATATTTTTACGCATGCGAGCATGCGACTTCGCATGGTACTTCGTATCGCAATTTCTTTGTTAACTAGTATTTTTCCCTATCTACTTAGATTTTGTTTGCTCGGGACGCGCAAACAGTTAAGTCTGGGAGTGTGATGAGTCCACTTTATATACCTATTTTCGGACTCATCTGGGCTATTTTTCACTCGATTGCACTTCACTTTTAGTTCATTATCATATATATTGCATCCTGTCTTTATTTCCATAGGAAGTGCACATTTTAGCCCATGGTTGTGTATTGTGTAATTCTTTTAGTCTGTACTCCTTTTTGTTATTGTCTGAAATGTCTGCACATATCAGTGATTGGTTTTCCTTTCGGTACAGGGGTCGTGTGCGTGTTCCGGGATGGTTGTGAAACAGGAATACTGCGCACGATCATGGGATCTAATGCGGACGACCACTGGTCGTGCGCCCCCGATCGTGCGCACTACTCTTCGTTTTCTAGAATCAGCCTGGGGTAAGCGCACGACCACTGGACATATTGCGCACGACCACCGGTCGTGCGCCACTGATCGTGTGCATTGATTCCTCATTTCTGGAGTCCTGTCTGGGTAATCGCACGATCATTGGACTTAGTGCGCACGACCACTGGTCGTGCGCCACTACTCGTGCGCGTTATCCCAGTTCGTCTTCCTGATATTCCATGCCAGTGCGCACGAGCACAGGACATAGCGCGCACGACCACTGGTCGTGCGCCTGTGATCGTGCGCATTGTTCAATTCTGCTTTTGTATAAATAGTGCAGGTCTCGCCCTAATCCGAGATCCGCACGAAGACCCGCAGATCGCTCGCCTCCTCCGCCGTTTTCCGCTTTTTCCACCGTTCCCCTTCATCTTCCACCCTAAGGAGGTGCTCCGGGCAAGCTTTCACCGCCAAATCCAAGCCGGAGCTTCCTCTCGGCCTCCTCCTTCATCCGTGAGCTTCAAGTAGAGTTTTGATGCCATAGCCATCAAGCAAAGGAAAGCTAGCAAACTTCGTCCGCTATCGTGAGACGAAGAAGACGGGCCATTGGAAGGTGGTGACAGCCCTTCTCTACCCCGGAAGCAGTTGAGGACCGAGCTTGGATGCGGAATGACAACCCGACGATTCCAACCGTGAATCCTCAGCAAGACTTCGGATTCGGTCGATCTCTTGACTTGTACTTGCTTTACTGCTGTATATGTGTGTTAAAACTGTATTTATATTGATGTTGTTGCACTTTAGATGTAAACTTTACTAGATTCATGTCTATGTGATTCTGTGTTTGTTTACGCTTTAGTTGCTTGAGTTGCGCCATATTCCATCTACCACCATCCACCCTTGCCGCACTAGCAATTGCTAGTGGTGTGCGTTGCGAAGAGGTGCTTACGAACCTCATCCCGCCATTCTCACCACCTCATCTGCGAGCCTACTCTTCCATCCGCCTAGCGATTCGGTGCATAGCAGCCCGACTAGTCTTCCATTCCGCCTGGCGAAGCATCGCATAGCGGCGTTGCATAGGAGTAGTTGTTAATATTTTATTTTCTGTTTCCGCAATTATAAAAACCTCCCCTTAGTTAGCTCCGACCTAAGGACTTCAATCTCAAGTCCTCCTCGAAACTAACTCCACCTTATTGTGTTCCTTGTTAGATCGACACTTGGGAAAACCCCCATTTTATATTACTTGTGCGACCGGTTCACTGTCGTGATCTATAGCATCACGTATCCCTGACCGTCTCATGCTCGGGTTCGACGAAAAACCTGGGTGGTCGACGAACTGGTCTCGACAAAGTGTCGAGACAGTGAACACGGCCTAGGACACGGGCGTGTCCATGGTCGTGTCGTGCTCGGGTTCGTCGAGAGCTCGGGAAGTTGACAAACTGCGCTCGACGAAGTGTCGAGACATTGTACACGACCTAGGACACGGGCTTGTCCAAGGCCGTGTCATGCACGTGTTCGACGAAGTGGCGGTCGACGATCGTCGAGACTTCGAACACGGCTTGAGACACGAGCGTGTCCCAGGTCGTGTCCTCCTCGGGTTGTTGGCTGGGCAGTGTGAGGGGATAGACACGGCCTGGAGCCCTGGCATTTTTGTGTTGGACACGGGCGTGTCAAATATGATACGGGCGTGTTGAGTACCTGTGTTCTCCTCGGGTGGGGTTTGTTCCTGTGTCGATGGAGGAACATGCCCAGGCACACGGGTATGTACTTAGTGACACGGGCATGTCAACTTTGACACGGGCGTGTTCAGATCCCGTGTCCTGTTCTGTATGCGACAGTTTCTGCATTGATTGAAGCACACGGCCTTGGACACGGGCGTGGCGCAAGCCGTGTTCGGCCCATGTGTTTTGGTTTTAAATTCGGATCGTGGCCGTTCGTTTCCTTCTAATGAGATCTGATGGTCCAAGGCTGTCCCTGCTGAGTAATGTCCGGGAATAGAGTTTGGAAACCCTCATTCTTCATCAAGTACTCTCTTTCTATGTTCTAGAGAGAAGGGAGAGCAAGGAAGAAGGTGAAGGAGAGATCCGGCTGCCGGAGAAGCTTCGGAGCCCTAAATCGCAACCCGAGTCCAGATCCGCAGAGGCAAGTCCGTTGAGGTGGTTTTGAACCGGCTAAGTTCCCATGGCTAGGAAGAGGGGTCGTAAGATAACGACACTTCGTCTCTTGGTTTTAGGATGCGTGTGTAGCATCTTTTCTTTCAAGCTTTTGGGCACCAAATCTCTCAAATGAGAGGGTTTTTGGGTCGCCATGGTTCAAGAGAAACCTTCGTGTCGATTGAGTCCATCCCCGACATGTTTTTGCATTAGAGATCCGCTCCCTTAATGGATTAGGCATTGTGGGTGAAGCCATGGTCGCGACCGTTAGTCCGACTCGGTGATGTTGCAAACGAGCTTTATGGATTTTGTAGAAATCCGTTGCAGCAAGATTCCATTTGTGATGTTTGTGCTTTCCCCCTTTTCTCGAGTGAGTAAGTGTAGCCGGAACCGGTCAAGGTTAGCTCCGCAATGGCGGTAGATGGTGTAACTTCCTGAATCGCACTAGGCCCCATGTGCGTGTTTTTGAGCTAGGAGAGCTGACTTGGGCTCAGGGGAGTGCTGACAACTGGGAAGCATGTAACAGCCCAAAGTCTGGGATTTGCAAATTTTTGGGTGACACGGCCTGGTACACGGGCATGTCTCAGGGCGTGTCCTGCTCAGGTGTGTAGCAGTCACGAGGTCGGCAAAAATGGGTTCGATGAAGTGTTCGGGCGAGACACGCCCAGTATCACGGGCGTGTCCCATCCGACAAGGGCGTTTCAGAGGGCATGTGTTCCCTCTAGTCAATGACCAGCACTCGACGATCGTCGAGTGTCAAGTATGGGGTACACGGCCTGTGACATGGGCGTGTCACATGGTGTGTCCCGCTCATCCTCGAGTAGCTCTCGTGTAGGTTGAAATATAATTGAGTAGGTGGAAAAGTACTCGTGTAAGAGGGGTTACACGGGCGTGTCATCGCTGTGACACGGGCGTGTCCTACCCGGGTACTCGAGTAGTTGGTTTTCTCTCAAGTAAGTTCTCTCGAGTAGGTCTCGAGTGGGTTACACGCCCCGTGTCACGGGCATGACTGGGCTGTCAGAGGGCGTGTCCCGCTCATCCTCGAGTAGCTCTCGAGTAGGTCAAAATGTACTCGAGTAGGTGGAAAAGTACTCGAGTAAGTGGGGGGTGACACGGGCGTGTCTTCCCTGTGACACGTGCGTGTCCTATCCAGGTACTCGAGTAGTTGGTTTTCTCTCGAGTAAGTCCTCTCGAATAAGTCTCGAGTGGGTTACACGCCCAATGTCATAGGCGTGACTGGGCCGACACGGGCATGTCCCACCCGTGTGTCGTGTCGAGTATTGAACCGACGCATAAAAACTGTCATAACGCTTCGCCTAAGCAGGACACGGGTAATGACACGGGCATATCCCTACCCGTGTCACTTTTATATAAAAGGGGAAGTGATAACCCTAGCCATTTTCACTCCTCATTCCAGCCATTGTTCTGAGAGAAACTCCTGTTGAGAGAGGGAAGTCGCTGGATCTAGTTCTAGAGGAGAAGATCATCCGCCGCCGTGGAAAAGAAGATGCCGTCGAGAAGAGTCACGAGATCCATGACCGTAAATGGTGGAAACGACGGAAATGAGGTGAGCTTCCTACCCTCTCCCTTGGTGCTAGATCTTTAGTCATTTTCTTAGGAGAGATATCGACTCAAGAGAGTCTTGATGGAGAGAAGGAGTTTTTTAGGGACGACCATGCTAGGACATGTGTTCTAGGTTTTAGATCTCTTCAACCTCCCCTTTCTTCTATGTGATGACGGGTGGATGGTTTCATGAAGAATCATGGCCTCATGAGGGTGAATAAGAGAGGAGGAAATTTTGGAGTGATTTTGGAAGATCGACTTGGAGAGGAAGATGAACTGATGCCGTTCATTCCTCTTTACGAAGCATGCAGAATTTGTATTCAACGCGCAATGATCGTCTTGGTCATTTTCATATAGGATGTGGCCAGATCTGGGCTTTGGACTAAACAAGAAAGTTTAAGCCCTTGCAAATACCTTTCCAACGAGTGGTTTCACGTCTTCATGCGAAGTATGTAGCCACAAGAAAGTCTTAACGAACATGACATCCGATAAATCCTACATGAAGAGATTGTGTTCTGTACGCAGCAGACTTCAAGGCTGATTTCAAATAGGATACACTCAAATCTGGGTTGTGGGCTGAATATGAAAGTTGTAACCCATGGAAAGCCCTTTCCATCGAGTGGTTACACGTATTCACCGGATTCATGTAGCTTCGGGAATCTCCAGTTGAAGTTGCTATCCAGATTTATTCTGCACTTAAATTCTGGGGTTTATATAATATGAATTTGAATTCGGTGGAATCGATGTTGCTAATTAACTCTAGATTTTGATGAACTATTTTATGCTGACCATCGTAGTTCTATGAATGATAAATCTTGTTAATTAGATTTCATAAAACTGAATTGTGGAGCAATCTTTAATGCATGATATGACTTGCTAAAATTGATAGATTATTATAAATGCGCACCATGTTTATAATATGATGAATGAAATGGATGGATACAAATTGGTAGATTATTATTAATGCGCATCATGTTTGTAATATGTTGAAACCATTTGGAAAGATAAATAGAAGGATAAATCATGGCCATGAGCATGTATGATGGTTAGAATGAAATGTAGTAGTCCAATACTTAGAGCGTAGTCTCCCTATGGGTAGTGTTGTGGAGGGATGTAAGTGCGGTGTTGGCCATCACTAGTTGAGTTAATGTTGAAATGAGGTATAGATGGACGGTTGGGCTTGGTCCTCGGTGTATACGTCCTGGGCTCCTTCCGTGCCGAGTGGATGGTTGGGCTGTGTCCTCATGCTTACTTCTGAGGCCCCTTACATGCCACGGTGTTGTGGAATTTTCATGTGGTATGAGTCGACATGCGGTGTCGTAATCCTGGGTTAAGGATAGTGTGGCAGTTCTACGGGATCGCCGATCGTCACACCGATGGGAGTTGACAGTTAGACTTTGGGCGGTTAGGCTTGGTCCTCAGTGTCTACGTCCCGGGGCTCCTTTTGTGCCAGGTGAATGGTTGGGCTTGGTCCTCGTGCTTACTTCTGAGGCTCCTTCCAGGTCACACAAGGTCAGTTCGGGGCTTGGTCCTCGGTGCACATCTACCCGAGGCTCCCGCCGGGCCATAGTACGCATGGGCTCCGCTGTTGTTTTCTTAGCGTTGAGGCGTACGGAGGCCTAGGTGAATTAGTGTGAATACCTGCCTAGTAGTAGAGATGCCCGCTCTACTCTCACCACCTGGCCACGGCGACTGATGCCTGAGAGGTTAGCTACCTGCTCGAATAGTGGGAACTACAGTCTATGTCGGCATAGCAATTGCATGTGTGTGATATTGGGTGAGTCATTGCATAGCATACATACCATTACATAGCATTGCACAAACAAGACCCTCATCGTATAAGTTTGTATGGACACTCTTATACGATGAGTTACTTTTATGTAACCCGATCCTTAACTTATAAGCTTGTATGAGCATCCTTATAAGTTAATTTACTTTCCTGCTGTAGTTACTTGTACTTTTTGATTTACTAATTGCTCAAGTAGAACTGCTAGTTTATAATGTTGTTATTCATGCACTATTACCACCTGATTGTACCTGCTTTACTACAAATTATTATACTTATACCCTTGTTCCTTTCTCCTCCTGGTGCCGAGGATTCACCGGGGGAGCGGATGCGAAGCCACTTAGTATTTTCGACTAACGGTTACTACGTCTTTCTTTTTAGGAGGTCACCCCGCAGGTAGAGCAGCCGCAGACTTTGCAGCAGGACAGCCAGGCCAGGACGATAGGGCATGAAGTGACGGTGCCGTCGCTACCGTCGGTTACGGATGTGAGTGTTGTGAGATTCTATTGTAGCCCGTTTGGGCAATTACTAGATGTACTCTGATATTTGTGGAAGCATGTTTTAGCTTCTCTTATTTGATGTATTTGAAAATATATGCTTAGTGTGGATTTGACTTCTTCTTGCTTATGTTATGGTTGGGTTGGCATGTTTATATTGATATTGGTTGTAGCCGGCGGAATAGGCGTCTTGTGGTACAGGTTAGCCCGTGTGCTAATGCTACCGCAAGGCAGCTGTTTCTGGGCATAAAACCCCCTTCATGTCGTGTTTTGGGATCCGGGAGGGGGGGGGGGTCTTAAAAATGGTATCAGTTTGCCACAATCCTCAACTAAAGAAGTCAATCAACAATGGTCCCACCCCCGTTCGATTAGTCAGTTTGCAGACAAACTGATTTAGCGGAAGCAGTGGTGTGCCCATATGTAATTCACATTAAGTTGTCCAACTTTGAGCCTACGATTAGCCAACCTGACCTTAGGTACGTACCTTTATACGTCGATCACCTAAGGTTTGGACGACCCTAAGTATGTAAACCTATTGTATAAAGTCTTGCGAGATCCCCTAGGGCAAGCACTTTTGTTTATAACGGATTTTGAATCTAGCGGGGATAATAGATATGGCAGATTTCTTAGGGCAACCACTTTTGTTTATAGCAGACTCGAGCTTTGTGGAGATAATGGATATGGTAAAGTGGTTGGAAGCGGGACTTTTGGGTGTTCAGACAAGCGTTAAGAGACTCGCTGAAGGAGTAGTTGAAGCATGACCCAATTTCATGACGAGGACTACGAGGAAGAAATTAAGCATTCGACCTTAGTCTACCTAAGTTGTTCTAGGAATCTGGCTTGAGCCTTCACAATTCTGATACTTAGGTGTAATCGTTAGTGAGAAACCGACCTATATGTTGTTTGATACCGGTGCCTCACACTCCTTTGTGTATGAGGACTTTATTCAAAACCTAGAAGGTATACAATACTTTACTGGTGTAGCTCGACGAGTGCGTCTACCAGACGGCTCAGAGATGATTGCAACCGCTAAGTGCGTTTTCGAGATATTTATGGAAGGAAAGGCCTTTGAGACACCTGCAATGGTCTTGAGAATGCCGGAGTTTGACATCATTTTGGGCATGGCGTGGTTGGACTGGCACTTTGTAAGGATTGACTGTGCGGAGAAACGAATCTACTTGAGACATGGGACTCCGATGTCATCTTCCAAGGTATTAGCTTCGCACCTCGCATGTTGTTATCTTCAGTTCAGACTGTGAAAGAACATTTGAAGGGGGATGAAGTCTTCATGACCTGTTTCGAGTTGAAGGAGTTGGCGCTGGACATGAAAGATGTACGGGTAGTGCGGGACATTCCCGAGGTATTTCCTGACAAACTGCCAGGACTACGCCTGCATAGAGTGGTTTACTTCCAGATTAATCTAGTACCGGGTGCCAAGCCGGTATCCAAGGCCCCTTACTGAATGGCCCCGAAGGAACTCGCGGAGTTTAGAGTTCAACTGCAAGAACTGGTGGAGTCAGGGTTCATTCGCCCCAGTTCGTCACCATGGGAAGCCCCTGTATTGTTCGTGAAGAAGAAGGATGGAACCCTGTGTTTGTGCATAGACTATCTGGAACTCAATCGGTTGACGGTGCGGAACACTTATCCGCTACCTCAGATTGACGAGTTGTTTGATCAACTAGTGGGAGCGCATTGGTTTTTAAGATGGACTTGCGCTCAGGGTATTATCAGTTGAGAATACAAGAAGGTGACATCCAGAAAACGGCATTTAGTTCAAGATATGGACTGTATGAGTTCACAGTAATGCCGTTTGGGCTCACAAATGCCCCTTCGGCCTTCATGAGCCTGATGAACAAGGTGTTTGAACCTTATTTGGATATCTTCGTCATTGTTTTCATCGATGACATTTGGTCTAGTCAAAGACGAAGGAGGAGCATATTGAGCACTTGACCTTGGTATTGAAGAAATTAAAAAAGCATGCCTTGTTTGCCAAGTTCAGCAAGTGCGATTTCTGGTTTAAAGAGGTTACTTTCTTGGGGCATGTGATCAGTGGAGCAGGACCAGCGGTGGATCCGGCCAAGGTGCGTGCCATGAAGGAGTGGTCGCCCTTGAAGTCGGCGGCCGATGTGAGGAGTTTCCTTGGACTTGTCGGGTACTAACGCAAGTTCGTAAAAGGATTTTCAAAGATTGCTCATCCTCTCACTTCATTAACGAAGAAAGGTGTGCCATTTGAGTGGACACCCCAATATGAAGCGGCGTTCCAAGAGCTGAAGGATAGACTTACCTCCGCCCCCATCCTTGCACTTCCGTCTAGGAAGGAAGGATATCAAGTCTACACTGATGCATCATATCTAGGGATGGGAGCGGTACTGATGTAACATGGACACGTGATCGCTTATGCTTCAAGACAATTAAATAAACATGAAATCAATTACCCGGTTCATGATTTGGAACTGGGAGCAGTGGTGTTCGCCTTGAAGGTTTGGAGGCACTATCTATACGGCGTCCACTGCGAGATTTTCTCAGACCATAAAAACTTAAAGTACGTTAATACACAGAAGGAGTTGAACTTGAGGCAACTACGATGGTTAGAGTTTCTGTGCGATTATGAGTTCACCTTGAACTATCATCCCGAAAAGGCGAACTCGGTGGCCGATGCATTGAGTAGAAAAGTACCGGACTCAAGCCCGGAGTCTCGGTTGATGAGTATGGAGTTGGCTCGGATGATTGAAGAGATGGATATTATCTTAGTATATAAGGCTCCTTCGGCAGAGTATACGGAGTACTTGGAAACCATGAGCATAGTTTGTGATATCCGGGACCGAATCCGGGCTGAGCAAGGAAGGGATGCAGCTCTGGCCCCGGCGGTCAAGGCAATCGAAGATGGGACTTCTGACGAGTATACACTAAAAGGCGACCTCATTTATTTCCGTGGTCGGCTATACATTCCCAAGGGAGGTAGAATCCGGGAGGATATCTTGAGAGAGGCACATTGCTCTCAGTATTCGGTGCACCCGGGTATTGCCAAGATATACGTCGGCTTGAGGAAGACCATGTGTTGGCCGGGAATGAAGAAGGATGTCCGATATTTTGTTACTCAATGTGAAGTTTGCCAAAGAGTGAAGGCAGAATGCAAGAGGCCTGGTGGTTTGTTACAATCGTTGCCCATCCCCGAATGGAAGTTCGAGGATATCTCCATGGATTTCATCCATGGGTTACCTCGCTCACGCTACGGGAATGATTCATTGTGGGTGATAGTTGATGGCTAGACGAAAGTAGCACGGTTTATTCCAATGAAGAAAGAAGCTCACATGGATGTCTTAGTACGCCTCTTTGTGGAGCAATTCGTACGGTATCATGGCGTGCCTAAGACGACCGTGTCTGATCGTGATAGTCGGTTTGCCTCCAATGAGTGGAAAGCGGTACAGGCGTATTTGGGCTCACGCCTTACCTTCAGCACCGCGTTTCATCCTCAGACGGACGAGAAATCTGAAAGGACCATCCGGACATTGGAATATTTGTTGAGATTATGTGTGTTGGATAGAGGAGAGCCATGGGAAAGACTCTTACTGTTGGTAGAATTCTCCTACAATAATAGCCATCAGGCTAGCATCGGCATGGCGCCTCATAAAGCTATTTATGGAAGGAGGTGTAGAACCCCTTTGTCTTGGGTGCAAGATGAAGACCCGAAGGCTTTGGGCGTTGAATATATTGATGATACCGATGCGACAGTTAGACTGATACGGGATCGCATGTTGGAGGCTCAAAATCGACAGACAAAGTATTACAATACAAGGCACCGGATGGTGGAGTTTCAAGTGGGTGATAAGGTGTTCTTGAAAATCCGACCGATGCATGGAGTGTCACGTGTGTGTGGTGTGAAAAAGCTCAGCCCAAGGTATGTTGGGGCTTATACTATATTGGAAAGGATTGGCCCGTTGGCCTATTGGTTGGAGTTACCGCCCGAGCTAGAGAACCTCCACGACATGTTCCATGTGTCGTCGCTTCGGAAGGCGCTGTTGCGGCCCGATCAATACATCCCCATAACTGATGGTGTTGTGGCGTCCGATAGGTCTGTGCCACTAGAGCCGGTGCGGATCGTAGATAACGAGACAAGAATATTGTGCCACAAAAGTGTTCCTTTAGTGAAAGTGCTATGGTCTAATCATGGGAAGGAGGAATGTACATGGGAGAGAATGGATTTGATGCAAAACCACTATCCGGAGTTGTTTGCTCAAGGTAATTTTATTTGGCAGCATAATATATTTTCTATTATGCATTTCTCCCCATATCCTTAGCCTGATTTTGGGGACAAATCTTTTGTTTGTTTATAGGATTTGTAACGTCTCAAATCGCACTAGGCCACCTGTGCGTGTTTTTGAGCCAGGAGAGCTGACTTGGGCTCAGGAGAGTGTTGACAACTGGGAAGCATGTAACAACCCAAAGTCTGGGATTGGTAAATTTTGGGATGACACGGCCTGGGACATGGGCGTGTCCTAGGGCGTGTCCTTCTCGGGTGCGTAGCAGTCGCGAGGTCGATGAAAATGGGTTCAATGGAGTGTTCGGGCGAGACACGCCCAGTGTCACGGGCGTGTCCCATCCGACATGGATGTGTCGGAGGGCATGTGTTCCCTCTGGTCGATGACCAGCGCTCGACAATCGTCGAGTGTCAAGTATGGGGTACACGGCCTGTGACACGGGCGTGTCACAGGGAGTGTCCCACTCATCCTCGAGTAGCTCTCACATAGGTCTAAATATACTATAGTAGGTGGAAAAGTACTCGAGTAAGAGGGGGTGACACGGGAGTGTCATCCCTGTGACACGAGCGTATCCTACCCGGGTACTCGAGTAGTTGGTTTTCTCTCGAGTAACTCCTCTCGAGTAGGTCTCGAGTGGGTTACACGCCCCGTGTCACGGGCATGACTGGGCTGTCATAGGGCGTGTCCCGCTCATCCTCGAGTAGCTCTCGAGTAGGTCGAAATGTACTCGAGTAGGTGGAAAAGTACTCGAGTAAGAGGGGGGGTGACACGGGCCTGTCATCCCTGTGACACGGGCGTCTCCTATCCGGGTACTCGAGTAGTTGGTTTTCTATCGAGTAAGTCCTCTCGAGTAAGTCTCGAGTGGGTTACACGCCCCATGTCACGGGCGTGACTTGGCCGACACGGGCGTGTCCCACCCGTGTGTCGTGTCGAGTATTAAACCGATGCATAAAAACAGTCGTAATGCTTCGCCTAAGCAGGACACGGGTTAGTACACGATCATGTCCCTACCCGTGTCACTTTTATATAAAAGAGGAAGTGATAACCCTATCCGTTTTCACTCCTCATTCCACCGGTTTTTCTGAGAGAAACTTCTGTTGAGAGAAGGAAGTCGCTGGATCTAGTTCTAGAGGAGAAGATCCACTACCGCCGTGGAAAAGAAGATGCCGCCGAGAAGAGTCACGAGATCCATGGCCGGAAATGGTGGAAATTTCGGAAATGAGGTGAGATTCCTACCCTCTTCCTTGCTGCTAGATGTTTAGTTATTTTCTTAGGAGTGATATCAACTCAAGAGAGTCTTGATGGAGAGAAGGAGTTTTCTAGGGACGGCCAAGCTAGGACATGTGTTCTAGGTTTTAGATCTCTTCAACCTCCCCTTTCTTCTATGTGATGACGGGTGGATGGTTTCGTGAAGAATCATGGCCTCATGAGGGTGAATAAGGGAGGAGGAAATTTTGGAGTGATTTTGGAAGATCGACTTGGAGAGGAAGATGAACTGATGCTGTTCATTCCTCTTTACAAAACGTGCAGAATCTGTATTCTGCGCAGTGATCTTATTGGACATTTTCATGTAGGATGTGGCCAGATCTGAGCTTTCGACTAAACATGAAAGTTGAAGCCCTTGACAATACCTTTCCAACAAGTAGTTGCAAGTCTTCGTGCGAAGTATGTAGCCATAGGAAAGTCTGAACGAACATGATGTCTGATAAATCCTGCATGCAGAGATTGTGTTCTGTACACAACGGACTTCAAGGCTGATTTCAAATAGGATACACTAAAATTTGGGTTGTGTGCTGAATATGAAAGTTGTAACCCATGGAAATACCTTTCCATCGATGGGTTACACGTCTTCACCAGATTCCTATAGCTTCGGGAATCTCCGGTCGAAGTTGCTATCCCGATTTATTCTGCACTTAAAGTCTGGGGTTTATATAATATGAATTTGAATTCGGTGGAATCGATGTTGCTAATTAACTCTAGATTTTGATGAACAATTTTATGCTGACCACCGTAGTGCTATGAATGATAAATCTTGTTAATTAGATTTCATAAAACGTAATTGTGGAGCAAGCTTTAATGCATGATATGACTTGCTAAAATTGATAGATTATTATAAATGTGCACCATGTTTATAATATCATGAATGAAATGCCTGAATACAAATTGGTAGATTATTATTAATGCGCATCATGTTTGTAATATGTTGAAATCATTTGGAATGACAAATAGAAGGATAAACCATGGCCATGAGCATGTATGATGGTTAGAATGAAATGTAGTAGTCCAATACTTAGAGCGTAGTCTCCCTACGGGTAGTGTTGTGGAGGGATGTAAGTGCAGCTTTGGCCGTCACTAGTTGAGTTAATGTATAGATGGATGGTTGGTCTTGGTCCTCGGTGTCTACGTCCCGGGGCTCCTTTCGTGCCGAGTGGATGGTTGGGATGTGTCCTCGTGCTTACTTCCGAGGCCCCTTCCATGCCACGGTGTTGTGGAATTTGCATGTGGTGTGAGTCAACACGCGGTGTCGTAATCCTGGGTTAAGGATAGTGTGGCAGGTCTACGGGCTCACCGATCATCACACCGACGGGAGTTGACAGTTATACTTTGGGCGGTTGGGCTTGGTCCTCGGTGTCTACGTCCCGAGGCTCCTTCCATGCCAGTTGAACGGTTGGGCTTGGTCCTCGTGCTTACTTCCGAGGCTCCTTCCGGGTCACACAAGGTCAGTTCAGGGCTTGGTCCTCGGTGCACATCTACCCGAGGATCCCGTTGGGCCATAGTACGCATGGGCTCCGCTGTTATGTTCTTAGCGTTGAGGTGTACGGAGGCCTAGGTGAAGTAGTGTTGATACCCGCCTAGTAGTAGAGATGCCCGCTCTACTGTCATCGCTTGGCCACTGCAGCTGATGCCTGAGAGGTTAGCTACCTGCTCGAATAGTGGGAACTATAGTCTATGTCGGTATAGCAATTGCATGTGTGGGATCATGGTTGAGTCATTGCATAGCATACATACCATTACATAGCATTGCACAAACAAGACCCTCATCGTATAAGTTTGTATGGGCACTCTTATACGATGAGTTACTTTTATGTAACCCGATCCTTAACTTATAAGCTTGTATGGGCATCCTTATAAGTTAAGTTACTTTCCTGCCATAGTTACTTGTACTTGTTGATTTACTAATTGCTCATGTAGAGCTGCTTGTTTATAATGTTGTTATTCATGTACTATTACCACCTGCTTGTACATGCTTTACTACAAATTATTATACTTGTACCCTTGTTCCTTTCTCCGCCCGGTGCGGAGGAGTCGCCGGGGGAGCGGATGCGAAGCCACTTAGTCTTTTCGACTAACGGTTGCTACGTCTTCCTTTTTAGGAGGTCACCCCGCAGGTAGAGCAGCCGCAGACTTTGTAGCAGGAGAGCCAGGCCAGGACGACAGGGCCTGAAGTGATGGTGCCGTCGCTACCATCTTTTATGGATGTGAGTGTTGTGAGATTCTGTTGTAGCTCGTTTGGGCAATTAGTAGCTGTACTCTGATATTTGTTGAAGCATGTTTTAGCTTCTCTTATTTCATGTATTTGGACATATATGCTTAGTGTGGATTTGACTTCTTATTGCTTATGTTATGGTTGGGTTGACATATTTATATTGATATTGGTTGTAGATGGCAGAATAGGCGTCTTTTGGTATAGGTTAGCCCGTGTGCTAATGCTACCGCAATGCGGCTTTTTCTGGGCATAAGACCCCCCTTCGTGCCGTGTTTTGGGATCCGGGAGGGGGGTCTTACAAATGGTTTCCTTGGTGGACAAGGTTAGCTCTGCATTGGCGGTAGATGGTTTCCTTTATGCGCGGGGATGTTGCAGTACAAATGAGGGATTAGGATGGGAATGTTTATGGATTGTGATGTGCTAAGGCGCGGATTTGTCTCTGTGGCCGACTGGCTATCCCGTGACGTGTAAGTCATGTGGGGAGAGTGTCCCAGTAAGACTAGTCTCCTTCTGTGAGACTGATAAGAACACCAAGCATGGGGCAAGACCGGGCAATGAGGCCATGAGTAGGTGGGGTCCAGCAAGTGTTCTTAGATTCAGTCAGTGTGTTAGACGGAATCCTGACATGAGAAGTCAGAGCTTGCAGGCAAGCCCGGGTCTAAGACCATCAGCGGGTGGGTCCTTGGCAAGAGTTCCGTATGGCGGCTTGTATGTCGTTAGGGGAATTACCGTGCCGCTTTTTGTTTATGGCTTAATGCCAATGGGGAAATTGGAAGTAACCAGATGTTTGATGATGCGCTAGATGCATACGCGATAGGGTTCCTTGGGTGAAGCCCAGGTTTTGCATACATGCTGCATAGTAGGCCCCTTTTTATTATATGCTCAACAATAGAAAACGTGCATGTTGTTTGAGACATCCAAACCTGTTCTTTTAGTGCTTTACTTGTTTATGTATATGGTATATGCAGTGCTGACCTGCAGGTTGGAGGGGTACCCCGGGGTCCGTTAGGGGCGGCCGGGAGGAGATGTCTTTGTTACACAGTTTGAGGTTAGCCTTTGCTGACCCACGTTACAACCAATTTTTACATGGCAAGGATCGTAAGCAGGAGCTAGCTCGTTGGCCAATAAGGCCTAAGGCTCATGAAGTGTTTCCAGTTTTGTACTAGCTCTTTTCTTTTGGTGGCCTTATATGCTTGATGCTTTTGTTTTCCGGCTGGCATGCCGAGGTAGTCTAGGAGTGTTTATGTGCACTGTTATTGATGTTAACTTTTGGAGTTTGGACTCTCTATTATTGTAAGGCCATAAGGCCGTTTCGATACTCTTGTGAATGTGGATAACCTCTAGTCTTATTTGTTGTTTCCACTGTTGTTTGATATTGAATTTTGAGATTGGGTAGTTATATCATCTTTTAATGCTAAAGCTGTGGCGTCCGTATGTTGTGGGGCCCCGGCCGGACCCATATTATATGGTCATTATAGGGGAGGTGTTACAAGTTGACTTTGGTCAAATTGACCTTTTGGGTTGCTCCCTTTGGGTCCTTAGTGACCCATTTCCCTCTCCTAAGGTCTAGGAGGGGTTTGGTAGGGTATATGTGTGGTCAATTTGGCTAAGGGAAGGGTAACTGGGCTCAAATCCTCCAGTGTCCGATTGGTGCGTTCTATCTGTCCATCCGTCTAAGGGTGGAAGGCGGTACTAAATGTAAACCGGGTCCCCAAATAAGCCTTGACTGACCTCCACTCCTTAGACGTAAATCGTCCATCATGATCAGACACTATCATCCTCAACACTACATGGTATCGGACAAACTACTCCGCAAACCTCTGCACCAATTCACCCATTGGAGCATCCTTCCTGATCGGTAGAAATATGACCACCTTCGTCAATCGATCGATGATCACCCATATCGAGTCGTTCCCTGCATGTGACCGAGGAAGACCATATATGAAATCCATGGCGATATCGTCGAACTTCCACTCCGGCACCGGAAGTGGCTGCAATAATCCGGCAGGACTCTTACAATCTACCTTCACTAACTGATAAGCCTCGCAATGGGTCATGAAGTATGTGATATCCCTCTTCATGCTCGGCCCGTGCATCGTCATATTCAGGTCATCCATCATTTTGGTGATGCCCGGGTGCACCGAGTACCTGCTGTAGTGAGCATTGGTCATAATGTCCTCTCAAATCCTGCCTGCAGCTGGTATGTACACCCGTCCTCTAAAGCATAACAACCCATCCTTCTCTGTATACTCCCGGTTGTGCCCGCCTTCAAGGTCATGAATACTGGCTCTAGCTTGTCATCCCTCCTCTGCTCAGCCCTAATGCGATCTCGAATATCATCGATAGTGCTCATCGCGGCCAGATACTCCTCATACAGCTATGAGGCATCTTAGGACAACAAAGTAATCTGCATATCCTCAATCATCTGTATCAGCTCCATATCCATCAACTAGGGCTCTACTCCTGAAGTGGTAGCCCTCCGGCTCAGTTTGTTCGCCACCACATTCGCCTTCCCCAGGTGATAGTGTATCGTGTACTCATAATCAGATAGAAACTCCACCCATCATCTCTGGCGGATATTCAACTCCTTTTATGTATCAACATATTTCAGATTCTTATGATCCGAAAATATGTCGCAGTGCACACCATAAAGATAATGCCGCCAAATATTCAGAGCGGAACACCACTACTCCCATCTCCAAGTCATACATCGGGTAGTTCTGCTCGTGCTTCTTCAGCTGGCGGGTGGCGTAAGCTATCACATGCCTATGCTGCATTAGTAGAACACCCATCCCCTAAAACGACGCGTCAGTGTACACCTGGAAGCTCTCCTTCCCAAACAGAAGTATGAGGATAGGGGTCGACTGAAAGAATTAGTGCATAACCACCTAGAGGGGGGATGAATAGGTGTAATTTTTCTTTTAATTTAAAGGCAGAAAATCTGTTCTGTAATTTAAGCAGCAATTGCAGATTCTACAGCTATCAGCACAGCAATCACAAAAACAATCATTCATAGAGTGCACACAGTATTTATAGTGGTTCCCCAAGTTCTGGGTACATCCACTTTCCCAATTCGCCTATCTAGCAGTGTACTGGATTCGGCCTAACTTCTGCACTTCACCTCAGATCCTCAGATCTTATAGCTCAGAACCCCAAACAGGTTCGTACAACCTAGAGTGTCCCCACTCCTACAACTCAGGCAAACAGCCCTACCTCAGCCTTCACCAAGGCCTACACTCAGAGAACACAGTCTCCTACAACTCAGGCACAAAGCCCTACCACTCAGTCTTCAACAAGACCTACACTCAGAGATCTATATCTCTTACACTCAGCCTTTATAAAATAGGCTTATAGCTCAGATCTATAATAGATCTTACAGAAATTTGATTAAACAAAGTATATAACCACTACCCTGAAAGAGAGAGAAGGGATGGATGGCTTCTTGAACTGTTCTTGGAAGAACTTGATGGCAGAGATCAAACTCCCTTAGCTTTCTTCAAAGCTTCTTGAATCTGAACTCAGTAGGGTTGAATCTTCTGTGAAATTTATCTTCAATCAGCTTCTGTCTTGAGATACAGATTTCAATCTGAATCTTTCTTAGCAGCCTGGTTCAGCCACTACTCTTCTTAGATGGAGCTCTCTCTCTCCAACTTCTTCTAGATCTTTTGTCAAAAATCTTCTGTATAATTACTTCTAACTGTATTACTCAGAATCTGTATTCTTCAATGATTGATCATCACTTTCTATTGAAGGAGAAAACCTTTATATAGTCTTCCTCCATGGTAACCGGCTGAACCGATTTCTAACAACCTTCTGACAACTCTGACAGTAGTAGTTGACCGGTTGGAAATGGAAGCTATCAAGTCATCCAGTCACTTCTTGAAATCACTGTCTCTGTCTGAAAGTGTCGAGACTGAACTTCATTATGTGTCGACACAATTAGACTAAGTGTCGACACATGTGGACTAAGTGTCGACACTAGCCTTGGTGGTGTCGATACAATTGCTTTTGTTGTTGTAACAGCTTCTCGACACAGCTTCTTTAGAATGTGTCGACACTGATTCTGTGTGTCGACACAAGCCTTCTTTACTTTAACTTTGTTGAAACTTGCTGTGTGTCGACACATCTCCTCTGTGTCGATACATGTACTTCTTTACTTTAACTTTGTTTAAGCTTTGCTGTGTGTCAACACAAGTCCTTTGTGTCGACACAGTTGATGTTGACAAATACTTCTGTGTGTCGACACTGCCTCTATGTGTCGACACATTTGATGTCGACTAAGTATTCCTGTGTGTCGACACTGCATTCTGGTGTCGACACAGTTGATGTCGACTAAGTATTCCTGTGTGTCGACACATTCCTTATGGTGTCGACACAGTTGATTCTGGTGTTGACTCAGCCTTTCCAAGTGTCGACGCAATTAACTCCAAGTGTCGACACAGCTTTTCTCCAGTTTCGACACAAGCCTTCATAACTGTCGACACTGCTTCTCTAGGTGTCAAAATATGGACTTAGAATTTTTTTGCTTTTCCTGCAATTACTTAACCTGCACATATAAACTCAAAATACATCAAATACACCTTGATGTATATCATTGAGTAGGGTGAGGCTTCTTCAAATCTCATTTTCCAATGTACCCAACAATCTCCCCCTTTTTGGAGAAGTCATAACTCTTAGTCAATGATATACACCATTCTCAACAAAAACACATTTTGATGTATAACAATATTATAAGACATGGTAAATACTAAACAAAACATGTATAAACAATCTTCACAGGATAATAATGTAACAGATTGAACATTAAAAATTATTTTGTTACAACTTCCAATATGTTGGAACACCCTGTTACTAATTTGGGTTAGGATCACTATGTCTTTAGGAAACCTATTTTTGACTTCCTGTATACATCTAAAGGTCAATTAGAATTGAGTATAAGGGTTAGTAGTTGGGTTTGGAAGCTGCCCTCAAGACCAAGGATTTTCAGTTTGAAGACTAAGTCATATCGTTGAGCTCAGTACGGCGAATTGTCAAACTCCAATCGACGATCGTCTAGATCAACTTCGACGGATCGTCGAACTCTATTCGACGATCGCTGAGCTCAACTTCAACAAATCGTCGAACTCCATTCGACGATCTTGGAGCTCAGTTCGACGATCTTGACTCCAGTATTGATTCTCTATCTCTGAGCTCAGTTCGACGATAGTTGAGCTCAGATCAACGATCTCTGTTGCTGTCTAAGTCCAAATCGTTGAGCTCAGTTCGATGATAGTAGAGCTCAGTTCGATGTTTTTCTGAAGAGTTCAATGTTTTTCAAGATTCAAATTCAGAACAGTTAAGGAGTTATTCAGCAATTAATTCAGAAGATTTTCAAGCCGTTTTCATTTATTCTGGACCAAGTTTCAAGGGATTATCAAGGAATGTTTCTTTGGACTTTCCCCCAGAAGACAATTGCAATTAAGGATGTAATTAATTACATGCCAATGACTATTCTTGACAGAGGATCATTTTCTATTCAGAACCAGGGAATAAAACTTAAGATTTTCAAAAACTCTCTCACTGATACACAAAACAGATAAGCAGAACAAGAAGACGAAGAACACAATTTTCTCTGGACAACATCTTTCTCAGCATCAACTGTTCACAAGAGAAAAAGAGAAAGAGCTGTAGACATTCCCTGTCTAAAAGAATTCATACAAGAACACACAATCAAGGAGATCAACCAACTGAAATCTTCAGATCTCTTGTGATTCAAGGGTTCAAGACACACAGCAGACAGGCTCACAGAAGCAGTCACAGAAGCAGCAGCAGCAACAGCAGCAACATGAAAACTCACTTCATAGGGCATCTCCCCCTGCCTAGATTCAGACAAGTCTGGATTAAGGCACACTGTTGTAGGGGCTGCCTGAGGGAATAGGTAAGAGAGCCTGGCAGAGAGAGCTGCCACTGACAGGTGTAGTGGAGCCAAGGAGGTCTCCAACAGCAAAAAGAGCCTGGGGGCAAGCAACTCATACAGCCTGTCAGCAAGGGCTGGGAGGTCTACTTGCTCAAGGGTGACTGGAGCAGAGGTAGAAGATATAGGAGCAGCTGAGGGTTCTGGTAGAGGAGAGATGGAGAATGGTGGAAGGGATGGCTGAGGTGTTGGTAAGGTGGAAATGGAGGATAGAGGGATGGAGATAGATGGGGTGAAGGTGGGTTGGTCTATGATTTGGTGTAGAAGGTCTTGAAAGGAAGTGGAGGATGAGGGTAACTCAGGAGGAGATGATGGTGAATCATCCATAAAGGAATCATCAATTAGGGTGAAGGATGGAATGAAGGGTGATGAGGTGACATCTGGTGGAGGGTAGGAGAATAGTGGATGGAAGTGGTCTTCTGGTGGTGGTAGAATAGGTACTGGAGATGGTGTGGATGTTGGAGAGGAGCTGGATATGATGATGGATGGAGTTGGAATGGTAGATTGTATGGGAAGGGATGGAATTGGAGGAGGAGGAGGAGAGGAAACAACAGCAGGCAAGTCATCTGCAGGGGCAGAGACCTGTGGAGGAGTGACTCTTAGAGTCCTTGTGCCTGAAAGAGTGCTGGAGGAGGGCCTGCTGGGCTTGCTGATTTGTCTGTCCTACTTTCCAAAGAGGGCACAAGACAGTCTCTTGGAAGCATTGATATGGATTCCAGAGGAGACCAGCAAGGCAGGGCACCTGTGCTACAGAAACACTCCAATGATTCTCCCAAAGTTCACAAAACTTTTGTTGATTTTCTTTTTGATGAGGTCAAAGAAAACTTCTCCCCAATTCAGATTCTTCTTATCTACAAGAGCTCCCATGAGGCAGAGCTGATACCTTGAAATTGTATCATGGGCAAAGTGCTTAGCCAGTAGCACTTTCCCAACAACATCTGCCATGAATCTATATTTTACAGAAAGGTTCCTTTTGAAGAGCTTGCTAGGGTTGCCCTCTGAATGACCCATTCTGGCAAGCAGTTCAGAATACTCTTCTCTAGATAAGTCAGCAGTATCTTCTCCATTTCTCAACTCAAAAACTTCTGAAAGAATTGTTGGGGTTAAGGGTACCTAAGTTCCAGATATAGACCCAACAATGGTGGAGTTATCTTGATTGTGGGCAGTATAGACCCATTCCTTTATCTCATCAGATGCCAGCTTGATCCTGGTGGTCATTATTGCTGTTAGATTCTGGTCTTTGAACAATCCCAAAATATCTTGAAAAACCTGGTCAGTTGTGCTGAATGATTCCATGTCAATGTCGAAACCAGCATCAAACTTCATAGCAGCAAGAACAGCAACTGACACAGCCATGGGTACCTGCAAAAATTCAACAAACAAAACGACCAAGTGTAGAACTGTTTGGAGGGAAAGAAAATTCTTGCAGAGAAATCGAAAGCGCAAAGGAGAACGACGGCGAAAAAAGAGTTTTATATTAGGGTTTGACGCAGAATTGGAAAGATCGTTGAACTCAGTTCGACGATCAAGGCTACTAAAGGAATCTGAAGAGTCTTCAACATCGTCGATCTCCGTTCGACGATATTGGAGAGCGTCGAGCTCCGTTCGACGATCGTTCAGAGAACAAAATCGTCGAGCGCCGTTCGACGATCGTTGACCGGAAGAGATAGTTCATACTATCTGAGAGACGTTGAACTCAGTTCGACGATTTCGGAAATCGTCGATCTCCGTTCGACGATCTTGGGGCAAATCGTCGAGCGCAGTTCAGAGATCAGAAAAATTCTAGACACTAAGAAAAACCAGAATGTTTGCCTAGTCTTGGTCAATTTTTAATCTTTCAAAATCTTGGATATTATTTAAGACTTCCTTCATCTAACATTCCTAACTGATTTAGGAAGAAGGTGTGTTTCTTTTCATCTAATGGCTTGGTGAAAATATCTCCCCTTTGTAAATCAGTTGGGATATAGTGTAGTTCAATTTTATTCTTTTCAACATTATCCCTTAAGAAGTGATGCCTAATCTCTATGTGTTTTGTCCTACTATGCAGGACTGGATTTTGAGCTATAGAAATAGCACTAGTGTTATCACAAAAGATTTTAGACTTCTCTAAGTTGTAGCCATAGTCTAGGAGTTGGTTTTGAATCCACAAGATTTGTGAACAAAAACTGCCTGCAGCCATATATTCAGCTTCAGCAGTTGAAGTTGACACAGATGTTTGTTTCTTACAAAACCAAGAGACAAGTCTGTCACCAAGAAACTGACAAGTTCCACTGGTGCTTTTCCTGTCAATTCTGCATCCAGCATAATCAGCATCAGAGAATCAAGTTAAATCAAATGCTGAATCTTTTGGATACCAGAGACCTAGATTTGGACAACTTTTAACATACTTGAGAATCCTCTTTACTAGTATTAGGTGTGACTCTCTAGGGCTTACTTGGAACCTAGCACATATACATGTAGGAAACATTATATCTGGTCTACTAGCTGTAAGATACAGTAAAGAGCCAATCATTGCTCTATATGTTGTCTGATCAACAGGTTTCCCATGTTCATCAGCATCCAATACAGCATTAGTAGGTATGGGTGTTTTCATACAAGATGCTTCAAACATACCAAATTTCTTAACCAATTCATTTGCATACTTGGTTTGAGAAATGAAGATGCCTTCAGCATGCTGTTTGACTTGCAATCCTAGGAAGAAGGATAGCTCACCCATGCTACTCATCTCAAATTTAGAATGCATCAGGTTAGAAAACCTTCTGCATAATTTGGAGTCAGTAGAACCAAAAATAATATCGTCTACATAAATCTGTACTAGTAGGGTATGAGATTTATGAGTTCTAATGAAAAGAGTTTGGTCTACTCTACCCCTTATAAAACCATTTTCCAAGAGAAAGCATGCTAGGGTCTCATACCATGCTCTAGGAGCTTGCTTGAGACCATATAATGCTTTATTCAATCTAAAAACGTAATCAGGAAAAGTAGGAGAGATAAAACCTGGAGGTTGTCTGACATATACTTCCTCTTTGATGTCTCCATTTAAAAAGGCACTTTTGACATCCATCTGATATACCTTGAAGCCTTTGTGTGCTGCATAAGCTAAAAATATTCTGATGGCTTCTAGTCTTGCAACAGGTGCAAAAGTCTGGTCGTAGTCTATCCCTTCTTCTTGAGAATATCCCTGAGCAACTAGCCTTGCCTTGTTTCTTATAATTACTCCTTGATCATCCAGTTTGTTTCTGAATACCCATTTTGTTCCAACAATGAAATGATCCTTAGGCTTTGGCAATAGTTCCCATACTTTGTTTCTCTCAAATTGATGCAACTCCTCTTGCATTGCAATGATCCAGTGTGGATCTTGCTCTGCATCTTGAATGGACTGAGGTTCAATTTGAGATAGGAAGCAGGTGTGCAACAGGTTTTGGTTGACCTGATTTCTGGTTTGCACACCAGCTGAGATTTCTCCAATTATTTGGGAAATTGGATGGTCTCTTGATGTTACTAAATCAACAGGGGGTGTTGATTGTTCACCAACCTATGTTGTTGTTTCCTCTTGTGGTACAACAACTGTCTCTTCAAGTTATTCTTCAATATGTTGAGCACTTTCTTCATCTTCACTGCTTTCATCCTCTTGAGTAACCTGTAACTTGTTCAAGTCTTCAACTAGAGAATTTTCCTGCAAGGGTTCTATGGTAGAAGAAATCTTCTCCTTGATAGGGATGTTAGTTTCATCAAATGAAATGTGAATAGATTCCTCAATTTTTAAAGATGATTTATTATAGACCCTATAAGCCTTGCTGATCATGGAGTATCCCAGAAACACTCCTTCATCAGCTTTGGCTTGAAATTTTGCTAAATATTTCTTGTCATTATTGTGAATGTAGCAAATACAACCAAAGACTCTAAAATAGTCAACTTTAGGTTTCTTCCCTTTGAGTAATTCATAGGGTGTCTTTCCCTTTAGTTTATGTATCAGACTTCTATTCAGCACATAGTTGGAGGTGTTCACTGTCTCTGTCCAGAAGGATAGAGGAAGGTGAGCATCTGACAACAATCTAGTGGCAGATTCAATAAGGGTTCTATTTTTCCTTTCAGCTACCCCATTTTGTTGAGGAGTTCTAGGAGCTGAGAAAGTATGCCTGATCCCTTCACTCTCACAGAACTCTTGCATAAGAAGAGAATCAAACTCTGTCCCATGATTACTTCTGATCCGGTCAATGTGAGTATTGAACTCAATCTGTATACATTTGAGAAACTCTGTCAGACATTTAAAGTTATCAGACTTCTTCCTTAGAAAGAACACCCAAGTGAATCTAGAGAAGTCATCTACAACTACTAAAGTGTAGGATTTCCCTCCTAGGCTTTGTACTGTGATGGGTCCAAAAAGATCCATGTGTAACAGATACAATATCCTAGGTGAATCACTCTTATTAAGTGACTTAAAGCTGTTTTTAGTTTGCTTGCCTAATTGACAAGCCCTGCATAGTCCTTCCTTCTTGTAGGGGCCAGAAGGTAGTCCTCTAACAAGGTTGTCCTTGGATAGCCTAGCAATAGTTCTAAGGTTTAGGTGTCCTAATCTCTTATGCCATAAAATATTTGGTCTACAGACAGAATTAAACAAGCAAATATCTATATTAGTTGAAAGAAAATCTACTAGATAGATGTTACCTTTCCTTTTACCTGTCAACACAGTTGTGTTGTCCTCTGACTTGATTTTGCATAAGGCTTTGCTGAAGGTCACCTGGTAGCCTTCATCACACAGCTGACTGATGCTAATTAGGTTGTGCTTCAGGCCTTCCACATAAGCTACCTTCTTGAAAGTTACTGATCCAATCTGGACTGCACCATATCATTTAGTCTGTCCAAAATTTGAATCACCAAAGATAACTTTGGGTCCAAGCTTGGCTCTGAAGGATGTGAGGTTGTCCTTGTTCCCTGTCATATGCTTAGAGCACCCACTATCCAAGTACCATTGCTGGTTAGATGTTGGATAGGTCTTCACCTGCACATAAGAAAATTCATTTATTTTTGACCCAGTTTACCTTGGGCCTAGGTTGATAACCTTTAAATTCTGAAAAGAAAGACATCCCATGTTGACTCTTATATCCTTCATGATGATATCTCCTTTGAGGTATAATCCATTCAGTATAAGGGTTAAAGATTTGGGATGAAGGACCCTTAGGATTCAATTTTGATTTGCCTTTGAAAAGTTTTTCAGAGCTCTGACCTCTATTCGACGATCTTGGAGCTGCGTTCGACGATCTTGGGTCATATCGTCGAGCTCAGCACGACGATTCGTCGAACTCCGATCGACGATCGTCTAGCTCAACTTCGACAGATCGTCGAACTCCATTCGACGATCGCTGAGCTCAACTTCATTATATCGTCAAACTCCATTCGACGATCGGTGAGCTCAGGTCGACGATTTTGACTCCGCTTTGGATCTTTATCTCTGAGCTCAGTTCGATGATCTTTGAGCTCAGATCGACGATATTTTGCTGCTATATATTTCCAGATCGCTGAGCTCAGCTCGACGATAGCAGAGCTCAGTTCGACGATTTCAGATAACTTCAAGGATGTTTCTAGATTCAAATTCAAATCAGTTAAGGAGTTATTCTGCAATTAATTCAGAGATTTCCTAGCCGTTTTTCATTCATTTCTGGACCAAGTTTCAAGAGATTTCTCAAGGAAAATTTCTGTGGACTTTCCTCCAGAAGAGATTGTGCAATTAAGGATGCAATTAATGCAGGACAACGGCTATACTTGAAAGAGAATGTTATTCTATTCTGTATCAGAGAATAAAAGAGAAGAATTTTTGAATCTCTCATAGAATATAGATTACAGAGAGACAGACACACAGTCAGACATCATATACTGTCTCAAAGAATTCTCAAGAACACTCATCCAAGGAGATCAATCTTTTCAGAAATCTTCAGATCTCTTTAGTTTCAAAGTGTTCAAGGCCAACATATTTCCAGACTCCAGACATTCAACATTTCAGCTATTGCTGAAATCATCTATTGCTGGAGTTCAATCTTTGAAGGCCTATCACCCTCAGCAAAGCTTCTCATCCTGAAGATCTCAAGGATTCAGGGGGAGCTTTGACGTCAACAATCCACATAGTCTTCTCAGTTGTTTGAGAAAGAGAAGACTTCCATCACTCTCTCACCCCCTCTCTGTAAAGGGTTTCTCAAACTCCCTTCAAAAGTTTGAGCTTGGTTTTTGAGCACCTTGTCAAAAGCTCATTGGTGGCAAGACACCTGATCAAAAAATCTGCTTTGGTTTTTGAGCACCTTATCAAAAGCTCATTGGTGCCCATGACACCTGATCAACTCATCCAGCAGTGGATTCCTACCTAGGGTGGTAGAAGAGTGGATGTACCCAAGTTTAGGGGAACCACTATATTTCCTTGTGTCTTCTGGTTTTGCTTGTGTTTATGTTTGTTTCTGTCCTTGATTTTTCTGTGATTAGCTTTTGGATAGTTTAGTTCTGTGATTAGATTTTTTATTGCTTCCCTGCTCACTCTTATTACAACAATTGTTGTAAAAAGTTTCAAAGCACCATATACTTTATTCACCCCCCTCTAGAGTATATCAGATGTAGCTGCACTTTCAAAGGCCAACATAATTCAAGACTCCAGACACCTAACATTTCAGCTGTTGCTGAAATCATCATTTGCTGGAGATCAACTTTTTGAAGGCCTATCACCCTACATCAAAGCTTCATTTCCTGAACATCTCAAGAACTCAGGGGGAGCTTTGACAACATCAAAATCCACATAGTCTTCTCAGCTGCTTTGAGAAAGAGAAGACTTCCATCACTCTCTCATCCCCATCTCTGTAAAGGGTTTTTCAAACTCCCTTCAAAAGTTTGTGCTTGGTTTTTGAGCACCTTATCAAAATCTCATTGGTGACAAGACACCTGATCAAAAAATCTGATTTGGTTTTTGAGCACCTTATTAAAAGCTCATTGGTGCCCAGGACACCTGATCAACTCATCCTGTAGTGGATTCCCACCTAGGGTGGTAGAAGAGTGGATGTACCCAAGTTTAGGGGAACCACTATAGCTCCTTGTGTCTTCTGGCTTGCTTGTCTTTATTTTTTTTTCTGGCTGTGATTGATCTGTGATTAGTTAGGATCTGTGATTAGCTTCTTTTGTAGATTGCAATTAGATAACTGCTGTGTTTAGATTTATTATTTGCTTCCCTGTTCACTCAGATTGCAACAACTGTTGTAAAAAGTTTTTAAGCACCATACTCTATTCACCCCCCTCTAGAGTATATCAGATCTAGCTGCACTTTCAATTGGTATCAAAGCGAGGTTGGTTCAACATATCACACCTCAGTGGTTGCACAGGCTAACACATGAACCCAAAGATTCCTCGTTAGATCTATTTTCTTTTGATTTATTATTAGATTATTTCTTCACAAATCATGGCCCAAAACAAAGATTATGCTAGCACCAGACCTCCAGTGTGCAATCTATCCAAGGTTTCACTTTGGAAAGCAAGGATTAGATTATACATGAATTCTATTGACGAGGATATTTTTAATTCTGTTTTGACAGTCTGTCCAAGACCTCCAGAGAACACAAGCACAAATGCTATTCCACCTCCATTAGGAACAGATGCTGATATCAAGAAGTGGAAGGTAGCTGATGCAAAGGCTATGAACATTTTAGCCCAGACCATGTCTGATGACATATTCCAAAAGGTGGCTGAATGCAATTCAGCAAAGGAAATCTGGGATAAACTCTCTGAAATAGTCTCAGGCTCAGCTGATGAAAGAAAGGACAGGAGATCCCACCTCATATCCCAATATGAGAATTTCAAGAAAGGAGAAGCTGAGCCAGTAGCTGAAATGTATAACAGGCTCAGTCTGATAGTTAATGAACTCAAGACTTTGGATAAGGAGATCTCACTGACTGAACTTAATGACAAAATCCTAATGTTCTTCCCAAGCACTTGGGACTCAAGAATCTGGCCAATCAAGGATGCCAGAAGTTTGAATGAGATCACCACAGAAGCTCTTTTGGGCAAGCTCAAATCTTATGAGCTGCTCATTAAGAACAGAGAAGAATAGCAGAAGGCTGCCTCACCAGCCACAAGAAAAGAGAAGACAATAGCCTTCAAAGCAACTGAAGATTAGCCTGAAGACAAAGTCACAGGCAATGATGAACTGCTCAGTCTGTTGGCCAAAGGATTTTACAAGATGGCCAGAAAGGACTTCAGAAAGAGATCATACAAGGAGTATGATAAGCCAAGGTATAATAAGTCAAACAATAAAGAAATTGTTTGCTTTGGTTGCAGTAAACCAGGGCACATTGTACCTGACTGTCCAGAGAACAAAAACAAGGATAGAAGGGATAAGAAAGAAAGAAGAAGAGAAAAGAACTTCAAGAAAAGTAGCAATGGCAAACCCTCCACAAGCAAAAACAAACACACTAGGAAGGGATTTGTTGCTGAATCCTGGAGTGAAACTGAAGAGGAATCAGAAGCCTCATCCAGCTCCAGTGATGATGAAAATGATGTAGAAGAGAAGGAGTTCTGCATGATGGAAATCAATGCCTCTCAACATAATTCAGATGCAGAAGAGTCAGAGTTAGACTCAGAGACTCAACTTGAAGAGGACCATGTAATCAGTTCTTTTGATTTCAATTCAGAGGACTTTAAATCTGAGTTTAAAGTATTATGTTTAGACTTACTAAAATCTGAGAAGGAAATTATCTCTCTCAGAAATCAATTATCTGAACATAGTTCCTTAAAGTCAGAAAACCTCAAACTCTCTGAGGAGTTGGAGTGCTGTAGGGAGCAGATAGCTTCACTGAAAGGTGAGCTATCAGAGGCCAAGAAGCTTGAAGAATCCCTTAATGGGAGATGTATCAAGCTGATGGACATCACAAGCACAGTGAACTCTAGATTCAATAGTACACTGGGCTTGGGTGCTTCATCCAGCCAACCTGTAGTTCTAACAACCCCAATCAAGTTCATTTCTGATAAAGGGAAGGGAGTTGTAGAGGTAGCTAGGAAAAATTCTGATCTTCCTAAGAAAACTAAGTTCCAGCAGAAATCGTCGAACGGAGCTCGACGATCGCCGAACGCATATCGACGATCTCAAGCAAAATCGTCGAACTCAGGTCGACGATCTCTAATTCCTGAACTCTTCCACAGTCGACCGTCGAACGGAGATAGACGATCTGACCCAAGATCGTCGAACGCAGCTCCACGATCGTCGAACAGAGATCAGAGCTCTGGAAATTCCTTCAAGGGAAAATCAAAATCCAATCCTAGGGGCCCTTCATCCCAAATCTTTAACCCTTATACTGAATGGATAATACCTCCAAGGAGATATCATCCTGAAGGTTATAAGAGTCAACCTGGGATGTCTTTTATTTCTGAGTTTAAAGGTTATCAACCTAGGCCCAAGGTAAACTGGGTCAAAAACAAATGAATTATTTTATGTGCAGGTGAAGACCTATCCAACATCTAACCAACAATGGTACTTGGATAGTGGGTGCTCTAAGCACATGACAGGAAATAAGGACAACCTTACATCCTTTAAAGCCAAGCTTGGACCCAAAGTTATCTTTGGTGATTCAAACTTTGGACAAACGAAAGGATATGGTGCAGTCCAGATTGGGACAGTAACATTCAAAAAGGTAGCCTATGTGGAAGGACTGAAGCACATTTTAATAAGCATCAGCCAGCTATGTGATGAAGGCTACCAGGTGACTTACAGCAAAGCTTTATGCAAGATCAAGTCAGAGGAAAACACAACTGTGTTGATAGGTAAAAGGAAAGGTAACATCTATCTAGTAGATTTTCTTTCAACAGATGTAGACATTTACCTATTTAATTCTGTTTGTAGACCTAATATTTTATGGCATAAGAGACTAGGACATTTAAACCTTAGAACTATTCTGAGGCTATCCAAGGACAACCTTGTTAGAGGACTACCTTCTGGCCCGTACAAGAAGGAAGGACTCTGCAGGGCTTGTCAATTAGGCAAGCAAACTAAAAACAGCTTTAAGTCACTTAATAAGAGTGATTCACCTAGGATATTGTATCTGTTACACATGGATCTTTTTGGACCCATCACAGTACAAAGCCTAGGAGGGAAATCCTACACTTTAGTAGTTGTAGATGACTTCTCTAGATTCACTTGAGTGTTCTTTCTAAGGAAGAAGTCTGATAACTTTAAATGTCTGACAGAGTTTCTCAAATGTATACAGATTGAGTTCAATACTCACATTGCCCTGATCAGAAGTGATCATGGGACAGAGTTTGATTCTCTTCTTATGCAAGAGTTCTGTCAGAATGAAGGGATCAGGCATACTTTCTCAGCTCCTAGAACTCCTCAACAAAATGGGGTAGCTGAAAGGAAAAATAGAACCCTTATTGAATCTGCCACTACATTGTTGTCAGATGCTCACCTTCCTCTATCCTTTTGGGCAGAGGCAGTGAACACCTCCAACTATGTGCTGAACAGAAGTTTAATACATAAACTAAAGGGCAAGACTCCCTATGAATTACTCAAAGGGAAGAAACTTAAAGTCGATTATTTTAGAATTTTTGGTTGTATTTGTTATATACATAATAATGACAAGAGATATTTAGCAAAAATTCAAGCTAAAGTTGATGAAGGAGTGTTTCTGGGATACTCCATGATCAGTAAGGCTTATAGGGTTTATAATAAATCATCTCTTAAAATTGAAGAATCTGTTCACATATCATTTGATGAATCTAACATGTCTTTCAAGGAGAAGAACACTTCTACCATAGAACCTTTGCAGGTACATTCTCTTGCTGAAGACTTGAACAGGTTATAGGTCACTCAAAAAGATGAAAGAAGTGAAGATGAAGAAAGCATTCAACATATTGAAGAGAAACAACCTGAAGAGCCAGTTGTTGTACCACAAGAGGAAACAATAACACAGGTTGGTGAACAATCAACACCCCCTGTTGATTTAGGAACATCAAGAGACCATCCAATTTCCCAAGTAATTGGAGACATCTCAGCTGGTGTGCAAACCAGAAATCAGGTCAACCAAAACCTGTTGCACACTTGCTTCATATCTCAAATTGAAACTCAATCCATTCAAGATGCAGAGCAAGATCCACACTGGATCATTGCAATGCAAGAAGAGTTGCATCAATTTGAAAGGAACAAAGTTTGGGAACTAGTGACAAAGCCTAAGGATCACTCCATTGTTGGAACAAAGTGGGTGTTCAGAAACAAATTGGATGATCAAGGAGTAATTGTAAGGAACAAGGCAAGGCTAGTTGCTCAAGGATATTCTCAAGAAGAAGGCATAGACTATGACCAGACCTTTGGACCAATTGCAAGATTGGAAGCCATCAAAATCTTCTTAGCTTATGCAGCACACAAAGGCTTTAAGGTATATCAGATGGATGTAAAGAGTGCCTTTCTAAATGGAGACATCAAAGAAGAAGTCTATGTGAGACAACCTCCAGGTTTTATCTCTCCAACTTATCCTGATTATGTTTTTAAGTTGAACAAAGCATTATATGGTCTCAAGCAAGCTCCTAGAGCATGCTATGAGACCCTAGCATGCTTACTTCTGGAAAATGGATTTATAAGGGGTAGAGTAGACCAAACTCTTTTTATTAGAACTCATAAGTCCCATACCCTACTAGTACAGATTTATGTAGATGATATTACTTTTTGGCTCTACTGATTCAAATTTGTGCAGAAGGTTCTCCAACCTAATGCATTCTAAATTTGAAATGAGTAGCATGGGTGAGCTATCCTTCTTTCTAGGATTGCAAGTCAAACAACATGCTGAAGGCATCTTTATTTCTCAAACCAAGTATGCAAATGAATTGGTCAAGAAATTTGGTATGTCTGAAGCATCCTGTATGAAAACACCCATGTCTACCAATGCTATATTGGATGCTGATGAACATGGGAAACTTGTTGATCAGATAACATATAGAGCAATGATTGGCTCCTTACTGTACCTTACAGCTAGTAGACCAGATATAATGTCTGCTACATGTATATGTGCTAGATTCCAAGTAAGCCCTAGAGAGTCACACCTAACTTTAGTAAAAAGGATTCTCAGGTATGTTAAAATTTGTCCAAATCTAGGTCTCTGGTATCCAAAAGATTCAGCATTTGATTTAACTGGATTTTCTGATGATGATTATGCTGGATGCAAAATTGACAGGAAAAGTACCAGTGGAACTTGTCAATTTCTTGGTGACAGACATGTCTCTTGGTTTTGTAGGAAACAAACTTCTGTGTCAACTTCAACTGCTGAAGCTGAATATATGGCTGCAGGCAGTTATTGTTCACAAATCTTGTGTATTCAAAACCAACTCCTAGACTATGGCTACAACTTAGAGAAGTGAAAAATATTTTGTGATAACACCAGTGCTATTTCTATAGCTCAAAATCCAGTCCTCCATAGTAGGACAAAACACATAGAAATTAGGCATCACTTTTTAAGGGATACTGTTGAGAAGAATAAAATTGAACTTCAATATATCCCAACTGATTTGCAAAGGGGAGATATTTTCACCAAGCCCTTGGATGAAAAGAAACATACCTTCTTCCTAAATCAGTTAGGAATGTTAGATGGAGGAAGTGTAAAATAATATCCAACATTTTAAAAGTTTGAAAATTGACCAAGACTAGGCAAATATCTTGATTTTTCTTAGTCTCTAGAGTATATTTATGGTCTCTGAACTGCGCTCGACGATTTTCCCACCGATCGTCGAACGGAGATCGACGATTTCCGAAATCGTCAACCTGAGTTCGGCGCTTCTCAAATAGTGTTCAACTATCTCTTCCGGTCAGCGATCGTCGAACGGCGCTCGACGATTTTGTTCTCTGAACGATCGTCGAACAGAGCTTGACGCTCTCCAATATCGTCGAACGGAGATCGATGATATTGAAGACTCTTCAGATTCCTTTAGAAGCCCCGATCGTCGAACTAAGTTCAACGATCTTTCCTTTTCTGCGTCGAACCCTAATATAAAATTCATTTTTCGGCCGTCGTTCTCCTTTTGCGCTTTCAATCTCTCTGCAAAAATTCTCTTTCCCTTCAAACATCTCTACACTTGGTCATTTTGTTTGTTGATTTTTGCAGGTAACCATGGCCGTCTCTGTTGCTGTTCTAGCCGCAATGAAATTCGATGCTGGATTTGATATCGATATGGAGTCTTTCAGCACCACTAATCAAGTTTTTCAGGATATTCTGGAACTGTTCAAGGAGCAGAAGCTTGTTGCTATAATGTCGACAAGAATCAAGTTGGTTGCTGTTGAGATTAAGGAGTGGGTCTACACTGCCCACAACCAGGACCAAAACACAGTGGTCGGTTCAATTTCTGGAACCCAGGTACCTTTGACTCTAGCCATTCTAACAGAGGTTTTTGAGTTAAGTTCTGGAAGAGATTCTGCTGAGTTATCTGGAGAGGAATTTTCTGATTTGCTTACAAGAATGGGTCACTTTGATGCTAACCCTAGCAAGCTGCTGAAGAAGAACCTAGCTGTGGAATACAGGTTCTTAGCTGATGTAGTAGGAAAGGTTTTGCTGGCCAAGCATTCAGCACATGATACTATCTCTAGATATCAGCTGTGCTTGATGGGAGCCATTGTGGACAAGAAACAGTTGAACTGGGGAGAGGTCTTCTTTGACCTGATTAAGAAGAAAATCAATAAGAACTTTGTGAATTTTGGGAGGATCCTAGGGCTTTTTCTTCACAACAGATGCCCTGCTCTGCTAGTATCTTCTGGGATACATATTAATGCATCTAAGAGGCTGTCCTGTGCCCTATTTGGCAAATGGGACAGGCAAATAACAAAGCCTATCAGGCCCTCTGCAAGCACAACTTCAGGCACCAGGACTGTAACAGTCAGTTCCCCTCAGGTCTCTACCCCTGCAGAAGACTTGCCTGCTGTTGCTTCCCCTCCTCCAACTCCAATTTCATCTCCTCCAGTCACCTCCACCATTCAAACTCCATCCACAATCATCATTTCCAGCCCATCTCCAACATCCATTCCATCTCCTATCCCAACTCTTCCAATCACAGAAGAAGTATTCCATCCATTACACCACTACCCACAACCAGACATTGACACATCATCCAACATTCCCTCATTCAATCTTCTTGATGATTCCTTCATGGATGACTCACCCTCATCTCCTCCTGAGCTACCCTCCTCATCTACCTCATACCAACAGCTGCTACAAGACATTATTGATCAACCCACCTTCACACCCTCTATCTTCATACCATTGTCTTCCATTTCCACAATCCCCTCACCTCAACCATCACTTCTACCATCCACCAGCTCTCCACCACCATCACCAGTTGCTCCTCCATCCTCTACCTCTGCTCAATTGCCTGCTGAGCAAGTAGATATTCCAGCCCTAGCTGACAAGTTATATGTTCTGATAGCTCCCAGGCTTTCACTTCTATTGGAGACCTCCTTGGCTCCATTACTTCAGTCAGTTGCAGCCCTTTCTGCCAGACTATCCTCTCTCTTTCCTCAGGCAATCCCTTCATCAGTGTGACTTGATCCAGCTTTCTCTGAATCTAGGCAGGGGGAGATGCCTAATGAAGTGGTGAGATTGCCTGCTACTGCTATTTCTTCAGCTACTGCTGCTGCTGCTGTTACTCAAGCTCCAGTTTCAACTCCTCCAGTTGCAATCTTCTCAGTGGACCTCAGGTCCTTATTATCAGTGTTTGATTCAGTCTACTTCAGCTGACTTCCAGAGAAAGTTGCAGTCCAGCCATTAGAGGATCTTTCCAAGGCCATTGTTCCCTTCTCAAGTTATGACACCAATGTTATAACTTCATTCATCAATTCCCTCCCTACTACTGAGCCTTCTGGTTCCAGTGATGCTGCTGCTACTCCTGCTGAAAATATTGTTGTTGAATCTGTTGCTGCTGCTGTCAGTGATGAAGCTGCTGTTATTCCAGTTCCTGAGGATATGCAGACAGAGGCATATTAATTTGAGCCTACTGCTAGTGCTGATGTTAGTGTCTCTGAAACTGTTTTATCTGAATATGTTTCTACTTTAGCTGCTGCTGTCATTACTGCTGCACCCCCTGCTAATGATGAACCTATTGTCTCTGAAAGTAGTATATCTAAAACTGCTGATGTCTTTGTATCTGCAACTTCTATGCCTATTGTTACTACTGCTACTGCTACAACTTCTGCTGTTACTAGTACTGTATCTAATGCTGCTACAACCACTGCTGTTTCATCTGCTCCAACACAACAACAAAAAGAATATTTGAAAAAGATTGATGCTTTATATGATGAGCAAAGTTCTGAGAGTGATGAATTTAAGACTGATTCTGATGATTCTTCTGCCACTATAGCCAGGAAAAGGAAGGTAAGGAGCAAAGCTATGAAAAGGGTCCATCCAGCCAAAGTAAAGGACACTAATGATATTCCTTATTACATTCTTCATGACTGCCCCATTACTGAGCATTGGATGCAGTATTCCAAGAACCAACTTAAAGGCATGAAGAAGAAGAGGAAGTATGAGAAAGGATCTTCTCAGTTTCATCATCCACATCCTCCTCCACCTCCTCCTCATGATGCAGGTGCAGGTGGAAGCTCAGCTGCTCAACCTTCTGCTAAAAGCCAAACCCCCTATCAGCCTCATGCAAGATCTCATTATAGGGGAAGCCAGTCCAGAGGTTCTCAGTCTAGAAGAGGAAGCTATAGAGGAAGTCAGAGGGAATTCCAAGTCTACTCCAAGGGCTATTCTAGACAACATCCATACTCTAGGGAAGGACAAGCTTCATCAGATACAACTTCAGGTCCTTTTCCGTATAAGCTGAAAGAAGTAGTCTCATCCAGAGCTCCTCCAGATAATCCATCTAATAGATATGAGCCTCCAGTTCGCTTTGAAGATCCAGAAAATAACCCTACTGCATGGACTGTCAAGATGAAAGAGCTAGCTGCCCTGGATCAAATTAAGAAAGCCAAAGAGCAAGGCAGAGATACCTCCAACATTACTACATTGTCTGAACAAAGAAATAAAGAAATGGAAAGATATGCCTCAAGCAAATTCTTTGATTCTGATAGATATATAGAGCTGCATCTTGAAGCTGTGGTACCAAGGCCCAAACAACAAACCTCTTTAGGTGCAGCAGATGACAGAAGATCCAAAAAGGAAGCTCTTAATCCTAATATAGAAATCAAACTTATAAAGAGCAAGGAGAAAGAATAATACTGTAAGGTGACAATTGTTCTGATTTCTGATTTCTGTCTGGGATAATATATCTGTGATTCTGCTTGTTGATTGTTTATTGTTGCTTTGTATATTGTTGATTCTTTTATTTTTCCAAATTCTGTAAATAGTAATCCTAACCAAAATAGGGGGAGATTGTTGGAACACCCTATTACTAATTTAGGTCAGGATCACTATGTCTTTAGGAAACCTGTTTTTGACTTCCTGTATAGATCTAAAGGTCAATTAGAATTGAGTCTAAGGGTTAGTAGTTGGGTTTGGAAGCTGCCCTCAAGACCAAGGATTTTCAATTTGAAGACTAAGTCATATCGTCGAGCTCAGTACGACGAATCGTCGAACTCCAATCGACGATCGTATAGCTCAACTTCGACGGATCGTCGAACTCCATTCGATGATCGCTGAGATCAACTTCAACAAATCGTCGAACTCCATTCGACGATCTTCGAGCTCAGTTCGAAGATGTTAACTCCAGTATTGATTCTCTATCTCTGAGCTCAGTTCGACGATAGTTAAGCTCAGATCGACGATCTCTGTTGTTGTCTAAGTCCAAATCGCTGAGCTCAGTTCGACGACAGTAGAGCTCAGTTCGACGTTTTTCTGAAGAGTTCAATGTTTTTCAAAATTCAAATTCAGAATAGTTAAGGAGTTATTCAGCAATTAATTCAGAAGATTTTCTAGCCGTTTTCATTTATTTTGCACCAAGTTTCAAGGGATTATCAAGGAATGTTTCTTTGGACTTTCCCCCAGAAGACAATTGCAATTAAGGATGTAATTAATGACAGGCCAACGTCTATTCTTGACAGAGGATCATTTTCTATTCAGAACAAGGGAATAAAACTTAAGATTTTCAAAAACTCTCTCACTGATACACAGAACAGATAAGCAGAACAAGAAGAAGAAAAACACAATTTTCTCTTGACAACATCTTTCTCAACATCAACTGTTCACAAGAGAAAAAGAGAAAGAGCTGTAGACATTCTTTGTCTAAAAGAATTCATAAAAGAACACACAATCAAGGAGATCAACCAACTGAAATCTTCAGATCTCTTGTGATTCAAGTGTTCAAGGCCAACATCATTCAAGACTCCAGACACCTAACATTTCAGCTGTTGCTGAAATCATCATTTGCTGGAGATCAACTTTCTGAAGGCCTATCGCCCTACAGCAAAGCTTCATTTCCTGAACATCTCAAGAACTCAGGGGGAGCTTTGACAACATCAAAATCCACATAGTCTTCTCAGCTGCTTTGAGAAAGAGAAGACTTCCATCACTCTCTCATCCCCATCTCTGTAAAGAGTTTTTAAAATTCCCTTCAAAAGTTTGTGCTTGGTTTTTGAGCACCTTATCAAAAGCTCATTGGTGGCAAGACACCTGATCAAAAAATCTGATTTGGTTTTTGAGCACCTTATCAAAAGCTCATTGGTTCCCAGGACACCTGATCAACTCATCCTGCAGTGGATTCCTATCTAGGGTGGTAGAAGAGTGGATGTACCCAAGTTTAAGGGAACCACTATAGCTCCTTGTGTCTTCTGGCTTGCTTGTCTTTATTTTTGTTTCGGGCTCTGATTGATCTGTGATTAGTTAGGATCTGTGATTAGCTTCTTTTGTAGATTGCAATTAGATAACTGCTGTGTTTAGATTTATTATTTGCTTCCCTGTTCACTCAGATTGCAACAACTGTTGTAAAACATTTTTAAGAACCATACTCTATTCACCCCCCCCCCCCCCTCTGGAGTATATCAGATCTAGCTGCACTTTCACAATAGTTTCATGAACAAAAGTTTACATAGATTTCTAATACTAAAGATTACAAAATGTAAACTCAACTAACTCTATTCTAAGTCTGCTCTGGATCCTTGATGACAATGCCCTTGCCTGATTGAATCTTAGCTTGAACTAGAGCATCTGTGTCATCAACTGGCTTCTTGCCCTTTTGATCTTTCTTTTTCAGCTCTTCAGCCCTTATCTTTTGTCTTTCAAAATAATGATAAGGCTTTGGAAAATATTTTTTAGGATCCTGTGCATTAGGAGGTAGCTTCCCAAGTTTAGCCTTCCTTCTATACTGCACAATAGCTTCTTGTCAGGCTTCATGTTTTCTTCATTCTTGTTCAGCATACCATTTACTCCTCTCTAGGATATTGTCCTTTGCATCTTTCCAAGCAGTCAATATAATATTCCTACATGTTGGGCTCCACTGTTCAAAATCTGGCTTTAACTCAGCCTGTTCTCTGAACCTCTTCTTTGACAATAGAGCTTCTTGCTCTTTCAATACTGCCTCTGGCACAGGCTTGTCAACTTTCTCAATGATAATATTCTTATTACCTTCAGGTGGGTTGTACATAGATTGTACATCTTGATGAATCATTTCAAAATCTGCAGGAGGATAGATCACCTGAGCAACTTCAGCTTATTCTCCTCCAAAATATGCAGGATTTATACCAGATTCAGCTATATTGTCATCATCACACAGGGGTAGATATCCAAGAGTGGCTCTGATGCTATTGGAAATACATTTAGCATGGTCAGATCCAGCATTTACTAAAACCCTCTCCCCCTTTATGACTTCTCTAGCCACATGATCTCTAAGATCATCCTTCTGAAATATGATTTGTTCATCTAGAAAATTAACTCCATCCTTATAAAAACCCTTTAACTTGAGCAGCAGTCCAGAAATAGTCTTTTGAGAATCTGTAATAGCTGCTTTGATAACAGTTATGCCTTCCTGGAAGTCCTTATCAAACTTCTCCTTATCAAACTCTGGCTTGGCTGTAGACTTATCAGCAGGCTGGGCTGATGCAACATTTTTCAATTCTGTAACAAATGCATTATGGGATGCAGTCAGATTATCATTCATCCTAATCTGATTTTCTAAGACATAGCCCTGCTTAACTGCTATATCATCCACTTTTGTCTTTATCTTTTCTTGATGGGTAGCTAGGAAAACCACTACATTACCCCCTTTGTGGAAACAGTCAGTCTTTTCCTTCTTATTTTGATTCACCTCAAATCTTATAGATTTTATATCTGTATCCAAGGAGAGTTGGAGATCTTTCTGAGTTTCATCTATATACTTCTCCATTGCTATCCTTTGCTCATCCAACTTAACTTGCAAGTCCACCAACAATGAGCTGTAGTCAGCTGTAGGGGCAGGTTGTGGAGCCACAGTTTGTAATGCTTTCTTGTAGCTCTGGCTTCTTCTTTTGAAGACCATAAGCTTCCTTTTCTTTGCTTGAACCTCAGCAGCATCCTCAGAATCTGAAGTACTAGCTATGTCAACCCTTTCCTTAGGACTTGGAGACAATTCCTTCTCAGGTCTTGGTAGCTCCCCCTGAGTCTTTTGATCCTCAGTTTCAATTCTAATTTTCTCCTCCTCAGTCATTGTATTCTTATCCTGAGTTTCTACATGCTCCACCTCAAAACCAGCATGCTCCCCCTCAATATTAGCCTGCACTAGATCAGGAAACAGCTCTTCTAGGGTATACTCTTGTTGAGAAGGCACAGGAGAGTTTCTTATCTTAGGAGCATTATCAGCAACTGATGTATCTTCCATGACAACATCTTGTGGTTGACTATTTAACTGAGTTTGCTGATCAACATCAATTAAAGACTCAGTTAATACTTCATCCTCAATATGGAAAATTAATTGATTAACTTCATGTATTACCTCAAGGATTGTTTGAGTTGCCATTTCACTGTCTAAGTGAGTTGGCTCTTTCACATGTTGAGGCTCCCCCTGGAGTGTATCCAGGTGGATGGGGCTAGCAGATGGTTGCTCCCCCAGCCTCTGTGCATTTTCATTCCTTACTGGTGACCTTCCAGTATTATCAGCTTCTTCCTCATTAGAACTGAAAACTACTTGCTCCTCTGAGCTACTGGATGATTCAGGAGCCATTATGGCTTTCTTCTTCTTCTTCTGTGGAGGAACTTCCTTCTCTGGAGTAGGCATGTCCTTAGTTAACACCCTATCCCATCTTGAGATAATCCTGATATCCATCTTCCTCATGTGATTTATCTTAGAACCAGCAACTTGCTCCATTACTTCTAGAATAGTTCCAGCCAAATACAGACTCATTATCCTACCCAAATTGGGCTTCTTCAGACTTTCCTTAATCTTTTCAAATATCACTGCTGACCAATCAGTTTTTAATTTAAAGATGATACTTGTCATTAAACTGAACATATGAGCTGATATCCTATCATTCCCACCTGGCTTACACAGAATCACCTTTCCTACCACTTCAGATAAAAACTTTCCTTGCATATTAATTCATCTTCTGTTAAATACTGAGCCAATCTTCATGGTTGAATCTAGTCCACACCATTTCAGTGCATCCCTAAGCTTAGATGCACGAACATCTTCTTCCTCTTGAGTTCTTAGTAGATGTAAAACTTTTCTTAAACGATTCTGGGTGAGTTTTACTTTTACTCCATGAACTACAGACTTGATCTTGAGTCCAGTTGAATCCAACGTAGCTGCACCATAAAATTCGAGAACTTACTTCTTCCAAATTTTGGTTGGCTCAGAAACTAGAACTTCCAACCCATTCTCTGCAATTAGGGTTACAACCTCCTGAATTTCTGATTCTGCATGGTCAAATGCATTGCGTACTAGCTCATATACTTCATTGACGTTCTCCTCAAGTTTTAGCATCATTAGTGATTAGAGAAATCTTGAATTTAGATGAGAGAGATGTCGACACAAAGTTTTGGTCTCGAAACTATTGAGAGCGTGTCGACAAACAATAGTGAAGACCTATTTACACCTTTCTAAAAACGAAGGTGAAAAGGCGCGTCATAATACTCTAAATGTGTCGACACTGTTGAAAAGTGTCGACACTGACTACTTAAGTCTCGACAACAGTGTTGACTACTATGTGTCGACACCAATTATGATGTGTCGACATAAATATACCTGCGCTCGACGAATAGTCGATACTCCACTCGATGAATTCTGTGTTAATCCTAAGTGTCGACACCACTACTGGATGTGTCGACACCTACTCTGGATGTGTCGACACTATTTCTCTGAAGTGTCGACACAGACTTTCTAGATGTGTCGACATCATTTCTCTGGTATGTCGACACCACTTCTATGTGTCGACACAGATAACTCCTTGTGTCGACACTATTTTACTTAGCCAATTTTGTGAAACTAATCTAAGTTCAACATTCCTAATTCAATTTTAAAGTTATTGAATTTAGTTTCATCTAGGGGCTTAGTAAACATATCAGCAATTTGATTATCTGTTTTGACATATTCTAGTGAAATGTCTTCTTTCTCTACATGTTCTCTAAGAAAATGGTATCTAATTTTTATATGCTTAGTCCTACTATGTGAGACAAGATTATTAGCTATGAAAATTACACTTGTAGAATCACATAGCAAAGGTGTTCTACTTACTTGAATACTATAGTCTTCTAGCTGGTGCTGAATCCACAAAAGTTGTGCACAGCAGCTTCCTATAGCAACATATTCTGGCTCAGCACTGGAGATTGCCCCACTGGTCTGCTTCTTACTGCTCCAAGACACTAGTCTTCCACCTAGAAATTGACAGGTTCCTATAGTACTCTTCCTATCTTCCTTGCAACCTGCAAAATCTGCATCTGAATAGCCTGTCAGTAGAAAATCTCTATTCCTAGGGTACCAAAGGTCTAGATAAGGTGTGCCCTTAAGATATCTCAAAATCCTTTTGACTGCAGTCAGATGAGATTCTTTAGGGCATGCTTGGTACCTAACACAGACACATGTATCATACATGATATCTGGTCTACTAACAGTTAAATAAAGAAGGGAGCCAACTATTCCTCTATACAAAGTTTCATCTACAGATTTCCCTGCATCATCTTTGCTTAGAGACATACTTGACCCCATAAGAGTTTTCGTGGTAGAGGAAGATTCCATACCATACTTCTTTATTAACTCTAGGGTAAACTTATACTGGCATATGGACAGACCATCTTCAGTCTGTCTTACTTGGAGACCCAAGAAGAACTTAAGTTCCCCCATACTGCTCATTTCAAATTTTCCTTGCATAAGTTTTGCAAACTTTCTGCAAAGATTACTTTCAGTAGACCCAAATATTATGTCATCTATATATATTTGGACTAGGATAATCTTTCCTTTAGATTCCCTAAGGAATAGAGTCTTGTCTATTTTCCCCCTTGAGAATTTGTTCTCAATGAGGAAACTAGACAGGGTTTTATACCAAGCCCTTGGGGCTTGTTTTAACCCATACAATGCTTTCCTAAGTCTATAAACATAATCAGGTTTGAGAGGATCAACAAAACCTGAGGGTTGCTCTACATAGACTTGTTCCTTTAGATTTCCATTTAGGAAAGCTGACTTTACATCCATTTGAAATACCTTGAACCCTTGATATGTTGCATAAGCAAGGAACATCCTGATAGCTTCCAGTCTTGCTACTGGGGCAAAGGTTTGATCAAAGTCAATACCTTCTTCCCGCCTATATCCTTTTGCAACAAGTCTTGCTTTATTATTCACAATGATTCCATTCTCATCCAATTTGTTCCTAAAGATCCACTTTGTTCCAATAATGTTGTGGCCTTTTGGTTTAGGAACTAGCTTCCAGACCTTGTATCTTTTGAACTGATTCAGCTCCTCTTGCATGACATCAATCCAATGTGGGTCTAGAACTGCTTCTTCAAATTTCTTGGGTTCTACTTGTGATAGGAAACTGGAGTACAGAATTGTGCTTAGATTCCTGCTTCTTGTTTGCACTCCTTGTCTTGGATCACCAATTATCTGATTTGTTGGATGATCCTTTAAGTGTCTATTAGCTGAAGGTAGTCTATCTTCTGGTTGAACACCTCCAGTTTCTTCAATATGCTGCATCTCTTGGTTTTCTTCAGCATCAGGAGTATCTTGTACTCCCCCTGGACAGCAGCTACCATTTTCCACTTCCTGAGTTATAGTAGAATCTTCTGTAATGGCAAGCTTGTCCATTCTCTCTTTTAAACCTGTAGAACCGCAAGCACTACTTGGCAACTCACAGTTAATCAGTCTTGTGTCATCAAAGACTACATGTATAGACTCTTCTACAACTTGAGTAACCAAGTTGTAGACCCTATAAGCCTTACTATTATTGCTGTACCCAACAAATATCCCCTCTTGTGATTTGACAACAAACTTGGTTAGATAAGACTTGCCATTGTTAAGTATATAGCACTTGCAACCAAAGATCCTAAAATAGGATAAATTTGGTTTTCTGCCCTTCACAATCTCATAGGGAGTCTTTTTGTGGCACTTGGTGATAGTAGCCCTATTGATCACATGACATGCAGTGTTTACTGCCTCAGCCCAGAAATATTCTGGGAGAGAAGTGTCACTCAATAGAGTTCTACCAGCCTCTATCAATATTCTATTCTTCCTTTCAGCAATACCATTTTGCTGTGGTGTTCTTGGTGAGGAAAATTTCTGAAAAATCCCAAATTCTTCACACAGTTTTTTCATACTTTCAGACTGAAATTCAGTGCCATGGTCACTTTTGATTTTGACCACTGTACTGTCCAACTCATTCTGAATTTGTTTAACAAAACTATATAAGATACTTGGGGTTTCAGATTTATGTCTTAGAAAGAACACCCAGGAATATCTAGAATAGTCATCTACCACCACAAATGTGTAGACCTTCCTACCTAGACTATGAACTGGCATAGGACCAAAAATATCCATATGCAAGAGTTATAGACACCTCACAGAATCCTTGTTTTCAAGACTATGAAAGGTGGATTTGGTCTGCTTGCCTTTTTGACAAGCTGATCATATCCCATCCTTAATACACTTAACTTGAGGACCATTCCTCACTAACTCTTTGCTAAAGAGTTGACCAATAGTCTTGTAGTTAAGATGAGCCAGCCTCTTGTGCCATTTAACACAATGTGAGACTCTCTCATCAGCTACAAGATAAATAGGAGAAACATTGTTCTCACACTCAAAGTTAAGACAATAAACATTTCTCTTCATATATCCTGTCAAAATGATCTTTTGATCACTTGAACTTTTGATATGACAACCATTCTTAACAAATGAGATGTCATATCCTAAATCACTCAGATTACTTATGCTAATGAGGTTATGTTTCAAAACCTTCACATAGGCCACTTGAGTGATAGTAATCTGGTTACTAGAAATATTACCAAAGCCTTTGATGATTCCTTTTTCTGAACCACCAAAGGTAACTTTAGGGCCATCCATGATAGGTGTGTAGTCCTTAAGCAACCCCCTTGTTCCAGTCATGTGCCTGTAACATCCACTGTCCAAGTACCATATTGGGGCATGGTCACTTGGACTCACCTACAATAAAGACTACTTAACCTTAGAACCCAAATGATTTTTGGGTCCTTGGTTCATGTTAGCCTGAAATCTAACAAATCTGCTTGTAGGTCTTCTCACAGTCAGACTGTTATTCTCCTTGACACTAGAATTGTGTCAACAATCTATGGCAAAGTGGTCTACCTTGCCACAACACCAGCACTCAAACTTGTTGTACCTTTGCTTAGGTACAACCCTAGCTGAATTGTCTACAACAGGCTTCTTATTTTGAGCTGGGGCTTTGCCTTTAGATTTGGACTTAGTAGTCCATGCAGTTTTCATAAATCCTAATCCAGCTTTACCCTTTTGAGGTACAAACTCATCAATTAAGGGTAATATAGATTTAGGTTTAGAAAAACTAGCTACTATCTCTTTTTGTTTCTGAAGTCTAACCTCCGGATTACTAATCTGATCATTCTTGAATGTAATAGTACCCATCTGAATAACAGTAATGTTTTTCAGTCTGACTATCTCATTCAATTTTTGATCCAGCAACTTCTCTGAATCTACTGCAGCCAACTTAAGATCTGCAATTTCCTTAGCCTGAGATTTAGCCATGCTTTCGCTCTTCTTAAGTTCCTGCAGCAAGTCTCCATATTCATCTATCAACTGATGAATATCACCTTCAGACTCAGACCCATCCACATCATTTGATGCTGATGTTGCTGACTCTGACTCAGTACTGCAATCTGAAAGACATTGTACCTTACTAGGACCAGGCTAATCCTGGCATTTGTTTTCTTCTGATACAGCCATCAGTCCTTTGCACTGATGGTCTTCTTGTTCATATATTGAGTTTAGCAATTGTAAAAACTCTTCTTCTTCATCTGCATCAAATAGACCAATGTAAGCCTCAGCTTCAGATTTTGACTCTGAAGATGACTGATCTAACAATGTCTTCTCCTTCTTAGCAACAAAGGATCTTTCCTTCTTGCTCTGGTGTTGAGTCTTCTTTTTATCATCAGACTCCTTTCTTTTATCTGGACATTCAGCCACTACATGTCCAGGCCTATTACAACAGTAGCAAACAATCTTTGATGTTGTAGACTTATTTGGCTTAGGCTTGCTCCTGTCTTTCTTGGATGATTTCCTCTTTTGATAGTAACCATCCTTAGACTTAGATATGGAAGGCTTAGACTTCCACTACTTCTTCTTCAGAAATCTCTGAAACTGTCTTGTAAATGCTACAAAATCTTCATCAGAGTCACTGGTGTCTGAATCCTGATTGTCTGAATTTTCTGAAGCAGTTTCAGCAACAATCTTAGGAGGTGATGGAAACATCCTCCTATTTTTCTTAGTGGCTTCAGCCTTGAAGGCCACAGATTTTTCTCTATGCTCACCTTTTGTACTCTTCTCTTCCTCTTTTCTAGCCATTAGTTGCATCTCATAAGATAGCAACTTTCCAAACAAGGTTGGAGGAGAAATTTCTGCAAGTTTGGCCACTTCTCTAATGACACAAATCTTAGTGTCCCAATCTTTGGTCAGGGATCTCAGGAATTTATCATTCAGCTCATATGTGTTGAATATTCTTCCATAGGACATCAACTCATTCACTATCCTATAGAACTTTTTGTAACACTCAATTATGCTGTCAGATTTCCCTTGTCTGAAACTTTCATATTTGGTTTAGCATAGATTTTTTGTCTTGTCTTACTTCTTGAGACCCTTCCATATAGACTATCAAAGTATCCCGCATTTCCTTTGAATTCTTACAGTGAATCAAATTCTGAAAGGTAGAATCATCAATGGCACTTACTATGATATTTTGGGCCCTCTTATCCATAGTTGCCAAGATGATCTCATCCTTGGTCATCTCTGAATAATCCTTAGAAATTCTTTGGTTAGCATCCAGAATTGAAATCTTCATTGGGACATAAGGACCTTCTTTGACTGTAATATAGATCCTTGGATCAGAGGCCTCCATAAATAGCCTAACCCTTTCTTTCTAGATACCGAATATTTCCTTTCTACATATGGGTAGTTTCATTGAACCTAGTTCCTTGTTATTTTCACATGAACCCATATTCTTGATTCTTTCCTGATTCTTAAATCTTCCTTAAGAATCTCACTCTGAATGTTAAGTCCTTCTTTGAGGAACCTCCCTGTGATACCACTTGAAAGAATTAGTGCCTAACCACCTAGAGGGGGGGGGGGGGGGGGTAAATAGGTGTAATTTTTCTTTTAATTTAAAGGCAGAAAATCTGTTCTGTAATTTAAGCAGCAATTGCAGATTCTACAGCTATCAGCACAGCAATCACAGAAACAATCATTCGCATAGTGCACACAGTATTTATAGTGGTTCCCCAAGATCTGGGTACATCCACTTTCCCCCTTCGCATATCTAGCAGTGTACTAGATTCGGCCTAACTTCTGCACTTCATCTCAGATCCTCAGATCTTACAGCTCAGAACCCCAAACAGGTTCCTACAACTCAGAGTGTCCCCACTCCTACAACTCAGGCAAACAGCCCTACCTCAGCCTTCACCAAGGCCTACACTCAGAGAACACAGTCTCCTACAACTCAGGCACAAAGCCCTACCACTCAGTTTTCAACAAGACCTACGCTCAGAGATCTATATCACTTACACTTAGCCTTTATAAAATAGGCTTACAGCTCAGATCTATAATAGATCTTACAGAAATTTGATTAAACAAAGTATATAACCACCACCCTGAAAGAGAGAGAAGGGATGGATGGCTTCTTGAACTGTTCTTGGAAGAACTTGATGGTAGAGATCAACCTCCCTTAGCTTTCTTCAAAGTTTCTTGAATCTGAACTCAGTAGGGTTGAATCTTCTGTGAAATTGATCGTCAATCTGCTTCTATCTTGAGATACAGATTTCAATCTGAATCTTTCTTAGCAACCTGCTTCATCCACTGCTCTTCTTAGATGGAGCTCTCTCTCTCCAACTTCTTCTAGTTCTTCTGTTGAAAATCTTCTGTATAATTACTTCTAACTATATTACTCAGAATCTGTATTATTCAATGATTGATCATCACTTTCTGTTGAAGGAGAAAGCCTTTATATAGTCTTCCTCCATGGTAACCGGCTGAACTGGTTTCTAACAACCTTCTGACAGCTCTGACAGTAGTAGTTGACCGGTTGGAAATGGCAGCTGTCAAGTCATCCAGTAACTTCTTGAAATCACTGTCTCTGTCTGAAAGTGTCGAGACTGAACTTCATTATGTGTCGACGCAATTAGACTAAGTGTCGACACAAGTGGACTAAGTGTAGACACTAGCCTTGGTGGTGTCGATACAACTCCTTTTGTTGTTGTAATAGCTTCTCGACACTGCTTCTTTAGAATGTGTCGACACTGATTCTGTGTGTCGACACAAGCCTTCTTTACCTTAACATTGTTGAAACTTGCTGTGTCGACACATATCCTCTGTGTCGACACATGTACTTCTTTACTTTAACTTTGTTTAAGCTTTGTTGTGTGTCGACACAAGTCCTGTGTGTCGATAGAGTTGATGTTGACAAATACTTCTGTGTGTCGACACTGCCTCTATGTGTCGACACATTTGATGTCGACTAAGTATTCCTGTGTGTCGACACTGCCTTCTGGTGTCGAAACAGTTGATGTCGACTAAGTATTCATGTATGTCGACACATTCCTTTCTGTGTCGACACAGTTGATTCTGGTGTCGACTCAGCCTTTCCAAGTGTCGACACAATTAACTCCAAGTGTCGACACAGCTTTTCTCCAGTGTCGACACAAGCCTTCATAAGTGTCGACATTGCTTCTCTAGGTGTCGATATATGGACTTATAATTTTTCTGCATTTCCTGCAATTACTTAACCTGCACATATAAACTCAAAACACATCAAATACACCTTGATGTATATCATTGAGTAGGGTGAGACTTCTTCAAATATGGTACACATTTTCCAATATACCCAACACCGACGTAAACCGACCCTTGAACTCCTGGAAGGCTGCATCACACTGTGGCATCCAAACAAATAGAGTGTCTTTCTTCGTCAATGAAGTGAGTGGAAGGGTTATCTGAGAGAATCCTTGCACAAACTTCCAGTAATACCCAACTAATCCTAGAAAACTTCGAACATCCGTATCCGTCTTCGACTAAGGCCAGTCTCGTACTTCCTGAATCTTCGCGGGATCCACTGCCTGTCCTGCTCCACTGACAATGTGGCCTAAAAATTCTACCTCCGTCAGCAAAAATGGCACTTACTAAACTTGCCATACAACTGATGCTCCCTGAGCTTTTCCAGAGTCAAGGCCAGATGTTGTGCATGCTCCTCATTCATCCATGAATAAATAAGGATGTCATCTATGAACACAATGAAAAACCTGTCGAGGTATGATTCGAACACCCGGTTCATAAAACTCATGAAGGCTGATGGCATATTCGTAAGTCCAAAGGTCATCACGATAAACTCATACAAGCCATATCTATTGCTAAACGCCGTCTTCGGGATGTCTTCTTCCTGAATCTGTAATTGATAGTATCCTGACCTCAGATCCAGCTTCGAGAACTAATGTGCTCCCTCTAGTTGGTCAAATAGCTCATCGATCCTCGGCAGTGGATATGTGTTTCAGACTGTCAACCTGTTTAGTGCGCGATAGTCGATGCACAACCTGAGGGTCCCTTCCTTCTTCTTCACAAACAAGACCGGACCTCCCCAAGGAGAGAAACTTGGCCAAACGAATCCAGCCTCCATGAGCTCCTGCAGCTAACTCCTGAACTCCACCAGCTCATTCATAGCCATTCGATAGGGAGCCATAGACACCGACTTAGCTCCTAGCACCAACTGGATCTGAAAATCCTTCTCATGGTATGACGAAAATCCTAATAGCATCTCTGGAAACACATCCACAAGGTCTCGCATCACCGATATATCAACAACCATTGTATTGACCTCGACCATCTAAAAGAACACCTGATAGACCACATCTCCATACATGTGGGCCTTGATGGCCTAAGTAGAAGATAACATCCTACGGGAGATGGGAGTAATACCTTCGAAGGTTGCGAAGGTGCCGTCATAACTCAGCACAACCTTCCTTATTGGACAATCTATCTGGGCATGGTTCCAAGTAAGCCACGTCATGCACAGAACCAGGTTGAAGTCCGGCATACTCAAGACCGTAGCCGGGGCCTCGAGTGTCAGACCATCAATGGTCACAATCAGGAGGCACTTAGCAGTAGCTAAGACCTCTGTCCCATTTGGGAGACGCACCCTCCTGGAGACTCCCGAATAATGTCTGACTCCCTCTAGTCGCTTTATGAACTCCTCGGAGATGAAGTTGTGTGACGCCCCCGTATTCACCAAGTTAGGGGCAGCTTTACCGCAAACCATAAAAATTCCTGTTTATTTAGATGTGGTTAGGTAATTATGCCTATGGTTTCCTTTTTCTAGTATACTACTGTTGTTTGTTGTTTCAAAAATTCCAAAAGTAAATAACAACATAAAATTACTAGCATACCTGTAATCAACCTGCCCCGGTCCTAATGTGGAGCCAAGTCTAGAGCATACACCAGCTCCCTCCCTTTCCTCCGATATTTACCCTGGTGTAAGACCTCCCCTGTAATGACCGTATAATATGGGTCCGGCCGGGGCCCCACAACATACGGACGCCACAACTTTAGTATTAAAAGTAGATATAGCTACCCACACTCAAAACACTTTGCACAACACAGCGGAAACACAAGCAAGACAAGAAGTTATCCACTACAAGAAGAGTAAAACAAATGGCCTTATGGCCTTACAGCAAGTGTCCAAAATCAAATAATACAACAGTCATGAATGTGCGTAGCACTCCTAGTCTACCTCGGCATGCAAGCCGGACAATATGAGTCTCAAACATACAACATTATATAAGTAGAGCTACAAAAAGAAAAACACTTCATGAGGCTTAGGCCTTTCTTGCCGGCGAGCAAGCTCCTCCATGCGATCCTTGCCCTGTAAAATTTATTAGTAACGTGGGTGAGCAAAGGCTGACCTCAAACTGTGTAACAACACATCTCCTCCCGGCCGCCCCTAACGGAACCCGGGGTACCCCTCCAACCTGCAAGTTTGCACTTTGTATGCAATAATCATAAGCAAGAAAAGCAACTACAGAAACAGGCTTGGATGTCACACACATCATACATGTTCTCTACTGGTTGAGCATATAATAAAAGGGCCTACTTATGCAATCATGTATGCAACAACCCGTGTTTTACCCAAGACACCCTATCTCGTATGCATCTAGCACATCATCACATCATATGGGTACTCATCGATTCCCCATTGGCATAAAGCCGCAACAAAGGGGTGGCACCATTCCCCCCCAATGGCTCACAGGCCGCCTCATGGAACTCTTGTCAAGGCCCCACCCTCTCAAGGTCTGAGACCCGGGCTTGCCTACAAACTCTGACGTCTCATGTCAGGATTCCAACAAACACAAAACTGACCGATTCTAAGAAGCCTTGTCGGACCCCACCCGCTCATGGCCTCATTGCCCGGGCTTGCCCCCATGCTTGGCATTCTCGCCAGTCTCACAGAAGGGGACTAGTCTCGCCGGGACACTCCGCACATGACGTGAACGTCACGGGATAGCCAGCCGACCACGGATACATAGCCACGCCTTGGCACATCACAAACCAAGACAATTCCACCCTAGTCCCTCATTTGTACTGCAGCATTCCCGCGCACCAAGGAAACCATCTCCAACTCATGCGGATTAACCTTGTCCACCAAGGAAAACATCTACCGCCACGAGGAGCTAACCTTTTTCGGTTCCGACTACGCGTACTCACTCGAGAAAAAGTGGGAAAACATCACCACATTACAAACGACATCTTGCCGCAACGGAATCTCTACGAATCCCTAAAGTTCGTATGCAACATCACCGAATCGGACTAACGGTCGCGACTACGGCTTCACCCACCATGCATAATCCATTAACGGAGCGGATCTCTAATGCATATCATGCCCGAGACGGACTCAATCGAGTCGGAGGTTCCTTTTGAACCTTGGCGACCAAAAACCCCTCTCATTTGAGTGTTTGGTGCCCAAAACTAGAAAAGAAATGATGCTAAAGACATGCATCCTAAGACCGAGAGGAGAAGTGTCGTTACCTTCCTACTCCTCTTCCTTTCCATGGCAAAATATCCGGATGAAAACCTTTGCAAAGATCTAGCCTCCACGGATCCGGACTCAGCTCGCGATTTGGAGCACTGAAGCTTCTCCTACAGCCCAAACCCTCCTTCACCTTCTTCCTTGCTCTCCCTTCTCTCTAGAAATTAGTAAGAGAAAAGCTTGAAGAAGAATGAGGGTTTCCAACCCTATTTTCGGACTTAACTCCCCAAGAACAGTCCTAAACCGCCAGATCCTAAAATCAGGAAAAGAATGGCCACGAGCCGCATGAAAAATAAAATACCTGGGCCGAACACGGCCTAGCACACGCCCGTGTCCTGGGTCGTGTGCCTCATTCGCCGTCTCAAATCGACGTGCCTGGAACAGCACACGGGCACCCGACACGCCCGTGTTCGATCCGACATGCCCGTGTCCCCAATGACACGGCCGTGTGGCCGGCCGTGTGCCTCCATTGACACGGCCCCGAAAACATCCCGAGAGGTGACACGGCCTGGGACATGCCCGTGTCCCAAGCCGTGTGCAAAGTCTCGACACTCGTCGACAGCCTTTGTGTCGACACCGCGGAAAAACATCGAGTGAAGATCGTCGACCAAGCGGGACACGCCCTGTGACACGCCCGTGTCACAGGCCGTGTGCCCTAGTCTCGACACTCGACACTCGACACTCGACACTCGTCGAGTGAACATCGTCGACCGAAGATCGTCGACATGCCCACACAGCCTTGGACACGCCCGTGTCCTAGGCCGTGTTCCTCGTCTCGACACAACGTCGAGCGAAAATGTCGACACCCTGGGCCGAGTGTCGACACGGGCTCGACACGCCCTGCGACACGCTCGTGTCGCAGGCCGTGTGCCCTTAGACGACACTTCGTCGAGCGCAAAGTGTCGACCATGCGGCCAAGTCGTCTACACGGCCTGACACGGCCTGGGACACACCCGTGTCCCGGGTGTGTCCCGGGCCGTGTGCCCCCTGACAGAAACCAGAAATGTCCAGAAACGTAAATCGACCCCTTTTTCCAAATCTGGGGTGTTACAACTCTCCACCCTTAACAGAATTTCGTCCCGAAATTACAAAACAGAAGGAACAAAAACTTAAATTGTACCTGAAATGAAGAGTTCTGGATACTCTTCTCGCATGGCCTATTCTCGCTCCCAAGAGAACTCCTCTCGACCGCAGTTGTCCCATCGGACTTTCACGAGTTTAACCTCTTTATTCCGCAACTGCCGAATCTCCGAATCCTCTATAGCAATTGGAAGGACTCGCGTCCTCAAGTTTTCCTCAATCGGCATCGATGCCGGCTCAATCACCACACTAGCCTCCACCAAGGCTTTCCTCAAAACGGAGACGTCGAAGACGTCATGCAATCCACTCAGCTCCGCGGACAACGCCAACCGATAGGCTGCTTCTCCCACCCGTTCAACAACTTCAAAAGGCCCCAAAAACCTCGGACTCAACGTTTTGAGTTGGCGAATCCGTGAGACGCCTTTTAACGGTTTGATCTTCAAATAGACCCAATCACCTACCGCAAACTCCAACTTCCGGTGACGAGCATTAAAGTATTTTGCTTGCCGGTCCTGCGCCACCTTCATACGCTCTTGAATGGTCCGTACCAACTCACAAGCGTCCACTACCACCTCTTTTCCCAAAATTTTGGTGTCTCCCGCCTCTACCCAAGACATCGGTGTTCGACACCGTCTCCCATATAAGGCTTCGTATGGCGCCATTTTTATACTCGCTTGGTAACTATTATTGTACGCGAATTCCACCATGAAGAGGTGATCCTCCCACTTCTTGCCGAAGTCAAGAAGGCACATTCTCAGCATATCCTCCATAGTACGGTTTGTTCTTTCAGTTTGCCCATCAGTTTGAGGATGGAATGCTGTACTGAACTTTAGCTTCGTGCCCAAACTCTTTTGAACTAGTCTCCAGTCCTTGGACGTAAACCATCCATCTCGATCGCTGACTATACTCTTTGGAATCCCATGCAGTCGCACAATGTTGCGAACATACAACTCCACCAGCTTCTCCACGCTGTCTTCTTTCCGATTTGGGATTAAGTGGGCCACCTTGGTTAAGCGGTCCATGATCACCCAAATAGCATCATTACCCTGCTGCGATCTAGGCAAATCATGTACAAAGTCCATGGAGATGTCATCAAATTTCCATTCAGGGATTGGAAGGGGCTTCAGGAACCCGCCCGGCTTCTGACATTCGGCCTTCACCAAGGCACAAGTTTGGCAACGATTCACGTACAAAGCTACGTCCCACTTCAGCCCCGGCCACCAAAAGGATTTCTTCATATCCAAGTACATCTTTGTACCGCCCGGGTGAATGGAGTACTTTTTGAAGTGAGCCTCAAACATCAACTCCTCACGGAGTTTGCTGAACTGCGGTATACAAACCCTTCCATCCTTCCTCAGAATCCCATTAATCATCTCCCAGGCGTTGCTCTCGCCCGTTTGAGCCTCCAACACAAATGGTTGAAACTCCATATCCAACCGAGTCGCTTCCCGAATGCGATCGGTCAAGTCATTTTGCACTTCAATCCAGTTCAACCGAGCCACGCTGGACTCGCCTCTCGCCACACATTCCAAACCAAGGGCTCCCATTCTCGTACCAACCGCTCATCATGAGCTTCGATCCAATTCCCTTGCCCTGAGTACTTCCTAATCAAAGCATCCGCCACCACATTGGCTTTACCCGGCGTATACTGAATCGCCACCTCGTAGTCTCCAAGAAACTCAACCCACCTGCGTTGCCGCATGTTCAAGTCCTTTTGATCCAAGAGATGCTTCAGGCTTTTGTGATCCGTGAAGATCTCCCTTTGCACCATATATATAGTGCCGCCATATTTTCAACGCAAAAATTACCGCCGCCAACTCCAAGTCATGGGCGGGGTAATTCCTCTCATGAGGCTTCAGCTGTCTAGACCCAAAAGCTATCACCTTGCCATGTTGCACCAAAACACAACCCAAACCGCATCCCGATGCGTCACTGAAGATCTGAAATCCCTCGGTCCCTTGCGGTAGACTTAGGATTGGAGCCATCATCAGTCTCTCCTTCAGTGACTCAAATGCTTGACTGCACTCTTGAGTCCACACAAACTTATGATCTTTACGAGTGAGTGAGGTGAGGGGTAGAGCTATCCGCGAAAAATTCTCCACAAACCTCCTGTAATACCCGGCTAGTCCAAGAAAACTTCGGACCTCCGCTACGGTCCTCAAAACCGGCCAATCTCTAATGTCTTCCACTTTTGTTGGATCCACTGCCACCCCACCCCCACTAATCACGTGGCCCAAAAATGCCACCTTCTCTAACCAGAACTCGCAGTTGGAGAATTTTGCATACAACTGATTCTCCCTCAACAGTTGCAAGACCACTCTCAAGTGGGTCTCATGCTCCACCTCAGATTTGGAGTACACCAAGATGTCATCGATGAAGACAACCACAAACGAATCCAAGTATTCCCGAAATACTCGATTCATAAGATCCATGAACACAGATGGTGCGTTCGTCAGCCCGAACGACATCACCGTAAACTCAAAGTGTCCATACCTTGTACCAAAGGCAGTCTTGGGTATGTCCTCATCCCGAATTCGCAGCTGATAATAGCCTGAATTCAAGTCCAATTTTGAATACACCACTGACCCTACCAACTGGTCGAACAAGTCATCTATCCGAGGAATCGGATACTTATTCTTAACGGTCAGTTTATTCAGCTCTCGGTAGTCTATGCACAGTCGCATGCTACCGTCTTTCTTCTTTACAAACAACACCGGCGCACTCCACGATGAAGAACTGGGTCTGATATACCCTTGCTCCAACAGTTCCTGCAACTGCACTTTGAGTTCTGCCAACTCCTTTGGTGCCATCCTAAACGGAGGACGTGACACGGGCCTAGCCTCCGGCACTAACTCGATCGAGAAATCGATCTCCCTCCGAGGAGGCGCTCCAGGAAGTTCATCCAGAAACACATCCTTGAACTCTGCCACAACGGGCACTTCCTCAATAGTCAGCTGGGAGAGACGAACCTCCAATAACGCTACAAGCGCTACACCACCCTGGTTAACCGCCCGCATCAACTGCATGACCGAAATCAGGGAACAGGCCACTCCACAAAGGCCCTCAAATTTGACCTCCGCCTGCCCTTTGCTCTTTAGGGTCACTACCTTAGATAGGCAATCAATACTGTCGCGCTGCTCTGCAAGCCAATCCATGCCCAAAATGACATCGAACTCAACCAATGGTAAAATTGCTCCTACCAAAACGAAGTCAACTCCGTCTAGCTCCCAACAGATGCGCCCTTTGGCCCCAGTGGTCATGGATGACCCATTGGGCATGCGCACTTTTAACTCCGCGTCCGCCGAAAAAGACTCAACTCCTATTCTCCGGATGAAGCTCTCCGCAAGAAAGGAGTGTGATGCTCCCGTATCGAACAATACCCTAGCGGGGTATCCGGAAACTAATACAAAGCCTACAACATAGACATCACACAAAAATGGTCTAAAAGTATAAATCACAAAATTTCAACTTAAATTTTCTTCATACCTGTCACCACATCGGTTTGGCGGAATGCTTCTTGCTGTCCAAGGTTGTAAGCCCTTGGTTGTACCGGTTGGAACCGAGAAGCGCTCGACTCCGCCATCTTCCCCTTCTCTGCAGCACTGGGGCCGGAGCACACAGTCTGCTCCTACCTTGTCTCTTGCCCCGCTCCTCCTTGGGGACAAACACGAGCTATGTTCCCCACCTCTCCGCAGTTGTAACACGTCGGCGGTACCCTAGAGTGAGAACCTCCAGGCATCCAATTGCTCCTCTCACCAGATCTGGAAGTGTGAGGCTTCTTCCTCCACCTACTCCCTTCAGACTTTCCATGAGATTGGGAAGGCCTCCCTTCCCCTTGCTTGGGAGTAAAACCCTTACGGCGTTGGGTTCGCTCCAAATCACTTTCCAAAATCTTGGCAGCCTCAACTAGTTCATTGAATCCCACTCTCTTCATGGAGATGAGGGGTTGTCTCACGTTCTCCCTCAGCCCCTAGTAGAAGAGGTTATCCCTTTCAACATCATCTGCCATCGTCGTTCCTGCGTAACGACCCAAACGGGTGAACTCCTGCACATACTCATCCACTGTCTTGTCTCGCTGCATTAAATGCAGAAACTGCCTCTGAAGGGCCAATCGTGTAGAAACTGGAATATGCCTCTTTAGAAACGCATCCACAAACTCCTCCACTGACGGGGTGCGTCCCGGGAACTGGCGGCCGCTATGGCTCACCCACCACAACTTGGCGTCTCCTTCCAACATGAACGCCACATATTCAGATTTCTTTTCTTCTGGTGTCTCTGCCGCCCTCATAAGCTCTTGAATGAGAACCCACCAATCCTCCGCATCTGTTGGCGTACCAACTCCCTTGAATGACGGGGGATGGAAGCTCAGGAAATACTTCAAGTGCCGGTCTCCGTGTCTGACAACTACCCTCTCCGCCAAAGGATCCACTCGCCTGGCTTCTCCTCCTAGCACAGCCGTCGCCGTATCCGGTGTAGCAGGGGTTGCTACTTGGGCTGCTGCAGCAGCTTGGGCTGCTACCATCGCTTCCGCAAGCATGCGGCAGAAGTCGGCCGGGTTAACACCCATGCCCAAAAGACCTGGAGCAGTAGCACTGCTCGCCGAAAGCTCTTCTCTAGCTCTCGACGTACCCTCCTCATTGCTTGCACTCTTCAAGAAAACAAGAAACAAGGAATCAGTCTCAACTCTCAAGACTTAAACATAAGGACACTCATGGTCCCGCGTTACTCTTATGTGGATAACTTCTCTATGCATTGACCTTGAATCTAACCTGGCTCTGATACCAAAATGTAACACCTCCCCTGTAATGACCGTATAATATGGGTCCGGCTGGGGCCCCACAACATACGGACGCCACAGCTTTAGTATTAAAAGTTGATATAGCTACCCACACTCAAAACACTTTGCATAACACAGCGTAAACACAAGCAAGACAAGAGGTTATCCACTACAAGAAGAGTAAAACAAATGGCCTTATGGCCTTACAGCAAGTGTCCAAAATCAAATAATACAACAGTCATGAATGTGTGTAGCACTCCTAGTCTACCTCGGCATGCAAGCCAGACAACATGAGTCTCAAACATACAACATCATATAAGTAGAGCTACAAAAAGAAAAGCACTTCATGAGGCTTAGGCCTTTCTGGCCGGCGAGCTAGCTCCTGCATGCGATCCTTGCCCTGTAAAATTTATTAGTAACGTGGGTCAGCAAAGGCTGACCTCAAACTGTGTAACAACACATCTCCTCCCGACAGCCCCTAACGGAACTCGGGGTACCCCTCCAACCTACAAGTTAGCACTTCGTATGCAATAATCATAAGAAAGAAAAGCCACTACAGAAACAGGCTTGGATGTCACACACATCATACATGTTCTCTACTGGTTGAGCATATAATAAAAGGGCCTATTTATGCAATCATGTATGCAACAACCCGGGTTTCACGCAAGGCACCCTATCTCGTATGCTTCTAGCACATCATCACATCATATGGGTACTCATCGATTCCCCATTGGCATAAAGCTGCAACAAAGGGGTGGCACCATTCCCCCCCAACGGCTCACAGGCCGCCTTATGGAACTCTTGTCAAGGCCCCAGCCACTCAAGGTCTTAGACCCGAGCTTGCCTACAAGCTCTGACGTCTCATGTCAGGATTCCAACAAACACAAAACTGACCGATTCTAAGAATCCTTGCCGGACCCCACCCGCTCATGGCCTCATTGCTCGGGCTTGCCCCCATGCTTGGCATTCTCGTCAGTCTCACAGAAGGGAACTAGTCTCGCCAGGACACTCTCCGCACATGACGTGAACGTCACGGGATAGCCAGCCGACCACGGAGACATAGCCACGACTTGGCACATCAAAAACCAAGACAATTCCACCCTAGTCCCTCATTTGTACTGCAGCGTTCCCGCGCACCAAGGAAACCATCTCCAACTCATGCAGAGCTAACCTTGTCCACCAAGGAAAACATCTACCGCCACGAGGAGCTAACCTTGTCCGGTTCCGACTACACGTACTCACTCGAGAAAAAGGGGCAAAACATCACCACATCACAAACAGCATCTTGCTGCAATGGAATCTCTACGAATCCCTAAAGTTCGTATGCAACATCATCCAGTCGGACTAACGGCCGCGACTACGGCTTCACCCACCATGCCTAATCAACTAACGGAGCGGATCTCTAATGCAAATCATGTCGGGGACGGACTCAATAGACCCAGAGGTTCCTTTTGAACCTTGGCGACCCCAAACCCCTCTCATTTGAGTGTTTGGTGCCCAAAACAAGAAAAGAAATGATGCTAAAGACATGCATCCTAAGACCGAGAGGATAAGTGTCGTTACCTTCCAACTCCTCTTCCTTTCCATGGCAAAATATCCGGATGAAAACCTTCGCAAAGATCTAGCCTCCACGGATCCGGACTCGGCTCGCGATTTGGAGCACCGAAGCTTCTCCTACAGCCCAAACCCTCCTTCACCTTCTTCCTTGCTCTCCCTTCTCTCTAGAAATTAGTAAGAGAAAAGCTTGAAGAAGAATGAGGGTTTCCAACCCTATTCTCGGACTTAACTCCCCAAGAACAGTACTAAACCGTCAGATCCTAAAATCAGGAAAAGAATGGCAATGATCCGCCTGAAAAATAAAATACCTGGGCCGAACACGGCCTGGCACACGCCCGTGTCCAGGGCCGTGTGCCTCATTCGTCGTCTCAAATCGACGCGCCTGGAACAGCACACGGGCACCCGACACGCCCGTGTTCGATCCGACATGCCCGTGTCCCCAATGACACGGCCGTGTGGCCGACAGTGTGCCTCCATTGACACGGCCCCGAAAACATCCCGAGAGATGACACGGCCTGGGATATGGCCGTGTCCCAAGCTGTGTGCAAAGTCTCGACACTCGTCGACAGCCTTTGTGTCGACACCGCGGAAAAACGTCGAGCGAAGATCGTCGACCAAGCGGGACACGCCCTGTCACACGCCCGTGTCACAGGCCGTGTGCCCCAGTCTCGACACTCGACACTCGACACTCCACACTCGTCGAGTGAACATCATCGACCGAAGATCGTCGATAGGCCCACACGGCCTTGGACACCCCCGTGTCCTAGGCCGTGTGCCTCATCTCGACAAAACGTCGAGCGAAAATGTCGACACCCCGGGCCGAGTGTCGACACGGGCTCGACACACCCTGCAACACGCCCGTGTCGCAGGCCGTGTGCCCTTACTCGACACTTCGTCGAGCGCAAAGTGTCGACCACGCCGCCAAGTCGTTGATACGGCCTGACATGGCCCGGGACACGCCCGTGTCCCGGGCCGTGTGCCCCCTGACAGAAACCAAAAATGTCCAGAAACGTAAATCGAGCCCTTTCTCCAAATCTGGGGTGTTATACCTGGAAACCACGTCCTCTTCCACGGCCTTGGCATGTAAACTACTGAGCGGGAGGGGTAGCCTGTGGTGCCAGTTGAGGTGCCCCTCTCATGGGGCAGTTCTTTCGGATGTGTCATACCTGATGACTGTTATAGCACTCAGGCGAGGGAAGTGCCACACCTCGGGGCCTCTATATCTCCCGCATTTGAAGATGTTGAGGGTCCAATACCACCGGCTCCCTCGGCTCCTGTCTCACCTCTTGACGGGTTTGGTACTATGCCCTTCTCTCATTAGCAAAGCAGCCCCTCCGCTAATCATTCTTGCCTCCTCGACCTTGATCCTCAGTTGGCCTCTTCCGGCCTCGAGTCGTGTGCCAATCAGCCTCCATCCTCTTTGTCATCTCCAGAATCTGAGTTATACGATGTAAGACCCCCCCCCCTTTTTTTATCTCTTTTAAACACCGGGGTCTTCTGCCCAGAACCGCCGCTTTGCGGTGACACCTTCTCCCCCCGGAAGATCGTCACTACAAAACGCCGATTCTGCCGGCCTTATTGATCACAAAAGTAGCAGTACAAGAGTATAGACATGTAAGTCCACAGCAAATCACATATATATAAAATCTCCACGAAGGGAGTGTCCACAGAATAGTAAAAGAGTACAGAAATGAAGGGCTTAAGCCCGGTACATCAATATCCACACTACAGATCTCTCATACGGGAGCAAAATAAAACAACTACTAGAAGTCGGGACTCACGATCCCAGCTGGCTATACTCCTGAGCTAGACTGCCCTGTCTCTAATCGCACCGGTCTCCTAGGCTGCTCTTCCATGCTGGGCTCCACGATCCCCTAATATGATGTGGTTCGAAAACCGTTAGTCTATAAGACTAAGCCCTATCGTCACCCACCCCTTCCCCCATGCTCCTAGCCACCGAGCGGGGAGGAAGAAAGGAAAGGACGTGAAAGTGGAGAGTAAAACAAACACAGGTGACAGGGGGACCTAGCTAGCAATTTATAATCATGTTGTAATAGGTAAAGTAAGAAAAGAATTTAACCTTCACTTATGTGAGTACACATAAGTCAAGGGATCTTCTACAAGGCTCCCATCGTATAAAATGTCCCATACCACTTTATACGTTGGGGTGTCGGTTATCACAAGCAGTATATATATATTGAAATGACCTTAATTTATAAACTTGTCCACACAAGCTTATAGACCAAGGGGTCATTTTGCAGGGCCTAATGTATAAGCGTCACATTCCACTTATACATTAGGTGTCGCAGGCTATTATGAATCGATTATGATATGCATCTATATGGTGGGTATGACGGAACATGCAAGTGCAACACACACACCCGACTCTATGCACACAGACCTTTAGTTCCCCCTTTCGGAGCCGTTACCTCCCAGGATACCTCCGTAGTGGCCGACGGAAGCGGTGGGTTGGGCCTCGCCCACCTCAAAACCAGTAATAGAACTACCGATCTGACCTATCGTACGCCTCAACGCTTGGTGCACAAAGCGGACTACCGCGTACTCTTGCTGACTGGACCGCCAGACTTAAGTTTGGCAAAGTATTAAACCACACTTGCCGAGACATCGTATAGGCGTCGGTGCAACGACTAACCCATACCGAAGACCCACCACCTTAACTTTCTTTCCTTTCATGCACATGCAAATTTATCGTATCAGTACCGAGCCAAAGCTCCCCGGACCATCCCGTCCGTCTAAAATATCAACCGAGCCAAAGATCCCCGGACAAAAACGTCCATCTCTTATTCCAAACCTCATCCCTTTGAACACCGCGGGATGGCGCCCCTTTGAACACCTCGGGATGACTTAACCATTTCCAATACTTGTCCAACTAGTGAGTGCAGTGTGAAACCCTATTTACTAAATTACTCTTTCGATTTGTTCTTTAAGGTTTACGTTAACCCATGACTGCCCCCGGTATTCCCTGTGAAGGGCTCTCAAGGGGCACTCGGAACTATGTTGGGATTACGCCCAACATTCCCTTTCGCAAGGTACTTATTAACATTATTGGTTGATTCTTTTACCCATTACCTTCTCATGTTGCGATAGGCTAATCCTAGGGTAGTTTAGACCTTTCACTCTCTCGGGAACGACGATCTTTCGTCAAATTTGCGTACCTCCTAACACACATCAACTCGATTCCCACCACTCCTTAGAACTTTCTCTGGTGACTCATCTACTCTCATTCAAACAATTCAACACGACTAACTCCACACTATTCCAACTCTTATCCTAATATAACTTTTCCCCAAATTACTATTTGCAGACGCACCTATACTAAGTGGTGTTCATGATAGGATGTCCTTCAAGTTTTCATCTGAATGACCTAGGTTATTACTGGAGTCCTATCATGACATAAATGATTTAATTCCAGAATATTGTATTTTCCTCAATTAATCTTCTATTTAAATAATTTCTTAAAAGAGCCAATTATTGTCAAGTTGATCATGAAGTATACATTTTAGACATGTTTAATGTTTCATAAATTCATGATAATATTCCGAATATCCGAAAATGACAATTTCCAAATTTGACATTTTCTACAAACATTTAAGGGTCCTAAAAGTATTTTAGCAATAATTCTCATATTCCAAGATTTGTAAATCAACTACTTGAAATTTTTCATCCAAATAATTTGAGTTAAATATATTACACTATGACAGTCCTAAAATTATCACTGGCCAACTTTCATGATTTTTCACAGAATATTTAATTTTAAATAAATTCAAAACAAAAATCTACAAAGAGCATAATTGTGAATCAAGTACTATGAATACACTTCAAAAATTCCTAATTAAATTTCTAACAGTAGATATCAACCATAAAATCATCAGTGGCCAAAATTCACATTTTTATAAGTTATATTATGCTTTAAATGATTTATTTACCAAGTATGGCCTTTACAAATGTTATGAAGGAAGCAATATATAAAATCCTTTAAAAATTATAATAAAATTCAGGTACCTCTATTTAGGTCAAAAACCTCTACTGGCCAAATTTTACTAGATTCCATTTAAATCAAATAATCAAATTAAATCAAATACTAAATTGGACACTATGATATTTAACAGAAGAACTACCATGAAAATAATCTATAAAATTCTACTAAAAATATCTAGGGGTTCAACTCACCCTAAGATTCATTCTACCCCAACTTCACAATTTTTGGATGAAATTAAGTTACTATTTTGACCTAATAGTGCTTCTACCCTAAAGCTAGGGTTTGACTTTTGAGGTACTTAACTACTTCTAAATTCCATAACACTTAAACCAGAGGCTTAAATATACATAAGCTATCTTTCTACTGAATTACAAGGCCATACAAGGGCATTTGCCCCTATGTCCTTCACAACCCCCTAAAGGTCCTTCCTTAGGGTGTGAACTTGGGTCCAAGGGTAAGTCAACCCTAATTCATCCATCTTTCCACAAAGAGGGGAGGGTACTTAAGGTAAAACTAAGTCATTGGTCCAAAAGGGTTGTGCCTTCAATATTTCATTTTTCCTTCTTTTTGGCTATAAGCACACCAAGCCCTTTACAAGCCAACACATGCAAGGGGTTTCCCTAACTTGTTGTGGTCCATATGGGCTGAAAATTTAACCATGCCTTAAAAATGTCCCCATGGACATGCCACCAAATATTGGGGCCTTTTGGAGTTAAACTACTCCAAGAATCACCTAAACAAGCCTAGGGGTATTATAGTAATTTCACCCTAATTTTAATTCCAATTAGTCCCATTTTTGGGCAGGGCCTACTTATGCCCTAAACCAGTTACTTCCAAAAATTCCAGATCATTTGTGCCTCTGGATGGGCTTGGGCATCTCTTCCAATTTCTGCATTTTTGTTATTTGCAGCCCAAGACCATTCATTTTTTCAGATCTTCCAAGTGAGATATCTCAACATGCAAAGGGCTAAATTGTCTAATTTTTCTACCATAGGTCTAACATACCCCTACGGGCAGGCCACCAAAATTTGGGGTATTTTGGAGTTGATATGCTCCAAAACTCAACAAACTTTAGTTTATCTAATTCTGACTAAAACTATAGAATTATTTTCCCCACAAATTCCCCTTTTTGGGGAGGGCATAGATATGACTAATTAAGCCACATGCCCAAAATTTTAGCCCATTTGGACTTAGGGTTGGGAAGGGCACTCATTTTGGTTTCTGACCTACCCTAGGACCAGCCCTAGGAAAATGGCTCTATAGGGCAGTAGACCTAACCAAAATTTATGTGCAACATATCAAATTAAAGGTAACTTCAAGACCTACAAGTTTCATGTTGAATACAATTTATAAAAAAGGATGTAAGTGCCCTAAATATTAACATGCAAAAGTCAGATTATAGGAGACAGGAAATACACTATTCATGTAATAAAATAATTCTAGGGTTTATAATATTGCATGGCACGGATCTTGACGCCATCGGACAGCTGCTGTATTTCTTCTCCAAATCGCCTGAAATCCAGCCGAGCTTTCACGGGGGCTTTCCCGGCGGCTACCGGCGGCGCCTCCACCGTCAAACTTCACCTCCCCCCTCACGGTGGTGGGGGCAAGCGTTTGCTGGCGGCTAGGGCGGCGGGAAGTGGCGGCGCCACCTCACCCGAAAGCTTCCAAAACCGCCATTAATGGAGGAATGAAGAAACTGGGTTCGGGCTCATTCGAGCCCGAACTCTACCCTAAACACTCCTAAGATCTAGGCATGAAGAGAGAGGTGAGGGAGGACCATCTCGGCGGCCTTGCGACGTGAGGAGCGGCGAAGAACCATTGCGGCGGCAGCGCTTATCTCTCGGTTTTCACGGCTCCAGCTCGGGTTCAGCTCCAAGGCTTAGTTTCTCTCTCTCTCTCTGCTGCTCTCCTTGTCCTGAGGGTAATGAACTGAAAGGAGAGAGGGGGGAAAGTGAGAAGATGAAGTATAGGGGGGTGATAATTCCTAAGTGAGAGGTGGAGGTTTTGCCTTGTTCTTGTCACCATGCATGTATGCGTGGGCCCCACTCCATCCACCTACTTCTCCATTACTCCAGGGGTCGTCCAGCCCAAGTGGGGGCTGATGGCATGGGTCCAAGTGAGATTCCCTCTCCAAATCGCCTGAATTCCACTAAACACCCTTAAATATAGCCCTTTCTCTCTCCTAATTATTCTTTAATTTTTGAGATTCCCTCTCACTCTCTCTCTCCTAGTCACTAAGTTGGCTAGTCAATCTTCTAGTCTATTGACAACCCACATGTCCATTTCATCCCTCAAGGTAAGGTTAGCCCAAGTGAATTGGGCTTGAGCTTGAGTTAGCCCATTTGGGCTAGCTTGACCCAAACCTATGCTAGGGTTAACTTAGGTCAATTTGGTCTTTGAGGTTTGGCCCAAATGGGTCCTTAGTGACCCATTGGACTTCCCTAAGGCCTAGGTAGGGTTGTCTTGGCCCTTTGGAGGTCACTTGACCCTTTGGCAGGGCACTTGAGCACTTTAGGGCTAGAGTTGACTTTGGTCAACTTAGCCTTTTTGGTTGGCCCCAATGGGTCCTTGGTGACCCATTGCTATCTTACTAGTGTTATGAAGGTATGTGTGGGGTCCACTTGGCTAAGGGAACTTCAATTGGCCCTTGTGCAGGTCAGTTTGACCCAATGTAGTTTAGGTTGACCCATTTAGGGTTACAGTTGACTTTGGTCAACTTAGCCTCTTGGGTGGACCCCAATGTGTCCTAGGTGACCCATTGACCTCACTCTAGGGTTATGTGGGCTTGGGTGGGGTCCACTTGGCTTGGGGATGGTCAATTGACCATAAGTAGGTTAGTTTGACGCATTTACGGTTAGGGTTGACTTGGGTCAAGTTAACCCCTTTGACTGCCAGCCATGGGTCCTTAGTGCTTTAATGGATCTTAAAATGGGTTGATGAGACCATGGTGGGGTCTTGAAGTCTTGGTGAAGCCCATGGTTATCTTAAACTAAGGTTCAGGAATTTACTATTTGCAGACCATAGTGGTCTCACCCACATTCTTAGGTTTTTCTTAGTCTTCTTGGGCTTCCTATGGTTTTTTCATGACCTAGTCATGACCAAAACCACTCTTTGGGGTTTAGTTGGAAATGAGATGTTACATAGGCCCATCAGATACAAATAGAAGAGCCTGTCTCAGATCCTCACATAGGCCCTTATAAAACCTCTTGGTATACCTCGCATCATCCAGCTGATAGGAGTATGCAAATTGGGCTAAGTGAGTGAAATCCGGATGGTACTCCAGCACCATCCTGTTGCCCTGCCTCAACTGCAGGAACCTATCTTCCAGCTCGTCTCTTGCCGTATGTGGGATAGTGTTCCAATAGTGCGACCCTGAACTCCTCCCAAGTGATGTCAGCAACCTCTCGATCTGCAAACACAGTATCCAGAAGTGTCTCCCACCACCTCTTGTCATAAGAATCCAAGTAGGAGACCACCCGAGGTACCCTCTCCTCCCATGTGCACCGTTTCCAAGTCAGCATCTCGAACATGATATCAAGCCACTCTTCCGTTCGTATGCCTGACTCCATCCCAATGTAAGATGGGGGAGAGAGTCCTCGGAAGATGCTCAACCGATTGGCCCCCAGGTTCGGCTGCGGAGCCGGAGCCTGCTGGGCCTTGAAGACCTCCAAGATGGTCGTCAGAGTCTGCCCCATCTCCGACTGTAGAAATAGAGTGGGAGCCAGTGGAGGTGGTGAACATTTAGAGTTTGATGAGCTCTGCCCTGCGGTGTAGGATGTGCCGGGGGCTACATAACTAAGGCCAATTATAAGAAATTTGACTCAAACCTAGTTAAAAGTGGACAATTACATGTGATCCCCCATATGGGCACACTACAGCTTTTGCTGCATAGTTTGTCCCCAAACTAAACTAGAGCGGGGGTGACCCAGGGTTAGTGGACTTCTACTCTTCCGATTGAGGTTTTGCTCTGATACCAGTTTGTAAGGCCACATTTTTTTTGCTGAACCAACATGGTCTTATGCCCAAAACTGCCGCTTTGCGGTGACACCTACACGCCTGGGAATTCATCACTACAAAACGCCGATCAGGCCGGCCATATGGATCGCAGAAGAGAAGAGTAAGTACAAGAGTAGTATAAAACTCAAATGCTGGTCCACCAGAAAACACATGAATATAAAATAAATCTCTACAAAGGGATAGTCCATTGTAATGATAAATTAAAGTACTAATAAAAAGGGCTCCTGCCCGATACATTATAATCCTCACTACATCTCACTCAATGCGGAAGCAAATCTATAATAAGTACTAATGATTTGGTCAACGAACACTAGTCTAAAAGACTAAGTCCTATCATCCCCCACCTCTCCCCCATGGCTCCTAGGCATCGAGCGGGGAGAAGGAAAGGGAAGGTATTTAAGCTGGAGTGTAACAAAAGTAAGTATGTGACGACGAAACTTAGTCTTTCATGAGTATAAAATCACAGTAAGTATAAGTAGGCAAATAGTAGGTAAGCAATATAAGAATACACATGAAAAAGGTGAGCAAGTAATAGTACAAGAAGGTAAACTATGTAAATAACCATGACCTATAGGAATGCCCATATAGACCTATAGACCAAGAGATCGTTTTGCAAGGCCTATTATATAAATAGTCTCATACCAATTTATACAATAGGTGTCAATGGTTATATGCAATGAATATGCTATGACATGTAATCATGCTATGATAAGAACATGTAAGTGCAACACACACACCCCACTCTATGCACACAGACCTTTAGTTCCCCCTTTCTAGAGCCTAACCTCCCAGGATACCTCCGTAGTGGCAAATAGAAACAGTTGGTTGGGCCTCGCCCACCTCTAAACTGCTATCAACACTACCAGTCAGACCTATTGTATGCCTCAATGCTCGTGCACTAAGCGGAGCTTCTGCGTACTCATGTCGGCTGAGGTACCCGAGTTTATTTGGCTAAGTGCTAAACCACACTTGTCGAGTCAACGTATTGGTGTCGGTTTGATGACCCTCCAATACCGAAGACCCACTACCTTATATTTTATGCATATGCAACATTAATGTATTCCTCACCGAGCCAAAGCTCCCCGGACTATCCCGTCCATCACGAATATCTACCAAGCCATTGGCATGCCTGGCTAACCTGCCCATCACTAAAACCACCGAGCTAACCGCTCGTGAGACCCAACCTAACTCCCACAAAACCGGGGAGTGTGAGTGTATGTGTAATCCTAGTGTATTTCTAATTACTCTTGTAATTCATTTAGTTTTACGGCTTACGTTAACCTTGGACTGCCCAAGGCATTCCCTGTGAAGGGCTCTCAAGGGCAATAGGAACTACAGTGGGCTGAAACCCAAAGCTGCCTTTTGCAAGGTACTTATTATTATTGGTATCTACCAATAATAAACCCCATTTAAAGTTATACTTAATCTAACCCTAGTGTGTTTTGACCCTCTTCTCTCTCCATAGGATGGACGATGTTTCGTCGATCCCGAGCACCATTTAACAACAGTCTAGCCTATACTTACACATCATGACTCCTAAAGATGAACTCATTTTCACTTCATCAAAAATCAGTAAACTATTAGCCCTAACTCCCTTTGTTCATTTCTCATGTTATCATAATTTCCACAGTTTTACTAAATGCTGACCAATCTAAGATATATTATGTACATGACAGGAGGTACTAAAAATTTTCATCCAAAAGCCCTAAGATAATTATTGTCAGTCTATCATGACACATTTAGCCTAAAACCAGAAACTTGTAATTTTCCTAACTAATTTGGCATTTATTAAATTTTCCAAAATGTTAGGCATGGGTAATTTGAACATGAAGTACTAGATTTCCTTAAGTTATGCTAACCCAGAAATTATGAACACTATATGATAGCAAAATATCAGAGAATACCAAATTTCACAGATTTTTATAATTGTAATAAACTCTAAATAATTAATTAAATGTAATTCAAATAATTTGAGTTAATAAAGGGAGTACCACATTTCATAGTCCCAAAATTATATAAAAATTACCAGAGCTTTATTATGTTCATAAAACATTAGTGACTAAATTTTATGCAATTTCAAGGTCAGTGAGCTATGTAGAAAAACACTTTAAGTAATTCCATTAAAGTGCACTTGTGAAAGAACATTCTTATAAACTCATCTAAATAACATGTAATAATTTTCTAGTCTTTATTAGGCCCTATAAAGTTCTCTGGCAAAGTAACATAATTTTCCAGCAAGATATAGTATATATTATCTATTTATCAAAATATGGTGCACTAGTTCACTTTACACATGAAGTATTAAGAGGAAATGACCAAATAATCCAAATAATTTACTAGAGCATCTAAATGATATTTAATCAGCATTTCCAAAGTTTCATAACAATCTAAGTTAATTTAACCATGGTTACTTCAAAATCATCAAAAAGGGCAACGTGATGGGTATATACATCTACAAGTATGAGCTACTGTTTTCTAAACATCCTATAATAAATTTCAGAGGTCAATATCACTATAAAATTACTCCTACAAAAATCTCATGAAGATCTAAGATCATATAACCCTTCAATATTTCCATAAAAGGTATATGCCTAAACAATCCCTAATTGGTTTGATATGTGTGTCTAAGTCTAAATGTCACCATATTCCTTCTTAGGGCATTTCACCACCCTAAGATCACATGGACTATTCACCAAGTCCATACAAGGGCATATTACCCTATGTCCTACACAAATCCCCAAAGTTCAACCTCAGGGATTGAACTAGAGTCCTAGTGCAAATCCACCCTTATCCACCTCCAACTCCAAGAGGGGGTGTTTAAACTAACCTTGGGCTCTGGCCAAAGTCCCAACGCCTTTGGGTGAGAATTGGCCCCTGCATGCCCCAAGCTCACTCTTGCCCTAATTAGCCCTTAAACGGACACACTTTGGTCTCACCAAAACCTATTAAACTAAAACCCGATTGGGCTGAGATTTTTATCAAAGTCATTCCATGATCCTAAGAGACAGACAACAAAAGTTTTGTGGGTGTAGAGGTCATTAGTTCCCTTAAATAATTCACACATGGTTTAATAAATTTCTACAAAACTTTGGAAATTTTTTTCCAAAAATTCCCATTTTTGGATATGTTATAGATCTAGATATTAATGTCTCATGCTCCAAATTTCAAGTCATTTGGAGGTAAAGATTGATGGGGGCACCTTACACAATCTCTGATCAACCCTAAGTATAGGCCTCACTAAAATGAGTGTTGTAGTCTGACCTTAACTCCAAATTATCAAAAATTAATTTTAAAATACACTAGACTCATAGGTCTACAAGTTTCATTTAGACCACTTTTTCTGAATAGACCTCTAGCTAGTTTTGATTTAAATTCCAAGGCAGGGGATATTATGTGACAAAAATACATAAATTTAAATTTAATATATTAGATCTAGCACAGATCTTAAAGTAGATCGGATGGGTCCTGGCTTTCTTCTTCCTCCACCAATGACCTTCATCTACCTGACCTGGAGCATACTCCAAGTGCAATAGCCGGCCCTTCGGCCACCTCCCCGGCCAACCACCGCCACCACCACCTCTGTTGGGGTGAGGGCTATCGACCAGAGGTGGTTTGACCGCCAGAGATGGCAGATTTCGGCAAACCCTACACTTCATTTTTATAGAAAAACTAGTGGAAACATTCCACTGGATCGTGCCCAATTGAGCCCTATTCTCATCTATAAGGAATCCTAAGATCTAGCCCACGAAGGAGGAGTAGAGGAGGACATTAGTGGAGGGCTGGAGTCGGGCCGATCGTCGTGCCACCATCGCCGGAATTTGCGATTTCTAGTGCACTACAAGTAGCTCGATTTTTTCACGTAAGTGGTGGGAAAGACTCCTCACAGTCCTCTGATGGTGTTTAAAGCCACAGTTGGTGAGGGGAGAGGCCAAGGCATCAATGACCATTAATGGCCATTGAAAGCTTATTTCGGCCATGAAAATTCTCCTCCCCTAGTCAGTACCATGGCCGAGAAAACCCTTGTCCTTCTCCTAACTGACCAGGGGAGATGATTCCAGCAAGAAGAGAGGGGCTCTTGGCCTTCAAAGCCATGAATGGCCTTCTCTCTCATTTTCTCTCTCCTCCATTAAAGAGAAAATGGTGCTTTTCTCTCTCCTGGTCACCATGGCTGATTTTTGTGATTATTTCAGCCTAAAGGCACCACACTAACCCATATTATTCATGGAAATAATGTTAGCCTAAGGGGGAATGTGCTTGAGCTTGAGTTAGCCCATTTGAGCTGGTTTGACTTAATGCTAGGGTAGAGTTGACCTTGGTCAAATTGAACTTTTTGGTTGACCACAATTGGTTCTTAGTGACCCATTGGCCTCCTCTAAGGTCTAGGAAGACTTGGATAGGGTTGGTTGGGCATCTTGGAGGTCACTTGACCCTTAGTTAGGGCACTTTAACCTTTTTAGGGCTAGGGATGACTTGTGTCAACTTAGCCTCTTTGGATGACCCCAATGGGTCCTTGATGACCCATTGCCCTACCGTAGGGTTAGGGGTACCATGGTGGGGTCATGGGGTCATGATGAAGCACTATGGTCACACCTAAGCTAGTAATTAGAAATCTTCTATTTGTAGACAAAGGTGGTTCACACTCTAATTCCCAAGTTCACCCAAACCTTTTAGTGCTTCCTAGGGTTTTGTAATGACCCAGTCATGACAAAATTATCCTAATGGTCTAAAAGTATGAGCGATGCTACACTATCTTCCTAATATTCATGTGGAGGATCCTCGCAGCGAAAAACTCTCATCAAGCACACAACTTCACGGATCTGAAGGATATTGAAGAGAAAGACTCTCAATCCACAAAGATCGAACCTTTGTAAGTGAATCGACATCAACCTCAAGCGTTCTAGTTAGAGGGGAGTTTTCTATTATTATTGTATTTTCTTTAACTTATTTTTATTTTGTGCGAAGATAAGGAATTATTGCAAATGAAACCTAGCAATATATATTTCCACTCCTAGTGCTTGAGAGGATGACCTCTAAGTCAACAAACTTCTTCAACAAGCACTTATCATCGTGGAATTCAATGACATTGCCCAAGTCACATAGTTAACTTATGCTTACAAAGTTGTGTCGCAACACTTCCACATAAGCTACCCTTGTTATTGAGACTCTGTCATTGGTAATCATACCATAGCCTCTGGTGATGCCCTTGTCAGAGCCACCAAAGATGACTTTAGGTCCATTCTTTATAGGAACATAGTCTTTAAGTAAGTTCCTTATCCCAGTCATATGCCTGGAACACCCAATGTCCAAGTACCAAATCTAATCTCGAAAGGCACTTGGACTGACCTGCAAAATATAATTTTCTTAATCTTAGGAGCCCAATTAATTTTGGGTCATGGGTGCATGTTTGCCGCGTATGAATTTCTAACAAGACCTTGTTTGGGCTGAATGCATTTCTTTTCATTAGGCACATTAGGATTGTGCAAACAATCTATGGCAAAGTGTCCCATTTCCCACAGCACCAACACTCAAGGTTGTTGTATCTTATTTTCTGAATGTGCGAACAGAAAAAAGTAGACCGAAAATTTGGAGTAACAAAACTTTTATTATTCAAAAAGAAATCTATTACAATGGTATAATCTCCCTTTTATAGAATGGAGGAGATGAGAGAGATTACAAATAAGCAATGTGGGACTAAAAATTTACAAGTATATGCGGATTTACAAATAGACAAACCGGACAAGTCATGCTGTTAGACAAGCCGGCTAACCGCCCGACAACTGGCAGTAGGAGAGAACAAGCGCCACAGAGCACAAGCCGCCACAGGAGACCGCTATACAGCCCAGTCTCCAAGTCATCTGAGACAAACTGCCAGACCACTGGGATACCAAACAAAAACAGCCCAGCAGACAAGTCGGCTAGGATAAACCGCCAGACCGCCCGACCACCGAACAACAAAAGACCGCCCGGCCTCCATACTGCAACACTCCCCCTCAAGCTGGAGTATAGATATCAATCATGCACAGCTTGTCGCAAATGTGAAAGACAGAAGCGGACACTGGCTTGGTGAAGACGTCTTCCAATTCGTTGTCAGAAGTGACGAACGGAGTACAAATTTGTTTCTTCAAGATCTCTTCCCGAATAAAGTGACAATCAACTTCTATATGTTTTGTCCTCTCATGGAAGACAGGATTTTTGGAGATGTATATCGCGGCCTTGTTGTAACAGAACATAGGAACTGGATAGTTTTAAATCTCTCCTAAGTCAAGCATGATAGCTCGTAACCATTTCAACTCACATGTCATCCATGTCATACTGCGATATTCTAGTTCTACACAAGACCTAGAGACCACAGACTATTTCTTGCTCTTCCAACTCACAAGATTTCCTCAAACAAATGTGCAGAAACCTGATGTTGACTTGCGGTCACCTTTGTCATCAGTATAGCTCGAATCTGAGTTTGCTTCAACCCTTAAGTGACCATTCTTCTGAAACAAGAGTCCTTTCCCTAGCGTTGCTTTACTATACTCCAATATCATTAGGACAGATTGTTGATGACACTCCCTAGGAGCTTGCATGAACTGGATCACTTTGCCTACAATATAAGAGATGTCGGGTCTGGTTATAGTGAGATAAATGAGTTTGACAACCAGACGTCGGTACCTTGTAAGATCAGATAGAAGGGGCGAGTCATCTGTCCAAGTTTTGTCTTCTCCAGCAGCCATGGGACATCGGGCAGGTTTAGCACCAGTCAACCCTGCCTCCTTTAGAAGATCAATAACATACTTCCATTGGGAAAGGACCATGGAGTTGGGCTTCCTAGAGATTTCAATCCCCAGAAAGTATTTTGGGAAGCACATATCCTTTGTGACCAAGTGTTGACGAAGGTGTTTCTTTGTCAAAGTGACCCCATCCTGGTCATCGCCAGTAAGAATGATATCATCCACATATACCGTAAGAACTACCAGACCCGAGGCATTTTTTTCGAACAAACAAGGAGTGATTTGTTGAACTTCTTGCAAAACCAATGGCCGCAACAATGCCGCTGAACTTGTCAAACCAAGCACGAGGGATTTGCTTTAGGACATAGATACCCTTCTTTAGGCGGCATACTCGTGTCTCCCCCTGAGCAACATACCCAGGAGGTTGCTTCATATAAACATCTTCTTGAAGATCACCGTAGAGAAAAGCATTCTTAACATCCAGCTGGGAAATGAGGCAATCCCTGTTGACAGCGACAGAGAGAAGGACCCGAATGGTGCTGAGACGAGCAACGAGAGAGGTGTCAAAGTAATCAACACCATAGGTTTGAGTGAAGCCTTTGGCAACCAGGCGGGCCTTGTAGCGATCCACGCTGCCATCTGGATGGAACTTTACAACAAAGACACAGCGACACCCAACCACATCAATGCCCAAAGGGGGGGGGACCAGGGTCCAGGTACCCCATTCAATGAGGGTAGTAATTTCCTCATCCATGGCAGCCTTCCAATGTGGAACGGTAAGAGCTTACCGGTAGGTGCGGGGTGTGGTAGTCGCAGAGATATCCAATGCAAATGCCCTACGAGAAGGAGTGAGACGATCATATGAAACAACAACGGCCATCGAATGCTGGGTATACGTCCGCACCCCTTTGTGAAGAGCAATGGGAAGATCTAGGTCAGCTTGTTCCTAAGTAACCACAGCATCCCTGGCAGAGAGAGCTGGCCCGAGAGAGGAGAGAGACGGCCGCAGAGAGGAGGGAGAGGGCGGTGGTGATGAGGAAGAGAGGGAAGGAGGAGACGGTAGTGGGGATAGTGGGAAAATCTCGATGGGAGTAGATGTGGTGGAGGGACGGTGGGAGAAGGCGAAAGAACTGTAGATGGAGAGGGGTCAAAAGAGAAATCAGACGCATTTTTGAAGAAGGTTACATCAACGGATACGTATTGTTTACGAAGGACGAGATCAAAGAAACAGTAGCCTTTTTGAGTGTTTGAGTAACCCAAAAAGACACATTTGGTGGCATGTAAGTCGAGTTTGTCATGAGTAGCGGAAGGTGTGTGCACAAAGGACGTGCACCCAAAGATTCATATAGGGAGAGGATACAAATACTTGGTGGAATAAAGAATAGAGAATGGAGTTTGGTCGTGGAGGACCGTGGAGGATCGTGGACGGAATGTGATTAAAGAGGTAACAAGAGATGAGGACAGCGTAGCCCCAATAGGAGCGAGGAACGTGCATCTATGTCATCAGAGTGCGAGCGACATCGAGAAGGTGATGGTTTTTGCGTTCCGCCACCCCATTTTGTTGGGATGTATAGACACAGGTGGTTTGATGAATAATATAATGTTGCATACAAAAAGAAGAGAAAGCAGTGCTAAGATATTCCTTAGCGTTGTCAGAACGTAATATTTTAATAGACATATCAAACCGACTTTTAATCATATTATAAAATGATGTCCATACAGAAAAGAGTTCAGAGCGATCCTTTAAAAGAAACACCCAAGTACATCTAGAGAAATCATCAAAAAATGTTACAAAATAGGAACTACCCCGACCTATGGTGAGGGTAGGAGCTGGACCCCAGATGTCAGAGTGAACAAGTTCAAACGACCGGGAAGAGCCACGACCTTGCTTCTGTGGGAAGGAGGAGCGATGATGCTTGCCAAGCTGACATGCTTCACAGTTGAGAGGTGGACTCTGCGGAGGAAGATGTGGTCGAAACTGATGGAGAAGACGTGGAGGAGCATGACCAAGTTGAAGATTCCACTGGAGAATATCAGTAGAAGATGTGGAGAAGACAGAGAGTGTAGAAATGTTGTCGAGGAAGTAGAGGCCGTCTCTCTCTGTCCCAGTAGCAATCGTCCGCTTGGTGTCCGAATCCTGAAAATAACAATTAGTAGAAGTGAATGTGACAGAGCACTGTAGTTGTTTGCAAAGTGAAGTAACAGATAACAATTTGCAAGGGAACTTGGGCACGTAGAGGGTGTCCGACAGGCGAAGAGACGGAGTGACTTGAACCACAACTGTTCCATTGACCGGTGAGGGAGAGCCGTCTGCAACAAGGACCGGGGGCAACCGGTCATGTTGTTCTAGGAGAGAAAAACATTGCGGATTATCGGTCATATGATTGGTTGCACCAGAGTCGATCAGATATTTACCTTGAGTAGTAACGTGAGAACTACCTCAAGACGTGACCATGGAGGCGGACGACTTCGAAGAAGAAGTGGAAGCATCTCCAGATGGTTGAAGATGAGGATGCTTCTTCCAGTAGTGATCAACTGTGTGGCCGGTACGGCCACAGTGAGAGCAGAGAAAGCGAGAAGCACCACGGTCGCTTGATGAGAGGTGGCGGCCACCAGAGCCACTTCGTTGAGTATGATGAGCGGAGTTGTCCGGTTGAGGAGGGGAGGATAACAGTGGATGTTGGAGCAGAGATGTTACAGCGACGTTGCAGGCAGCAGTGGCATCTAGGGTGGGAGACTCTACCTCACCAAGGATTTGCTGATGTATCATGTCATATGACTCAGGAAGTCATAGAAGATAACACACAACCAGAAGCTCCTGGAAGTGTTTGTGTTGCTCAATGAGATCAGCAGAGAAGCGGTGATTTTGGAGAATTTTGGCCCCGAGAGCCTGAACTTGTTGGTAAGCATCAGCTGGAGACATGGAGGGACGTGTAAAGAGGTCCACATACAGAGTATAGATGCGAGACGTCTGAGCCCCCTTGGAGTTGAGAGCGGCAAGATGGAGCCAAGCGGCCTTGACCGTTTCATCTTGACGGATGACATGGAGGCATTCATCAGAGAGGCTGTTAGCCAGCCATGTGCGGACAAGAGCATCGCTGGCATCCCAATCGTAGATGCTTCAGATTTCTATTCATGAAGGAATACTGCAGCATTCTTCCCATTCCTCTCAGCAATAATTTTGCATTTTGCCTGTGTATAGTAAGCCTTAGAAAGGCAATTGAAAGTTATTAACTTAAGGTTAGTTAGCCACCTAGAGGGGGGGGGGGGCTGAATAGGTCTTTGAAATTTCGTAAGTATTTTTGCTGTAGCTTTCCCACAATGGCACGTCATACTTTGACTTGTTGACTTTTGGCGACATCAGCAGTGGTCATCACTTTCTGGACTTAGAAAAAATCCAGAGCTCATTAAGCGTTGAGTGATGTTAATTCACTCAACACATGCAGACTTGGCTCTTCATTAGAAGCGTTGCGTGAACTTGCTTCACTCAATGCCTCTAGACTTAGAGAATTTCTGCTGGCTTTGTCTCAGTCGTTCCTTCTCAACTGTCTCAGGGATTTCTTCTTCACAGCCGAGACTATCTCCTGTCTCAGCGGTTTCTTCTTAACTATCTCAATGCTTTCTTTTGCACAGCTGAGAATATCTCCTGTCTCAGTGGTTTTGCTGAGACCAGCACTTCTCTCAATGCTTTGCATTGATCTTCTCAGCTATCTCAGCGGTTAGGCTGAGAAATTCTTCTCAGCTATCTTAGTTGTCTCAGCGGTCTCAATGCTTTTACCTTAGTCAAATTATCTGACTTCCAACTTACTCTTTTTGTTCACCTGTCCATTCGTGGACAACCTGCATGCAAGAACTTAAGAACACATCAAATATATTATGCCCCTCAGCATGATTGGTGATGCCTCTTCAAATCCTGAGGAATATTATAGGGCACAATTCCCAACAATCTCCCCCTATTTAAAGAAGGCAGAAGACCAATCCAAGCTAAGGTGCATCAAATCAAAAAAGTATCATGATAGGCCAGATGAGACATTATTATGACAACTAGCCATCTCAATATAGGATAACTCCCCCTAGATGAGATGGCTTAACACTATGATTGAATAACCAATAATACTAGTGAATTATCAATCATTAACAATATAATAATATGATTAACAACAAAAGCTTTATTAATCATTAACAAGGTAAACATTATGATTAAGATATACTTAATCATTAACTAATTTATAGATCCTTAGCCAAACAACAGTAGACAAAACTTGTGATTATAAGATATCTATGAGAGAACATCATATTCATTAATCACAGATATATAAATGAGAATTGCATGCACATTTATCCCATCAAAATAGTCAGGGCCAACTCATATTAATTTCGTTGATAGAGATTTGATATTGCTACACTGTTGATATTTATTAGAAGATATTTATTAAATAATTAAAGAACCATAAGTCTTGCAGCCTCATATCAGCTCTTCTTTGATGAACTTGAATCAGCATCCTTGGTAGCAGCTGTCTTCTTCAAGTTTTAGCATTATTCTCCTGCTGTTTGAAGTAAAGGAATGGATTTGGAATATATCTGGGAGGCATTTTCTTAGGGTTGCTATTCCTTACTAGATTTTCTTTGAATAATCTTTCCCTTAGGGAATTTCTTTCCAAATGCTTTATCTATTCCTCAGAAGGATATACACTATCAATATTCTTTAGGATTTGTTCATGTCTTACCCAAACATTGATAATGATGGATTTAGAGGCATCAGTTAGTAGTTCAAGATCTGGATCATCTCTATTCTCAGCTCTCCTCTTTGCCATGAACTCTTCATCCATTTAAGTTCCTTCCCTTTTTCTTCTAGCAGTAAGTTGTGCATCTTGTGTAACTCTAGTTTGTGCTTGCAAGTCTAGGTCCTCTGGCCTCTTTTTATCGAGGTGGGGCAGGTGCAGGTCCACCCAGGTGCCTTGAATTAAATTGAAGGATTGATCTTCAATGAGTGTTGTTGTCTTAGCATGGCTGCTCTCCCCTTTTTTGTCTTCTTCAAAGATGGCCTTTTGCAGTAAGGTGGTGTTGGCTTCATTTTTGCTTGATATTGATTGGAATATTCTCTCATTGCCAACAAGCAGCTCGTTTTTCAGAAGTATTCCTTGCTTAGGGAGTGGATAACAACATTGGTGACATGATGATTTACATGATCCGTTGCACCCCAGATCACCTCATCAGTTGTAGTCACATAATTATTGATATATCTCATGTCAGCTGCAGAGAATTTTTGGCTTTTTTCCAAGGATTTCATGAAGGTGGTCAGCTTTATGCCAGCAGTTCTAGCCATATCAAACAAGGTGGTGACCTATTTGTTTAAGTAAGAGGTTTCTTCTTTACTTTCCTTGACTTTAGTTAATAATTCATCCCTAAGCTTGACAACCGATTGGTTAACATACTCCTTGAGGGTTGTGTTCTGAGTATCTAGGAGTGCTTTGATATGGTTTAGGAGTAACTCATTAGAGATTTGGGTAGTGGGTGGTTGGCTTAATGTAGGAGGGACATCATCCTGAGCAGGGATCTGTGAAGACTCCCCCTCAACTATAGCACCTCTAAAAGGATCCATTTCCTTAGCTAAAGATGTATTAGCACTGCTAATTAACAGGGTATGTGTATTACCTGTAGTGGGTGCAGACTTAACCAATCTGTTGACAACTTCATCCAAGGTTGTCAAATCCATCTGATTATCCTCCCCCTCAGACTAAGCATCCTTATCTGGGCTTGACCCATCAAGATAAGTATCTATTGCCATATGAGTCTCACAGTGATCTTCTGTAGCAGGGATAACTTCTATTGCAGCTACATCATCAGTATCAACCATATCTGCCTCATCTTCTGCATCAACCTCTTCTTCAGTAGCATTATTTGAAACTTGTCCTGACCTAGTGCTGGCATGAATTTTATCAACATGCACAATAGTATCCTAGAGTTGAATGTTTGTTGAGGATAGACTCAAGGTTATGTCTGTCAGCAGAACAACACCAGCAGGGGTGGGGGGGGGGATTCCTAGCTCAGGTTCAGAGAAGGAGGAACTGTCCACTTCAACAACTTGTTGTCCCTTATCCCTTGAGGAGTACTTTGTTGTTGAAGGTTGTTTCTTGGGTAGGATCCTAGTGAATCTACCCAATGTCTTTATATCCATCCTTTTCAGGTAGTGAATCTTCACTCCATGCTCTTGCTTGAATGAATCAGGGTAGGTGTTAACTAGTGTTGATGCACAAAATGCACTTCTGAGTTCCGTGAAGGGAAAAAGAGGGGAGATTGTCGAATAATCGGTTACTAGTGGTTGTAGTTGAGGGACAAAAAGAGAGGATGCTGGCAGCGGCAATAGCAGAGTTCGCCCGCCGCGGCTTAAATTCCACTCCTGCGACGAGCTTTCCTTTTATTAAAAGTGAAGCGGTTACAAGAAGGATAAAATGGGAAGCCGGCTAGACAGCAGGACACAAGGCACTAGGCTCGAGATCGCAACTTTAAATAAGCGAGCTCTTAGATACGAGACAACGTGCTTTGGGGAGTACTACCTCCCACTATATATAGGCTCAGGGGCCTGCCCAAACGGGCAGGGCTAAAGTTACCGGTTTCCCAGGGTACAGGAGAAACGGCCAGAGGTGAGGGGAAAGAAATAAACTGAAAAGGAGAAAGGAGGGAAACTAAACGGCCTGGAAGATTCCTTTTAGCGTGCAGAGCGTCCGGGCCCTGGGACTTGGTGTTGAGCAGGGCCGGTACTGACGGCGGCCTGAAATGGAGATCGCACAGCTTCTCTGACAACCAGCCGACTTGTTGTGTGCAGCGGCTAGAAAACATAGGACGCCCGGTCTTGAAAGCTGCGAGAACTAGTCGCGGATTCCGGGTTAACATAAAATCCTCGTAAATTTTTAAGTTTCTGAAAAACTTCGAAAATGTAGAACTAAGCCGGTGATCGCGACTGCCTTTAATGCATCTGCGTCTATAAAATGCCCTGAACATTGTCATTCTTCAAGATCTCTGCTAAGTCATGGGTCGATACTCGCCAGTAGAGGTTAGAATTTTGCAAGCCGATGCGGCTTTCCGCAAGATGGATGTCATGTCCTCGATGTTATCCCGTGAGAAGAAATCGGCTGAGAAGAAAAAGGGTAGGAGCCGAAAATCAGAAAGGTCTTATCAACAGTCTGTGGAGAAGACTGAGAAGCCGATTACTACAGCGGCTTCTAGTTCTAGAAAGAGGCTGATGGATACCGTCGACGAATATTTGCAGGCCGCGACCAAACTTGAATCAGCTTCTAAGGTTGATCCACCACAAACCGGGACTGCCAAACCCTTTGAGATAACTTACTCGCCATCGGGTGAACCCCTCTTAAAAATTGCTGAGGCGGAGGAGAAAAGCGTTGAATCTGGCAAGCCGAGCGCATTGCCGACCATGGATAACGTAGTCGTTGTTGACGATAACGAGCCGGAGAAGTCACGGGAGGCCGCGCGGTCTTCGACTGAGAAGTTAAAGCGGGCAGAAATAATAGTCGGCACCTTGAAGCGGCAGACGAAAAGGAATGAGACGCTCGAGGAAAGAATGAAGAGGATGGCGCTAAAGATGCGGGCTGGAAACCAGAATATTTTCGTAAAGACCGGAGCGGCTAGCCTCCAGCGTAGGCCGCGAGAGAAAGAAGTGCCTAAGAGTTTGTCGACACCGTCCTCTAAGCTGAACGAGCCAGAGAACATATCCACGGATAGCGAGACCCTGAGTGACATCTTTAAGGGTATGGAAACTTTATAGCAGCAAGACAAGCTTTTGACAACCCCGGTGACTTCTGAAGAGACTGTCTCCCCCGATGTCGAAGTCACTGGGGAGATGCCTAGCGAGCCAGCTTCTGTGGTTTCTGAAGGAGCCGAAAAACTGAAACTCAGAGAGAAGATGGAGGAGATGAGGAAATTAATCATCGTGAAATAGGTGGCAACCACATTTCCTCTTCTGCAAATTAAACATGGAGAAGCTAAGCGAACTATATATTTCTACAAGTCGCGGTCATGGAAGAAGAGGGTGGACACAATTTTAAATCTACCGTCCAGCTTTTTCCTGACCACGGCTCAACTGAAAAGTAGAGCTAAGGAAACCGAGCGGCTATGGAAATAAAAGATAAAGTAGATAGATCCCGAACGATTCAGGCGGCCAGTGTTTAGATCCTATACCACAGCTATTGAAGGAGATAAAAACAAAACTAGCGGTCTAATCCTACCGATATTCTTGTAAAGAGGTCGCAATTATCTGACTGAATCTTATCGCGATTTATCCATTGCAGGTGAACCAGAAGCCATGATGAATCCGGGCGATATGACATTCCTACTGCCTATGCTGCAGCTGCCTCCGCCAAGTGTCCACGATGAAAGGATGGTCGAATTATAGAAGGAAGTCGATGCCTTGCAGGCGAGGGTGAGGGAGCATGGCGATGCCCTTCAGATTAAGGAGGATGAACAGCGGACTGCGAAGGAGGCCGCTGAGAGGAGAATCCGAGAGTTGCAGGCCACCTTGGAGCAAGAAACAACAAAGTTACGGTCTGTGTTGGAGGCCTCTGAGAGGAAGATACTAGAGATGTAGGCTGCCTTGGAGTAGGAGAGGATAGAGAAACTGGACATGCAAGCACTAGTGTTGATGGCCAGACGGCTTGATAGGGAGAGAGGAGAAATTCGCTGCCTTGATGAGGGAAATGACAAAGGTCTGCCAGCGGAGGCCGACGGAGACCAGCGACCTGCAACAGCGACTTCTGGAAAGTTGTCGCAAACAGGCTGCCCGATTTCTGGCAAGACTTCAAATCGACCGGAGGTCGGGGCGTCTGGGCAGGCCGCGGCCTCTAGCGGGATAGAGGGTGGGGCTCTACAGATGATTCCATTTGTCAGGTGTACGCTGCGATTGTTCAGACTGGTGATTAAGTCCCGCAAATAGGCTGAGAGGGACCGGAGGGCGACAAGCAAGGTTAAGCGATTTTATTGTGCTAAGTCGCGTGAATAGACTGAACTGTGTGATGTAATATAATTTTATTTGCGGATGCTGGACAATTTGGTTTCTGTAAATAACTGTTGTACGTTTATTTTATCCTTATGCGAATTTTTTGCGGTTTCTACGGTTTATAATTTATTGCCACCCCATATTTGTTTTCTCCCGAAATGTCCTAACTACAGGAACTTAGTCGCGTGGTCTGGCGAACAGATCGCCGGCTTGACAATATGATTCCCACTTATGCTCTGCCACGAAAATTTTCCAAGTGCAGGAACTTGGCCGCGAGGACTGCCGAACTGAACTGTGCTTTGACTGTTGTGCTAGTCTGTATTCCCTACAAGTTGAGTTCGTGTGGCTTGATATCTAACTGCGATTTGACATCGATCACTGTTCCTCCCCATGGTTTCTATAAATAGAGATGATCCCGGAGACTTCTGCACAAGAAATCAAGATGCGGTATAAGTCGATGTCGATGCGGTCTGATAAGGCGAGTGAGGTAGGACTGATGCGGCTTCCGCTTTTCATACCGCAGACCACAAAGAGTGCTGGATCACCCAAGCCGAGCTGGACAACTTTAATGGAGAAATATATGCAGGGTAGCCCGTTAACCGTGTGGTTTGATGTTTGTAACCATTTTTGAAAATGAAATAAAAGAACACTTTACCTTTGATGTGTAGCATATTGTATTTCTGTCATTTTTCTTACTTGTATTAGTCTGACCGGTCTCAACATTATTTCTGATTTAACATATAATTATTAAGTAAGCCGGTCTGAGGTCATACTGAAGACAAGAAATTCTGAGTTATGCGACTTCAATGAAGTTATCCGAAAGGAAAAGATAAATTCCTGCGGCTTACTTGAAAATATACATTGAAAAATAAGTCGCGTGGCTAAGTACTTTAACCGCTGAAAATCATTAACAATGACAACTGATGGTTGTGACTAGGCTGAACTCTGATGTAGACCACGCTTCCGATGTAAGTGTTATACTTAAGGATAGAGACGAATAACCTACGGCTCTAATGTAAACATTCAAGCCGATGACCATAGATACTTCTGCATTTCTAGCCGACAAATAAGTCGTATGGTTGTAGAGGCCAAACTCATACTAATTTTGAAGCGGCAAGTCACAGGTCGATTAGAATGAATACCATAAGTCGGCGGACTCAAGCCGAGAATTGATTGATTGAATTAAGTCGGTCGGATTCCCAAGTATATAAATAATAAACCGTCAGATAAACATCTATAAGCCGAGTAAGATAAGCCGGAAATGAGTACCCGCGCGCTCTGTGAACTAAATTGCATAAATAGGCATAGACTGCTTCATAAAAGCGCAAGATGGCGGATAAGCTTATGCTAACCTGCAAAAAATAGGTGGAGCTATGAGCTTATGTGTCGATGTGGGCAGGTGCTTGAGGCATTACTTTCCACACAAAGACCACATAAGCGGGATCAAAATTCTTAATATTCGAGATCGATGTCGAGCGGGATAAGTACGTAATATCTGCGAATGATGTCGAGCAGGATAAGTACGTAATGTCTATGACTGATGTCAAGTGGGATTGCCACTACACATCTGCGACTGATGTCGAGCGGGATGTGGAGTGTACAACTTCGTGTTCGCCGAGTGGGTCCGCCAAGCTAGGCGCGCGGACCAGGATGCCTGCCCCGCGCCAGAACAACATGCAAGGGGCAGGCAGCAGGAGGCCAGCTCGCTCTCGCCCAGGTCGGACGGGCGAGCCACGCGAGTTGGCCCCTTCACCCCTCTCACTCGCTCGTATTTCATCGAGTAGAGTTTGGGTCGCCATTCGTCGAAGAGACCATTTTGGTCAGTATTCATCGAACTGGTATTTGGGGATGGGTTCGACGAGTCCAGATCGGCGAGCGCTCCTCCGGGGCTCCCATAGTTACAGTTGGAAGCCTTGCCGCCAGCCCGCTATCTTATGCGCGACCTGGCCGCCGGTCCGCCTTGGTAGAGGATTTGCGGGTCCAGGTGGCCCGGCTCGCGCTCGCCCAAGAAGATTAGACGAGCCGCAGGAGTCAGGTTGCACCCGCATCCCGTGAGGGGAGAGTAGTGGCGAGCTGACCTTCATATCCCTAGGGTGGGCCCAGTAGAGGCCCAGAGGTAAAATTACCTGGATGCCCTCCCCATGGGTGCGAATAGCTTGTTGGAACAGCGGATCTATGCTGTTGGCAGACCAAGTTGGGCTGCACATAGCTGTTCAAAATAGTGGAGGTTGGCTATTTGTAGGCTGTTTTCAGAATTCTATAAATAAAACCCAAGGGGCACCTTAGAAGTCACGCTCTCATACTCACTAGCTCCTTAGTCTTCTAGTGCTTTCTGAGGTAGCCTTAGCTAGGCCTGTGGCAAAGGACGGGAAGTGCTCTCAGGTCTTCCGTGTGTGTGGTGGGTCCTCCCCGCCGAGCCCTTGGGTCAGTTTTTCCCTTGTCTCTTTTGTTGTTTTGCTTGCAGGAGCGAAGTAGGTGCGCGATCACCCCTTCCCCACGGGTGAACTCCACAAGAGATTGAGATTTTGGTTTCAACATTTTGGTGCGGTGAGCGTAGAACGTGGTCAGTATAAAAGGCTTCAGCGAGCTCGATGACAGGAGGGCAAGGATCTGATAGGACAGACTCGCCGCCCCCACCACCCACCTCTAGCCACAGTGGGGATGTTTGAAGATTTCAGGAACGAGGTGTTGGGCCTCGTCAAGTTCTCACTCTGCGCACGAGCCGAGTGCTCGACTCCAGCTATCCAGATCACAGCCTCCCCCTCGCTGGGCGAAGATGCCCCCGGCAGACGAGCTGGGAAGGATGTGGCCGAGGAGGGCTGGGGGTGCAAGCTCCCCGGGCGAGAGCTCTTCCCCAGCTCGGCAGGAAGAGGCAGGGTTGGCGAGCTAAGCCCGCGAGACGCGCCAGCTCGCCTAGTACAGTGAGGAAACCCCTTCAGGGAGTTGGTCTCTTTAGCTCCAGTTCCAGAGGGTTTCAGGGAACCCAAGATGTCCTACTACACCGGGAAGGGAGACCCAGTCCAACACATCTTGTGGTTTGAGGATATGGTCTCGATCCGGCAGATGTCGGATGGGTTCAAGTGCTGACACTTCGCCATCACCATCAAAGAGAAGGTAAGGGAGTGGTTTCACTAGCTGCCGGCCAGCTCCATCTACTGTTTCGAGGACCTACGCTGGTGGTTCATACTGAGGTTCACTACCTTGAGTAGGAGGAAGAAGGAGTCGGAGTGCCTATTCCACATCACGTAGGGAGTAAATGAGATGTTGGGAAGATACGTGGACCAGTTCTAGGAGGAGGTTAGCCAGGTCCAGGAGATGCTAGGCCACAGCCTGATGATGGCCTTCCCCCAAGGCCTGCAGCAGGGATTCTTCAGGATGGAGCTGAAGAGAGTGCCCCCTCTCCTACGAGGAGTTGATGGAGAGGGCGGCGAGAGAAGTTGATGTTGGGTTTCTCTATGGGGATGGCACAACAATTGTGCACGCAGCGGAAGAGAAAAACATCAAGAAAAACCCAAAGAGATGTGGATCGGGCCATGAACGTTGAATCAAGAAGTTAGCAAAAACTAGGCAAAAATTACCTCGGTGGCGTTGAGTCACAACTCAATGGAGATGCTCCAAACTTTGTCTTCTTGCTAGTGGCGAGTTCTACGTGGAATAATATCCACGTTTCTGCAGAAGTCCACACGAGCGGGAGAACACCGAGCTTTCCGTCGCACGAAAGATCGGGAAGAACGATGACCGCACCTTGCTGTTCCACGGACTGCTAGGTCCGCGCCAGGAAGAGCAACACCAGCGACGATCGCCGGAGATGAGGAGGTCAACGCAGCGAACACGGCGGCGGCGGAACCCTTCCGTCGGCGGCGGGATTCGGGATCGGCGAACGGAAAGGCGGAACGGCTTCCGTTGTTTTCGATTCGATCGGCTGTCAAAAGCATATATTACCCGAAAACCCTAAGTGTCCCTTTTATACCGAAGGCATAAAATACTTAGGAAAATCGCTATCCGCAGACCACCCAGAAATAGGGTTCAGAATCGGCGAGTATCAATCGGCGAGAGTCGGTCAGAATCGGCGAGAATCGATCAGCGAGTATCACCATGGATCGGCGAGAATCAGAGTACAATACTCGACGATTCTTGCCGATCGTCGAGCCTCACTTGATGATACACGTCGAATCTCGTCGACCGTCGAGCCGCGGTCGACGATACTTGTCGAACTCGTGGATCGTCGAGAATCAGCATATTGATTCTCGACGATTCTCGTCGATCTTCGAGAATCAGAGAGACGATTCTCGCCGATCGGCGGGAATCGGAAAGACGATTCTCGACGAATGTTATCGACCCTCGGACGACAATCCTTACCAGCCCTCCAAGGCAACATTTGCCCAACCCGATAATTCTTTAAGGCAACACTTTGCCCACAACCCCATTCAGGTCGGTGATTGGCAACCTTTACCAACACAGTCAATCATCCAACTTCTCCACATCTCTTATGTGCGACCCTGCAGGCCCATATCGCGTTGGCAGTGAGATTACATGTTTGATCACTTCCAGATCATAATGGTAACTCCAACAGACTCCCACTTGATCTCGAAAGTACCAAAGCAAAAACCTCACAAACAATGAGCGGCATCTAGCAATGCATCATTGCTCCCCAAGCAATAAGAGTTTATAACTCATAAGCCTTTATGACCAATGTATCAGCGTTGTCTTTGTCCCTTTGTCCCTTACATCCGGAAAGAACTAGAGGCATGGACCGTGTCACCCTCGTAATAGCTCAATCCAAGTTTCTTGATCCAGGACGGACTTCCAGAGAATGGTGAGTCCAATATCACATATTGACTCAACCAAGCATGACCATGCATTTCTCAGTCCAGTTCCATCAAGGGGCCCATGGATGCAACTCCTGTCATACAGGAGGACAAATCCCATATCTGCTCACACACAAACACCCAAATGATTCGTAACATGCCCAACAACCACCCTTATCATCAACCTTTCTCAAGGAAGACTTTAGATGGCATCAAAGCACGCTCTTTCTCACTTGATGAATGCTGTGACTTCAGGTCAAAGGATTACAACACCATTGTCAATTGAGACCTACTCGTGACACGATTGGATGACAATCCACAGAGTAGTCTCAGGTTGGGTCTGTCCAGTACAACTTGTTCACTAACAAGTACCCACGTGATGACTTGATATCACAATATCATGACCTGTGAGAACCGGTCATCAGTCAACGCACGTGCTAGTCTTCATGTACCATCATCACCCTTAGCTTCTATGATGATACTCGACCAGGGACCTTTAAGAATGAAGCTTCAAATAAATCATGGGCTCTCACATTCAAGTCACGTACTTGATGTCCCATGGAAGCGAACATTCTAAGGGTATCTATTATTTTAACATTTAACTATCATATAGAAAAAGACATAATAAAAGAACTTGTCATTAATTGTAAAAGGAAAAAACCAGGTACATAGTTCATCATATGAACAAAGAGCCAACAAAATACATATTTACATGCAATACACAAGATTCTCGCTAGAGTTGATCATTTAGGTATCATATACCCATCGATCTAGTATGACCATCATGCTTTCTCTGCGCGAGAGGCTTTGTCAGCGGATCCACAATATTTTCCTCAGTCGGCACTCTGCAAATGTTTACATCTCCTCGTTCGACAATCTCACGAATAAGATGAAACCGCCGAAGTATGTGCTTGGAGCGCTGATGAGATCTAGGTTCCTTAGATTGTGTAATTGCACCATTGTTATCACAGTAGAGAACTACGGGACCAACAATGCTAGGAACTACATCAAGCTCGCCGATGAACTTCCTAATCCATACAGCCTCCTTCGCCGTATTAGCTGCTGCGATATACTCGGCCTCTGTGGTAGAATTAGCAACTGTCTCTTGCTTGGAACTCTTCCAGCTCACAGCTCCTCCATTCAGGCAAAACACAAAACCTGACTGAGACTTGGAGTCATCTCTATCAGTTTGGAAGCTAGCATCCGTGTAACCACTTACAACGAGCTCTTCCCCTCCACCATACACCAAGAACGCATCTTTAGTCCTTCTCATGTACTTCAGGACATTCTTGACTGCAATCCAATGACACTCACCGGGGTCTGACTGATACCTGCTAGTCATGCTCAAAGCAAAGGAGACATCGGGTCGAGTACATAACATCGCGTACATGATTGATCCAATTGCCGAAGCATATGGAATCAACTTCATGCGGTCCTTATCTTCACAAGATTTTGGACACTGGTCCTTAGAGAGATTCACACCATGAGACATGGGCAAAAATCCTTTCTTGGACTCAAGCATTTTGAACCGTTTCAACACCTTTTCGATGTACGTACTCTGGGTCAAACCCAGCAACTTCTTCGATCTATCTCTATAGATCTTAATACCGAGTATATAAGTCGCTTCACCCAAATCCTTCATTGAAAAGCAGTTCCCTAGGTTGTTCTTAACAACTTTCAGGGTAGGAATGTCATTCCCAATCAACAGTATGTCATCTACATACAATATTAGGAAGACAACAATGCTCCCACTGATTCGCTTGTAAACATAAGGCTCATCTTCATTCTTGATGAAACCAAACTCTTTGATTTTCTCATCAAAATGAAGATTCCAACTTCGAGAGTCCTGTTTCAGTCCATAAATGGACTTATTCAGCTTGCATATTTTAGTGGCTTCATCTGGGGATACAAAACCTTCGGGTTGTGTCATATACACTTCCTCAAGGAGGTTTCCATTAAGGAAAGCCGTTTTGACATCCATCTGCCAGATCTCGTAGTCATAATACGCAGCAACAGCAAGCAATATCCTTATGGACTTTACCATGGCAACAGGGGAAAAGGTCTCATCATAGTCAATACCATGAATTTGCTTGAAACCCTTAGCCACCAGTCGCCCTTTGAATGTCTGTACATTCCCATCCATGTCGGTCTTCTTCTTGAAGACCCACTTGCACCCTATGGGTCGTACCCCTTCAGGTGGTTCCACCAAGTTCCAAACTTGGTTTGCATACATGGAGTCCATTTCAGATTTCATAGCCTCAAGCCATTTGTCGGAGTCCGGTCCATTCATAGCCTCTTGGTAGGTTGCTGGTTCATCATCATGATCCATAAGCAACACATTACCTATTTGAGACACGAGAAATACATATCTCTCAGGCTCAAACCTCGGTCTACCAGACCTACGTAGGACTTGTGTTCCCTGAGCAGGTTCTCTAGCTACAACATCTTGTAGTCCTGTCTCAGAATCCAATTCCGGTTCATTCACTACATGTGGTTATTGAACTTCTTCAAGCTCTACCTTTTCAGTCTTTCTTGATAAGAACTCTTTCTCCAAGAAGACACCAGTCCTTGCGACAAACACTTTGCCCTCAGACGGTAGGTAAAAGTAATACCCTTTCGTTTCCTTAGGATATCCCACCAGATAATATTTATCCGATTTGGGTTCCAGCTTGTCAGGCATTTGACGTCTCACATATGCCTCACAGCCCCAAATTTTAATGAACGACATACTAGGACGCTTCCCAGTCCATATCTCATATGGTGTCTTCAGAACCGTTTTCGTTGGAGCGCGATTCAATGTCATTGCAGCAGTCTCTAAAGCAAAACCCCAAAAGGAAACAGGCAAGTCTGCATGACTCATCATCGAACGTACCATGTCTAACAGAGTACGATTTCTCCTCTCAGACACACCATTATGTTGTGGTGTTCTAGGTGGAGTGATCTGTGATACTAAATACCACACTCTTTTAGATGATCACGGAACTCATGACTCAGGTATTCGCCACCTCGATCAGATCGGAGTGCTTTAACCCTTTTACCCAACTGGTTTTCTACTTCATTCTTGAACTCTTTGAACTTTTCAAAGGTCTCGGATTTGCACTTCATAAGATACACATATCCGTATCTACTGAAATCATCAGTAAATGTAACAAAGTAGAAATACCCACCTCTAGCCATGGAACTCATGGGTCCGCATACATCACTATGTACAACACCCAAAAGATCCTCAGCCCTCTCAGTATAACCAGTGAAAGGAGCTTTAGTCATCTTGCCTAACAAACAAGATTTGCATCTCTCAAATGATTCATAATCAAATGAGTCCAAAAGTCCATCTCTATGGAGTTTGGATATGCGCTTCTCGTTGATATGGCCCAAACGACAATGCCAGAGAAAAGTAGGGTTCGATTCATTTGTTCTTAGTCTTTTATTATTTTCTACATTACAGATCAGATGGTCCAAGTTCAAAACATAAAGACCATTAAACAATTGGGCTACAACATAACAAACATCATTCTTAAATATAGAACAACAGTTGTTCTTAATTATAAAAGAAAATCCAATCATGTCCAAACATGAAATAGATATAATGTTTCTAGTTATGGCCGGAACAAAATAACAGTTATCTAGTTCTATTACAAGCCCACTGGGCAAAGAAAGACGATAAACCCCTACGGCTACAGCAGCAACTCTTGCTCCATTGCCGACGCGGAGGTCCACCTCCCCTTTACTCAGCAATCTTCTCCTTCCCAGTTCCTGCACATTTGTACAAATGTGAGAACCACATCCGGTATCCAATACCCAAGATGAAGGAGCAGAAAGGTTTATCTCTATAACGTAAACATTTGAAGCGGAAGTCATACCTCCCCTCAATTTCTGCAGACCCTCAATGTACGAAGGACAGTTCCTCCTCCAATGACCAGCCTTGCCACAGTGGTGGCATTTCCCTTCCTTCACCGTGCTTTTCTTTTTCATCAGTGCTGAAGACTTGGGCTCATGGTATAACTTAGGTCCCACCTTCGTCTTCTTAGAGCCCTTGGCCTTGCCCTTGCCCTTATGCACCATCAGTATGGGGCTGGAAGGCTTGGCCTTCTTCATATTGATTTCGGCAGTTCTCAACATGCCTAGGAGTTCGGGTAGTGTCTTGTCTATTTCATTCATGTTGTAGTTCAAGACAAACTGCTCATAACTGTCCGGCAACGATTGCAGGATCAGATCCGTGGCCAACTCTTGACCAAGAGGAAAACCCAGCCTTTCAAGGTTCTCTATATACCCAATCATCTTGAGTATGTGAGTCCCTACTGAGTCTCGAACTCCCATCTTGCACTGAAACAATGCTTTTGTGATGTCGAACCTCTCTTGACGAGCCTGCCCTTGAAACATTTTCTTGAGATGCTCGTCAATCTCCTTGCACCCCATGTTCTCATGTTGCTTCTGAAGCTCAGAGTTCATAGTGGCAAGCATAAGGCATTCGACATCTAAAGCGTCGTCAGTATACTTCTTATAAGTATCCTTCTCAGCACGGGAAGAGTTCCCGGTCGGCACCTCGGGGGCTTCTTCTTCCAAGACATAGAGCTTTCGCTCTTGCCTGAGAACAATTCTCAGGTTCCTGTACCAGTCCATGTAATAAGTCCCACTGAGCTTATCCTTATCAAGGATGGCTCTCAGAGACAACGTGGAGTGTGAAACACTTGCCATGTAATTCTACAAGAATTTATGCAGAATAAAATCAGTACCAAAATTTCAAATACAATTTATTTTAATTTGGACTTCAATTAAAATACTCCCACTATTTTATTCGAAATGATAGCCCTCACTAACAATTCGGAGAGTTCATGCGAGCTACTCTCTTAGTGGACAAGATCCATATTTCACCAACACAATGAGTCCGCTTTGGCGTTCCTCTCACGATGCGGTTATTTAGGTAGGCAACGCTTGCCAATTGCATCCTCATGCAATTCTTGTATGATTGATGAATAACTCCTTATTCGCATCCATCATATGGTGCATGCCAACCCTATGCCTCTAGGCACTCAACCTTTGAGGTCACCTAGTTAAGATGGACCCGATGTCGACAGTGGGATATCACAATTATCCGCTCGCACCCTTACCAAGATAGATTAATGCACCTTGCTTTGGCAAGCCCACACTTCATCGATCGAGGCAAGAAGAGTGTCATCCATCGGAAGGCATCCGAACACTTAATATTAGATGAAGGGATTTTAATTATAGGTTAACAATTAACCATGACCAACATTTGATCAATGTGCACATCCAAAGAAAAACAATTCTAAACCACATGCATCCCTTATATGCACGTCCTAACACCATCAACAATTGATAGAAGGAAGGGCTTAATCTGAACATCCGGAAACTTCCAAATCCTCAGATTTACATGCATTGGACAAAGGCAAAGACAACTCAACTTAAAGCAGTAGACAAGCTCATCTCTCTTTGTTGGATTCAAAATCCAAAACAAAATCGAGGGATGGTTACTGCTAAGGAGATCACAATTTCTAACAATTAGAAATGTCACGCAATTCCAGAGGTCTTGGCGGGGAACCAAGACTAAATCTAGACATTTAGAACACTTCTAAATCCCTAGGTTTACACGCACTGGAATAACAAACTTCCAATACAACGATCATGGTCGAAACCTGGCTCTGATACCACTGTTGGGTTTCTCTATGGGGATGGCACAACAATTGTGCACGCAGCGGAAGAGAAAAACATCAAGAAAAACCCAAAGAGATGTGGATCGGGCCATGAACGTTGAATCGAGAAGTTAGCAAAAACTAGGCAAAAATTACCTCGGTGGCATTGAGTCACAACTCAACGGAGATGATCCAAACTTTGTCTTCTTGCTAGTGGCGAGTTCTACGTGGAATAATATCCACGTTTCTGCAGAAGTCCACACGAGCGGGAGAACACCGAGCTTTCCGTCGCACGGAAGATCGGGAAGAACGATGACCGCACCTTGCTGTTCCACGGACTGCTAGGTCCGCGCCAGGAAGAGCAACACCAGCGACGATCGCCGGAGATGAGGAGGTCAACGGAGCGAACACGGCGGCGGCGGAACCCTTCCGTCGGCGGCGGGATTCGGGATCGGCGAACGGAAAGGCGGAACGGCTTCCGTTGTTTTCGATTCGATCGGCTGTCAAAAGCATATATTACCTGAAAACCCTAAGTGTCCCTTTTATACCGAAGGCATAAAAGACTTAGGAAAATCGCTATCCGCAGACCACCCAGAAATAGGGTTCAGAATCGGCGAGTATCAATCGGCGAGAGTCGGTCAGAATCGGCGAGAATCGATCAGCGAGTATCACCATGGATCGGCGAGAATCAGAGTACAATACTCGACGATTCTCGCCGATCGTCGAGCCTCACTTGATGATACACGTCGAATCTCGTCGACCGTCGAGCTGCGGTCGACGATACTTGTCGCACTCATCGATCGTCGAGAATCAGCATATTGATTCTCGATGATTCTCGTCGATCGGCGAGAATCAGAGAGACGATTCTCGCCGATCGGCGGGAATCGGAAAGACGATTCTCGATGAATGTTATCGACCCTCGGACGACAATCCTTACCAGCCCTCCAAGGCAACATTTGCCCAACCCGATGATTCTTTAAGGCAACACTTTTCCCACAACCCCATTCAGGTCGGTGATTGGCAACCTTTACCAACACAGTCAATCATCCAACTTCTCCGCATCTCTTATGTGCGACCCTGCAGGCCCATATCGTGTTGGCAGTGAGATTACATGTTTGATCACTTCCAGATCACAATGGTAACTCCAACAGTTGATGGGGAGGCATCAAATCTGAAGTTCTCCCGGAAGCTGGCCAGGTGGGCCACGGAGGAAGAGAAGGAGCCAAGAGGTAGAAGAGGGCAAGAGGAGAGGAGAGCCGAGCCCCAGCAGAGGGAGCAGAGGCAGCTCGAGGGGCAGCAGCAGCTTAGTTGGGGGTGTTAGGAGCCCGACCGTCGGCTAGGCTGGATGCCCGAGTGGTAAGGGCAGGGGCCGCAAAGAGGGTACCAAGGAAGGGACCACCACCAGGGGGGCAATATCAATTCCACCCCTGAGCTGGAGGAAGGCCCAGAGCCCTCGACTCCCCGATCAAGAAGAGGCCATGGCCATAGCCATAGGGAAGAGGAGGAGAGTAGCAAGGAGGAGGAGGAGAGAGGTGAGGGTGGAGTTGCCCTACTGCGACTTCCATCAAGAGGAAGGGCATGCCACAGCCACGTGCCCAGAGTTCCTTGAAATGAGGGGAAACAGGGAGCGGAAACAGCAGTAGTAGGGGCGTCAAGAAGTGAGGATCGAAGAGGTCCTGCCTCGGGCAGAGGAGTATCATTGTGAAGACCGGGTGGATGTCGGGACCCGAGGAGGGATCGGAGTGATCCACGGGTGGGTGGGGGTTGAGGGTTCCCAGAAGGAAAGCCTCCACACCATGTATCGCCAGAGCGTTGGCTCCACATCCCAAACCCTACCCGCGGAAGAGAGGATCACCTCTAAAGGAACGATATGGCGGATCACGAGGATCCTTTTTGTGATGCGCTGGTCATCCAGACGGCCATCGAAAATTTTACCGTCTCCCGGATCCTCATCGACAACGGAAGCTCCGTCAACGTCGTCTTTAAGAAGATGTTTGACGCGATGAAGGTGGAGGTGAAGAGGGTGTTGGACTCGGATGGGACCTTGTTTGGATTTTCGGTGGAGAGGAAGGATGTCGAAGGAGGTGTGGGGATCAATGTCTCCCTGGGGGGCAGTCCAAGAACTGCAGGTTCGTCATCGTGGATTCCCCAAGCACCTACAACGCCATCTTCGGGAGGCCCCTCATCAGCGTCTTCCGCTACGTCCCCTCATCCTTCCATCAGTGCTTGAAGTTCAATGCCGAGGGGATTCAGGTCAGGGTCAGGGGGGACCCCAAGGTGGCGCGAGAGTGCTACGTCACCGCCGTGAACTCCATTTCTTGGCAGGAGGGAGCCGAGGAGATGGAGCGAAGGATGGAGGAGGCAGAGCAGGATGCTGGCAGGGAGGAGCTGGAAGTGAAGAGATGCACTGAGGTTGAGGTGGCAGGAGGAGATCGGGAGGAGTCAGCCGAGGCGATGGCCATGGAAGAAGAGGTGGAGGCGGAGGTCCTCGTCCCAGAGGAGAGGGATGTTGAAGAATAGGGGGAGCAGTCTAGGAAAGAGGCTGCTGAAGAGGTGGTGGAGCTGGAGGTCCTCACCCGTGAAGGCAGGGTGGAGAAGGTCCGCGTCAGCAGAGGGCTGACCCCGGGGGCTCAAGGCCGGATGCTGGAGTGCATCCAGAAGAACATGGACATCTTCGCATGGACAGCTGCGAAGATGCCGAGGGTTGACGCGGACGTGGCTTTCCACTGCCTCAACTTGGACCCAGGAACACGCCCCGTCCAACAAAAGAAGTGGTCCACCGCAGACAAGCTGGCAGAGCCCATCAAGGAGGAGGTGGCAAAACTTCTCAAGGCTGGCTTCGTGTCTGAGATCCAATACCCCAGCTAGGTCTCCAATGTAGTCATGGTGAAAAAAGGGGACGGCCGGTAGCGTTTGTGTATCGTTTTCTCTTTGCTTAATAAATCATGCCCTAAGGATTGTTATCACTTGCATCAAATCGACGCGCTGGTTGACCCAGCCATTGGTTTTTCTGTAATGAGCTTTTTAGATGCATTTTCAGGTTATCATCAAATTAGGATGCACCCCCCGGACGTCTAGGATGTCTCGTTCATCACGGGGGATGGATGCTACTGCTATAAAATGATGCCCTTCGGGCTGAAGAATGCAGGAGCGACCTACCAGAAGATGATGGATATGGTATTCAAAGAACAGAAGGGGAGGAACCTGGAGGTGTATGTGGATAATCTCATGATCAAGAGTCATGATGTGGACTCTCTCCTCCAGGACCTAGAGGAGACCTTTGCTACCCTGTGCAGGTACAAGATGCGGTTGAACCCCCTGAAGTGTGTCTTCGGGGCCAGCAGGGGGAAGTTCTTGGGGCACCTCCTCACCCCTACATGGGTTGATCTGAATCATGATAAGGTCAATGCTATCATGGAGCTGGGGTCGCCGCAGAATACTAATGAGGTGCAGGGGCTGATGGGGAAGCTTGCAGGCCTAAGTAGGTTCCTCTCCCGGGCTGGGGAGAAGTGCTCGCCCTTCTTCAAAGCACTGATGGGGGGTTAAAAATTCGAGTGGACCAAGCAATGCAAGGAGGCATTCCAGGCCCTCAAGATGCAGTTGACTCAGGCCCCATTGCTCCAAGGGCCAAAGGAGGCAGAAGACTTGTTTTTGTATCTCGGGGTCGGGGCGGAGGCCTTAAGCTCTATCCTAGTTCGTGAGGAGGGGAAGAAGCAGCTCCCTATATATTACATGAGCCGGATCCTGAGGAAGGCTGAGCTCCGGTATCCAATTTTGGAGAAGCTGGCCTTCGCCCTGATCATCTCAGCCCGAAGGCTGCGACCCTATTTCCAGGCACACTCAATCCGAGTGGTGACTGACAATCCCCTCCGTAACATCTTTGAGGGGGTGGAGCATTCTGGTAGGCTATCCAAGTGGTCGGTAGAGTTGAGTGAGTTTGACGTCTCCTTCGTCCCCGGCCTCTCGATCAAAGCTCAAGCGATGCCGACTTCTTGGCCGATTATGTGATTGAGGTGGTGGAGGAAGAGCTCACTCGTCCGACTCCTTGGAAGGTGAAGGTAGATGGCACCTCGGGGAGGCATTCCATAGGAGTGGGGGTGATCTTGGAGAGCCCCCAAAGGACTGGAATTGAGCAGACGGTGGTGGTGCACTTCCCCATCACCAACAATCAGGCCAAGTATGAGGCCGTGATAGCAGGGCTGCGCCTGGCTAGGGAGCTAGGGGTATCGAACGTAGAGGTTTTTACTGACTCCATGGTGGTAGCTTCCCAGATCAACATGGAGTTTGATGCAAGAGAGCCTACTATGCAGCTATACTTAGCCAAAGTAAAGGGGTTCATTGGTACATTCTAAACTTTTTCCATCCAGCACGTGCCCCGGGAGGAGAATGAGCAAGTCGATCAGCTAGCGAAGCGTGGTCCTCGGGTAGGGCTACCATCACCGACCTATTCTGCCCTTCCATCGAAGAGGGAGAGCTCATAGAGATAGATCATCCATCCTCGTGGATGGACTTGGTCATAACTTTCCTTTCCACGGGAGAGTATTCAGAGGGGGTGGACAGGAAGAAGCTCAGGTACAAATCAGCATACTACCTACTCTGGGATGGGCAGTTGTACAGGAAGACTCTCTCGGGGATGTTGGCTCGTTGCATGGCCGAGGGGGAAGTACAAAGAATCTTGGAAGAAGTCCACTCCGGGGAGTGTGGGATTCACTCCGGGAGTCGGACCCTGGAAGGAAGGATCGTCACGCAAGGGTATTTCTGGCCCACCCCGGGCCGCGATGCGACGGAGTTTGCAAGAAGATGCCATAAGTGCCAGTTGTTTTCCCCCCTCCAGCTACAGCAGGATCAGCGACTCAAGAGTATCACAGCCCCCTGGCCCTTTGCCATTTGCGGAATGGATTTGGTTGGACCGTTTCCCCAGGCCAGCGGGCAGAGAAGGTTCCTACTAGTAATGATCGATTATTTATCCAAGTGGTTGGAGGTGAAGGCGCTGTCCAAGGTGTCTTCCCAGGTCATCAGGAACTTCATTTGGGGGGAGATCATCTACCGTCATGGGCTGCCACAAGCTATTGTCACAGACAATGGGCCCCAGTTCGCCAGCGCGGAGTTTACCAGTTTCTGCTAGTAGCTTGGGATCGACCTAAGGTTTGCCTCGGTCCACCACCCCAGGAGCAACGGGCAGGTGGAAGCCACGAACAAGATCATTGTCAACCTCCTGAAGAAGAAAGTGGAAAATCTAAAGGGGATCTGGGTGGAGCAGCTTCCCGCGGTTATCTGGGCCCCGAGGACCACCCCCAACACAGCAACAGGAGAGACCCCCTTCAAGCTCTACCAAGGGTGCGAGGCAGTGCTCCCCATATAATTTGATGTTCAAACACCTCGAGTTGTTGCGGCTGGGGAAGACCGGGAAGAATGGCGGGCTGAGAACGAGGAAAAGATGCGGCTCTCCCTTGACATGGTGGCAGAGCCATGGGACCTTTCGGCAGTCCGACAAGAAGAGGTGAAGAGGAGGATGGCCAAGTACATTGACAAGCACATCAGATTCAAGCAATTTGTGGAGGGGGACTCGGTGCTGAAGAAGGTGGATGCAGCAGGGAGGTCGACAACTGTGGGGAAGCTCAACCCCAGCTGGGAAGGTCCATTTATTGTAAAAGAGGCTTTAAAATCATGGGGTATCAACTCCAAAATGTGGAAGGCGAGACCCTAAGTCTCACCTAGAGTGGTGACGACTTAAAACGCTTTTTCCCTTGAAACATGTAAGTGGTGCTTTGATTTTTAATAAAGTTCTTTAACACATCGATGTTGTCACAATAAGTCTGCATGAAGAAATGAAGTGTATTTGGACACCGAGCAGATCCCGCTGTCAGGCTCTCACCTAACTAGCAGGGCTTGAAGTCACTCTGTGTCATCTTTGGACCCCGAGCAGATCCCACTATAAGGCTCTCACCTAGCTGGTAGGGTTGGAAGTCACTCGGTGTCATCCTTAGACCTCGAGCAGATCCCGCTGACAGGCTCTCGCTCAGATAGCAGGGCTGGATGTCACTTGATGGTGTCAACCTCAGGCCCCGAGAATATCCCACTGTCAGGCTCTCACCTAGCTGGCAGGGCTGGATGTCACTCGTCGGGGGAAACTTCGGCCACTCGCCAACTAACAGGATAGGTCTCGATGAGCAAAGCGGTGTTAGAGGTCGGAGAACCAGATATCCAAATGATGGGGAAAGTGAGTCGCAAAGTCAACCAAAAGAGGAGACTAGCGTAATCGCCCACCACCCAGGATAGCAGCCAAAGGGGGCGAGAACTCGGGTTGCGTCACAAGTAGGGGGCTTGGCCCGCAAGGAACCCGACGGCTCAGGTAAGCGTCAAGCCGGCTCTCCTCTCCTGGTGAGCGAGCAATCGTCACAGTAGGGCCGGGCTGCGGAGGCAGGTCATCGCTAGCGGGATGACTAACTAAGTCTCCTATGGTTCCTAAGTTAAGTCTGTAGGCGTGCGACCTCGTCGATATAACGCGAAATGAACGACCGTACGCAGTAGTCTCAAGTCCGACCGCGAATACAAAAAAGAAGAAAAGTTACATCGCGTAGCAATAACAAACGTACATACAAGGCAAGCGGGAGGGTCGTTTATAAAAACAGAAATAGACAAAAATTGCAAAGTCATGGTGCAGCCCGCGCTTACAGTTCAACAACCAAAAATGTGTATATACATGACGGGCGAGGCGCAGAAGTGAAGGGCGGCACGAGATCCCGGGCAAGAAGTCCTAGAGGCACTTATAGGACTTATCCCCAGGATCCGGCACAGGAAGGAACAGCACCGGTGTCACGACCCGCATTTTCTCAACAAATAAATCATATCAGAGCAAGAGAAAATACGTGCCATGATTCCACATCGTGCAGGGGATAACTGCACACGCTCAGGCAAAACCCCAGACTCTAATTCTTTGGATAAAATCATAATTTAATATGAAAGAAAACAAAGTAAGTTTGATGGTCGTATCCCTCGTCACAATGGATCAGCTAGTCCACTTATTAAAGATATATTTATACGCAGCAGAAAATACATTGGTTATGTTGATTTGACATCCTATATGAGTGTAAACGTCCCCGAAGAACAACGTATGGAATGCAGGACTCTAGATTTATCATAGTATAAGAAAAATAGCTTTTTACGTTACTTGTGAAGGTAATGCTTTAGTTTTATAAACATGATGTGCATGAGGTACATATAGTACTGCTTTTAGGGTTTAAAAATACCTAACATGCAACCTAGCATAAAACATTCCCAGAAGCAGGTAAACAACCTCCAAAAGGCAAAAATAGTAGTTCTCATTTCATATCTAGCATCACAAGCACGCCACCAGTGGGTGTCAACAACCTGACACAAACCCACTGGTGAGTATGTATGTCTATACAGAAAGAAGAAAACTACCTCTCCAAATCGAGGAACAGCAAACTCAGCTACCCCGGAGGCCACAAGCAAACTCCACCAGAACACTAGCCGCTCAATCGACCACAACCTGAACCTGAGGCCTTCAAATAAAGAATACCTCAGCAAGAATAGAATGAAAAATAGGGGAGCATTAGATTCATAAGCAATAAAAGAGGGGCTTACCAACCCCACAACAAGTGCTATCAAAAAGAGCGAAGATAAAATGAACAATATAGCAAGGGTAAAACACTGCCCAAGGAAAGATCAAAACACACCAAGTGCGAGAAATAAACAACATGCCTTGCTAAAAAAAACTGCAGCAGCAACAAGGCAAGCACATTCCAAAATAACAACTTTATAGAAATGAACTAACAGTCCTAACTTGTCAATCATTAGCAGTGGTAAAGCCATGGGTCTGGGTTGGTGACCAAAGACAGTCCTCATCCAAACAACCAGACCCATAAATACTCAAGGGTTCAACGGTGGCAGCCCTAAGGTCCAACACACCAACACAACCAGCCCAAACCGGGGCCAAAATGGTGACAACGCACCAAAACAAACAGCCCATCCCCGAGCCAAAATAGTGGTGACCAAGGCTCTACACCACAGCACCCCTCACAGAGCCACCAAACAAAACCACCTGCCATAATTCATGACGCGGCCTTCAAAACCAGCCGAGAAACATCAACAACCCGAAATATACCCATCCTAACCATCTCAGGAGAAAACAACAGCCTAAGGAGAAAGGCGTCGAGTCCACTCGACACCAAGCCAGAAGGTGTCGACACAAAGCCAGAAGGTGTCGACACAAAGCCAGAAGGTGTCGATACTAAACCAGAAGGTGTCAACACAAAGCCAGAAGGTGTCGACACTAAGACAGAAGGTGTCGACACAAAGCCAGAAGGTATCGACACAAAGCCAGAAGGTGTCAACACAAAGCCAGAAGGTGTCGACACAAAGCCAGAAGGTGTCGAGTCCACTCGATGCCAAAGTCTAAGTGGGGAAGGCGTCGAGTCTACTCGACGCCGCGTTGATTGAGCTCCACTCACTCAACGCCAAAAGACTTAGCCTAAAAACTGGACCTCTGCCCTAAGCTAACACTCAACGCCAAAGGGGCAGAGACCTGGCAGAAAAACAATTCTCTACCCAGACCGACCATGCTAGACCCCAACATCTGCCCTAAATCATAATATTTCTCTTACTTGCATCAACTAGCTGCTATTGCTAACTACCCAGCCAGAGCCATCCCAAAACCGAACCTATCAGACATTGTCTCTCAAGAAAAATTGGACTAGCTGGAACTTCTCTACACTAATAATAGTATAACCATGGACAAAACCTACAGTACAACTAGGATCTAAGCAAAGAGAGGGATAAAACTAACAAGAAAACTGAGAATCAGTCTTGGCAAGGATGAGAGAGCATCACTTGCCTCAATCTTCGGGACTCGGCCAGCTACACTCCTCACTCGGCACCGACAGCAAGATCAGCCACCTAGGGAGGAAGATCCGGGTGAGAGCAGTCTAAATCTGCCCTTACCCGAGAAAAACGAGCTCTAAACCTCCAGAAATCGCCGGCCGAAGCTCCAGCACTTCTGTCGCCCGTCTCCTTCCACTAGAAGATTTCCGTCGGGTTTGGGGAGGAAGGATAGGGATAAACTCAAATAAGCTATCATATTTTATATCCAGCCACTATATCTATTACATTATTGGTATCCATATAATATTTGGCCACTAAGCTGGGAGCTATCCATTGGAATCTAAAAGCTCCACTAAAATATATTATATCTTAAGTATATAAAACTTCTGCCACTATACCATATTAGAGCTTAATATAATATTATTTAAAGATTAAATAATACTATAGAATAAAACGTCAAAACGTCGCGAAAACCCAACTATCTCGGAATTTGACGAAATTCACACCGTAGCTAGACACCCATGCTACGAAAACAACAGCGAAGTCGAGAATAACATCCGACGATCAAAACTCGGGCTAACTTCTTCCGAAGCCAAAACACAAGCATTCCCTGAGAGGCTCTACAGAGTCACCAAAACATACTCCAACTAGCCGGGGAACCTTGCAAACAGGCTACAAAACAAGCCACTAAGAACTCCTCAAGAGCTAAGATGACGCTCTAACAACGACAAAGGCCAGAAACGCGTCAACGTAGCACCAGCTAGCTGTTGGATGTCACTTCTTAGACTACCCAGAAATCTTTTGACTCGTTCCGCCTTGGAGCTTACCAAGCCGGGGGCAAACCGACTCAGCTTGCTGAACTCGATCTCATACTCACTAACTGTGAGCTGCCTCTGCTTCAAATGTAAGAAATCATTCATTAGGCGGTCCCGCTCGACCGAGGGTATAAACATTACCAATAGCATCTCCTTAAAAGACTCCCAAGAGTATCCTTCTTTTAAGCTCTCCTTCTCTCTCAGCCACCAACTTTTTGCTAACCCCTTGAGCTGGTAGGCGGCGATCATCACTCTCTGATCGTCAGTAACTCCAGAATAGGAAAACTTCTCTTTGATCGATATAAGCCAATCATCCAAGACCATAAAGTCTGCCTTTCCATCATAAGTAGGAGGCCTGAGTCACTGAAACTGAGAGATAAACCTCATCTCTGTTGGAAACACTACCGGTGGCACTAGAGGAGTAGGAGGGGAAGGGACAGCTAGACCCACAACAGGGTCCTGCACTCTCGGAGCTAGCCTAGACACAACTGACAACATAGACTAGATCTGGGACTGCACATCCACCATCTGCCTTGACAAGGCCTCATTGCTCTATCGCAAACTCTCCATCATCACAAGGCTCTGCGCACCCGAAGACTCGCCCGCAGACTGGGGAGTTAGCCTCGTCGAAGGACGCTTCGACATCCTATAATCAAATTGGCAACAATCAAGACGTAGCCCAACTGCTAGCACAAAACTACTCGGTACAGACAAAACATACTTAAATATGGGCTTCAACTGCTAACTTGCTCTGGGATTTTGTTTTTACAATGATGATGTTATGCTTAACCTATGATGGTTTACCACCATCACACTAACTCATGTGCTTAGACCATGAATGCATGAATTTGTATTCTTTTTGACTCAAAACCATATGTGTACATATGTCATCATGCAAATCTTTAGCTTGGCTCGTTGTGCTTATGCAATGTTATGTTATGCATGTTGTGCTATGCATTTTAAAAAGGCATTAATGCATGTCATGGGCGGCGTACACATGAAAATGTTATGCATTCCATACTACATAACTTTTGCATGCAACAAAAAGAAAATGTGCTAGTCGCAACCATGTGGTGAGGTTATGCATCCCATACTACATAACCCTCACATGTTGCCTCCTATGGTGGATCCATATACAAACACATATTATGCATCCCATACTACATAATATGCCCCGTATACTTCTATTCATGCTTATGAGTGTAGTGCTCATGCTTCAGCCAAGACGTACTGATGATACATCGGTGTGTGTATGATATGACACTAAACAACTAACACTAACAAGGGAAAGTTGCCCGACCAATTGTCAAGCAACCTCCCTCTGATACCAACTGTCATGACCCGCATTTTCTCAACAAATAAATCATATCAGAGCAAGAGAAAATACGTGTCATGATTCCACGTCATGCAGGGGATAACTGCACACGCTCAGGCAAAACCCCGTACTGTAATTCTTTGGATAAAATTATAATTAAATATTAAAGAAATCCAGTTAAGTTTGATGGACGTATCCCTCGGCACAGTGGATCAGCTAGTCCACTTATTAAAAATATATTTATACGCAGCGGAAAATACTTTGGTTAAGTTGATTTGACAACCTACATGAGTGTAAACGTCCTCGAAGTACAACTCATCGAATGCAGGACTCTAGATTTATCATAGTATAAGAAAAATAGCTTTTTACGTTAGTCGGGAAGGTAGTGTTTTAGTTTTATAAACATGATGTGCATGCGGAATATATAGTACTACTTTTAGTGTTTAAAAATACCTAACATGCAACCTAGCATAAAACATTCCCAGAAGCAAGTAAATAACCTCCAAAAAGGCCAAATAGCCATTCTCAGTTTATATCTAGCATCACAAACATGCCACGAGTGGGCGTCAACAACCTGACACAAACCCACTGGTGAGTATGTATGTCTATACAGAAGGAAGAAAACTACCTCTCCAAATCAAGGAACAGCAAACTCAGCTACACGGAGGCCACAAGCAAGCTCCACCAGAACACTAGCCGCACAATCGGCCACAACCTGAACCTGAGGCATTCAAAGAAAGAATACCTCAGCAAGAATAGAATGAAAAATAGGGGAGCATTAGATTAATAAGCAATAAAAGAGGGGCTTACCAACCCCACAACAAGTTCTATCAAAAAGAGCGAAGATAAAATGAACAATACAGTAAGGGTAAAACACTGCCCAAGGTAAGATCAAAACGCACCAAGTGCGACAAATAAACAACATGCCCTACTAAAAAAACTGCAGCAGCAACAAGGCAAGCACATGCCAAAATAACAACTTTATAGAAAGGAACTAACAGTCCTAACTTGTGAATCATTAGTAGTAGTAAAGCCATAGGTCTGGGTTGGTGACCAAAAATAGTCCTCATCCAAACAACCAGACCCATAAATACTCAAGGGTTCAATGGTCGAAGCCCTAAGTTCCAACAAACCAATACAACCAGCCCAAACCGGGGCCAAAATGGTGACAACACACCAAAACAAACAGCCCATCGCGGGGCCACAATGGTGGTGACCAAGGCTCTACACCACACCACCCCTCACAGAGCTACCAAACAAAACCACCTGCCATAATTCACGACTCGGCCTTCAAAACCAGCCGAGAAAAATAAACAACCTTTAAATAAACCCATCCTAACTAACTCAGGAGAAAACACCAGCCTAAGGAGAAAGGCGTTGAGTCCACTCTACACCAAGACAGAAGGTGTCGACACAAAGCCAGAAGGTGTCGACACAAAGCCGGAAGGTGTCAACACAAATCCAGAAGGTGTCGACACTAAGCCAGAAGGTGTCGACACAAAGCCAGAAGGTGTCGACACAAATCCAGAAGGTGTAGACACAAAGACAGAAGGTGTCGACACAAAGCCAGAAGGTGTTGAGTCCACTCGACGCCAAAGTCTAAGCGGGGAAGGCGTCGAGTCTACTCGACGCAGCGTTGAGTGAGCTCCACTCACTCAACGCCAAAAGACTTAGCCTAAAAACTGGATCTCTGCCCTAAGCTAACACTCAATGCCAAAGGGGCAGAAACCTGGCAGGAAAAAAAATTCTCTACCCAGACCGACCATGCTAGACCGCAACATCTGCCCTAAATCATAATATTTCTCTTACTTGCAAAAACTAGCTGCTATTGCTAACTACCCAGCTCGTGCCATCCCAAAACCGACCATATCAGACATTGTCTCTCAAGAAAACTTGGACTGGCTTGAACTTCTCTACACTAACAACAGTATAACCACGGACAAAACCTACAGTATACCTAGGATCTAAGCAAAGAGATGGATAGAACTAACAAGAAAACCGAGAATCAGTCTTTGCAAGGATGAGAGAGCATCACTTGCCTCAATCTTCGAGACTCGGTCAACTACACTCCTCACTCGGCACAGTCAGCAAGATCAGCCACCTAGGGAGGAAGATCCGGGTAAGAGCAGTCCAAATCTTCCCTTACCCGAGAAAAATGAGCTCTAAACCTCCAGAAATCGCCGGCCGAAGCTCCAGCACTTTCGTCGCCCGTCTCCTTCCACTGGAAGCTTTCCGTCGGGTTTGGGGAAGAAGGATAGGGATAAACTCAAATAAGCTATCATATTTTATATCCAGCCACTATAGCTATTACATTATTTATATCCATATAATATTTGGCCATTAAGCTGGGCGCTATCCGCTGGAATCTAAAAGCAGCCACTAAAATATACTATATCTTAAGTATACAGAACTGCTGCCACTATATCATATAAGAGCTTAATATAATATTATTTAAAGATTAAATAATACTATAGAATAAAATGTCAAAATGTCACGAAAATCCAACTATCTTGGAATTTGACGAAATTCACACCATAGCTAAACACCCATGCTATGAAAACAACGGCGAAGTCGAGAATAACATCCGACGATCAAAACTCGGGCTAACATCTCCCGAAGCCAAAACACAAACATTCCCTGAGAGGCTCTGCCGAGTCACCAAAACAGACTCTGGCTAGCTGGGAAACCTTGCAAATAGGCTACAAAAGAAGCCACTAAGAACTCCTCAAGAGCTAAGATGACGCTCTAACAACGGCAAAGGCCGGAAACACGTCAACGTAATGCCAAACAAATATTAAACATATCGCAGGGAAACCGGGGGCGTTCCAGCCGGCACCACCTCACTCTCCGAGAGACCCACACCCTCGCTCTTGATGAGGTCGGCTTGCCGCAACATCTGTATCGTGTACTTCGCGGCACTGGCGGCATTCTTCTGCATCAGCACCTCCAGCTTGTAGTCAGAATAATACTCAAGCGGGCAGCTGCTATTGGTTGACGTAGGAGTGACTGCGGCAGCCTCCAGCTCGCGCACCCACGCCTCCAGTGCCAGCTTGTGTTGGCCGAGGGAGGCGATCTCGGCACCCATTCGGCTGGCCGTCGCTGCGTCCTACGAAAAGGGAGATGATTAAAGGATGGATTCGGGAAAGGAAATGACAACTAGAAGTAAGTGTGAGCTGAGAGATGTACCACCCCTCCCAAGTACTGAGCAAGGGTCAACGCGGCTGCGTTGGCCCACTTCCTCTGGAGATCCGTATCCCCCTGAGCGAGCTTGCGGGCCTCCTCCTTCTCGTCCGCTAACTTCTTAAGAGAGGTGGCGTTCCGCTCCAACTGGGTGCAGCGCCGCCCAACCATGTGGGCCAGCTCCACGCCGCGGAGTTGAGCCTGCGCACTTTCGTGCACCAACACCCGCGTCGCCTCCTTGTCGTAAATGGAGGCATCCTCCCGCGAGTAAAGGGAAAATGAGAAGTTGTAGGCTTCCCCGCCGATGGTCTCCTGCTCCAGCCAGCTCGGCAGCAGGGTCGAGATCACTGCACGATTTGACTCCTTATCCCATAGCAGAAGCGGGGCGCCGAGCTCATCTAGGTACTTCTCGCCATAGCCGAAATTGCGGTGCCCCCTCGGCACCGGCTTTGCGGCCGCTCCTACCCCTTCTGGCTGCCCGGATGTGCCCGCCGCCTCACCGAGGGTTTCGCTGATCGAGGAGATCAAGAGGGAGAGATCCTCGGCAGATTGATCCGCTGGGGCCTTGCCTTTCCTTTAGCCCACGGCGGATGCCTCCCCCGCAGTCTTCGCCTTCTTGGGAGGGGGAGGAGTAGGCTGTTCGCGGCCCGGCAGCTTCATAGAGGGAACCACCGGGATGTCGCGTTGAGCAGCGTCAGCGACCTGAGCACGTGCGAGGTCGCTGGAGGCGACCCTGGTACACTCATAAGGGGGGTGAAGGGGAACGACCCGCTCGCCTGCTAAGGAGAGAAAGGGTGAAGCGAGAGTAAAAAAACAGCGAAGCAGAGTAATGGCGAGTAGCTAACCTCCCCCAGCTGGGATGGCGGCAAGGTTATCCAGGTTGCGACGCAAGTACATGACCTCAAAGTTCTTCCCAGCGAAGAGCCCCCATAGGTCGGCTTCATGTCCCCCCAGGCTGGGAGGCGGTAACTCGCCTCGCTGAGCTGCACCAGCGAGAAAGGGACGTTGCCGAAGTCCCCCTTGACGAAACTGAGTCCGCTGAGCTTTCTGGAGAGGTGATGACGGACTGGAAAACGGAGTCTGCAGGGGGAGCTGGCAAGACTTGTCTCCACCTTCCGGCCCCCCGAATGAGAGGCTTTAGGGGGTATTTATAGGCCCAGGGAAGTTCTTGAAGAAGCGGGGCCCAGTGACATCAGCATGACGACCTGCGCGGACTCCGCGGACTGAGATGTTGCGTCCGCCATTGTTGACTGAGGAAGCAAGCGGAAGGACCCACCTGCAGAGAATTGGAGGTCGCCCCCTAGCGGGCGACCTGGGCGGACTCCGGGAGGAGTCCGCCCGGCAGGCCGGAGGCCGCCCCCTAGCGGGCGGCCGGGGCGGACTCCAGGGTGGAGTCCGCCCGGCAGGGCGCCGGGGCCGCCCCCTAGCGGGCGGCCTGGGCGGACTCCAGGGGGAGTCCGCCCAGCGGGCCTGGCCGCCCCCTTGCGGGCGGCCTGGGCGGACTCCAGGGGGAGTCCGCCCGGCTGGTCGCCGGGGCCGCCCCCTAGCGGGCGGCCTGGGCGGACTCCAGGGGGAGTCCGCCCGGCGGGCCTGGCCGCCCCCTTGCGGGCGTCCTGGGCGGACTCCAGGGGGAGTCCGCCCGGCTGGTCGCCGGGGCCGCCCCCTAGCGGGCGGCCTGGGCGGACTCCAGGGGGAGTCCGCCCGGCGGGCCTGGCCGCCCCCTTGCGGGCGGCCTGGGCGGACTCCAGGGGGAGTCCGCCCGGCTGGTTGCCGGGGCCGCCCCCTAGCGGGCGGCCTGGGCGGACTCCAGGGGGAGTCGCGGGCCTGGCCGCCCCCTTGCGGGCGGCCTGGGCGGACTCCAGGAGGAGTCCGCCCGGTTGGTCGCCGGGGCCGCCCCCTAGCGGGCGGCCTGGGCGGACTCCAGGGGGAGTCCGCCTGGCGGGCCTGGCCTCCCCCTTGCGGGCGGCCTGGGCGGACTCCAGGGGGAGTCCGCCCGGCTGGCGGGCAGAGGCCGCCCCGGGTGGGCGGCCTCGACGGACGGCGGCAGGAGGCCGCCGCCTCTCGGGCAGCAGGGAGGTCGCCCCTGGTGGGCGACCCCAACGGATGGCGGCAGGAGACCGCCGCCCCTTGGGCTGATTAGGAGGTCGCTCCCGGTGGTGCTGTTGGCGAACTCCTGCAAGGAAAAGCACTGCACGATTAGCGGACCTAACCGCATGTCCCGCGAGGTTGAGCCATGGGAATAGCCCACCGTCCCGCAGGGCACGCGGTTGCTAGGAAACCTAGGCGGACAGGGAAAACTGCCTCCTACGCGGGGACTCGTCGCGATCGAAAGGGAGAACCTAAGGGTCACGACTGGTCAGCTGGCCACCTTGGGAAGGATCGCCGATTTCTGGGTTAACACAATCCCCGCACTTTTTTAAGTTCCGAAGGGAACTTCGAAAAAGTTGGAGACCCACGAAAATCGTGATCCACCCCAAAGGAAAGAGAGGGGGAGGCAAGGAGAGATAGAACCTGAAGCCTCTCCTTACTGGCTTGGTGTTTCCTATCTATTTTCCTGCAAGAGGAAAATTAAGCGTAAGCACGTATGAGTGGTACATCGAGTGTGTACCTGAGTTTGATTTTGCAAAACGAAGAAGACGCTTCTCTTGTAAAGTTCTGCAAAACAATAGTGAGGGAAAACAGAAAGGCATAATAACTTGCAATTACCTGATAGAGGCTTGCAAGCACCTGTCATTCTCTGCAAGAAGAGAAGGGAAAAGAGTATACAAGACCGGAAAAAATGAGTTACAAGTACCTGAAAGAAACTTGCAAATCTTTGGTGGTCTCTGCGAGAGAAGAGTTAAGAGTATGCATAGTACATGAAAGTAACTTGCAAGTACCTGAATGGAGCTTGCAAGTGTTGGTGACTTCTGCAAGAAGAGAGTTAGAGGCAGATATTGTATATAGAGATAAGCTGCAAGTACCTGAATGACTTGCATTTGTCTGCTAACCACTGCAAAGTGAAGAATAAGCAGCAGAGATAAAATAATGATTTAAACTGCAAGTACCTGGATGAGGTTTGCAGGTGTCTGTTGTTCTCTACAAAGAGAAAAGTTAGAAGCAAACAATTTGCATATGAATGGAGCTTGCAAGTACCTGTGGAGAAGGCTTGCAAGGGTTTGCTAACCTCTGTGAGGAGAGAGATTAGAAGCAAATAAGACGCGAGGATAACCGCACCCGAACCATACCAAAAATGTTGATATGATTCGATTAATGTTTGACGCCATTAGAATTTGGCAAGAATAATGAGTAGCTCTGTGAATCTCCGTATGATAGAGCTTGAGTAGGCAAAGTATATGAGGTGAGCATAAGCAAAGTGATTGCTGAGAATCTTTTTGAGATAACCCATGAAGGTTGATGAGATAGGGTCGATATGACCAAGTAGCAAGAGAAATGCCCGATGAACATTATCACGAAGTACAGATTAATGAATCGAGCACTAGCTGTTGACATGGCTGGAAATCCTTTTGGCAGGTTGGATTAACCTGTTCACCTGTGAAAGGAGGGAAAAGAGAAAAGGAGGTCTGTACCCGGAATAACTAAAGAGGGTTGAATGCTGCCACAGGTGTTCCCCGTGGGCCTTATGCATCACTTGCCCGAAAAATCATCCCGAGTACAGTCCTACTCAAAGCGGGTTGGCCGCGCATCCTCAAGGAGGAGGGAAAAGGAAAAAGAGGTCCATGTTCGGAATGACTAAGGAGGGTTGAATGCTGCCACAGGTGTTCCCCGTGGGCCTTATGCATCACTTGACCAAAAAACCATTCCGAGCATGATCCTGCTCAAAGCGGGCTGGCCGCGCATCCTCAAGGAGGGCACAAAAGAGGAAAGCAAGGGAAAGGTCCTGAGAAGGACCGCTAATAGGACCGCTCTCTCGCCTTGGGTACAAGCATCACTGATCAATGAGACGGGTTGCGCCAAGAGGCCTATCTTGTCTGTGTATTGATCAGTGGAGTTGCGAACCCGAGAAGGCACGGATCGTGGATACCGGAGAGTGCTTCGGCCACCACAGTTGAAGGATGAGCAAAGAGACAAGGCTACGCTTGATTGTCATTGCTTGTCCAGCGAAGATCATCCTAACCGTAGTGTATCCTATAGGACGCACAACAGAGCTAACACATGGGGCTCCCCTAGCACACACTCTGTGTCAGATGTTGGCTAGGATCCTAAGTCTGAAGCCCATAATCGTAGAATGAACTGCTCCCACGACACACATGGGTATACTCCCACCATGTGTGGTCGAAGCGGTAGTGCGAGAACAAACTACGGAGGGAACGTTTCAGACTCGGCAAAATCTCATTGGCGTAACGATCCTAAGAGAGGGAGAAGAGAGGAAGGAGCAACACAAGAAGGGAACTGTGTCAGTACGGGATCCCTGAATAAAAGCTTTGCTGGAAAGCAAGTAAAGAACACTGAGAAGTGTTGTAATGAAAATGTTTGAAAAGGAGAGAGAGTAAGGGTTGAGATAACCCTTGTAGGTTGCAAGGAGCTTCGGAGGACTGTGAAGTCCATCGCTAGCTTAGAATAGCCTTCCCAGTATACCCTCGTCATTGGCATCGAAGCATTCGACGGTTGGGTGAACAACGAGGAGGGGAGGCTCTTCGACGTGGTTCACTCCTCTTGAGGAGAAAGGAGCGTCTGAAATTTCTTTGCCCTTTGAAGTTGATGGATCAGGGCGATCTTCTTTAGGAAGCAAGTCATGCATCTTGCCTTGCCGGAGCATCCTTTGCACAAGCTGGCGGAATGCTCGGCAGTCTTCTGTTCGATGGCCGGACTCTTTGTGGAATTCACAATAAGGCTCTGAGTTTCTAGACCTCTGATCGGTCGGCCGATAGGGCTTCTTGTAGTTTGCCCTATCTTTCATGATCTGGACTACTTCTTGCACGACGTCATTGAGATCAGACTCATGCAAGTCATCGTCTTGCTCTTGTTGAACAGTTGCCGTTTGAGAACGGGCTAGCGGCAGCAATGAATCTTGAGCATCGCGGCTCGGGAAGGAGTATCGCTGGCGATGAAGCCTTCTCTCCTTCCTTGAGTAAGTTGGGGCGTGATTGCGAGGAGACCTCGGAGGATGCTTGCGGGAGGGATCCTCCTCGGATAAAAGTTTGGAGACGAATCCTGGATTGCTCTTCTCGCCTCGGATGTATGAGTTGGCTAGAGCAATCAACTCTTGATATGTCCTTGGAGCACGGACGTTGGCTTCAAATTTGAGAGGCCCTTCGCGAAGACCGTGGATAAGAGCCATTCGGTACATCTCTTGATCAGTAACCTCGATGTCCAAAATCTCTCTTTGGAATCGATCAACAAACTGAGACCAAGTTTCATTTCCGTGCTGCTTGATCTCAAAGAGGGCTTCAGGACCGCCCTTTCTCTTAGTTGACGTAGAGAATCTGAGAAGAAACTCCCTTCGAAGATCAAGGAAGGAAGCGATGGAGTGAGGACGGAGGCCATAGAACCAGTCCCTCACTTGCCCATCAAAAGAGGTAACAAGAAGCTTGCATTTGGTTGCATCTGAGAGAGTCTTGAGAGCAATGGCTGACTCAAAAGCTTGGAGGTGCTTTACTGGATCTGTCTCTCCAGTGTAGGTTGGTAGTCGAGGCTCTCTGAAGTTTGCTGGAGTTGGCTCATGGCGGACACTCTCCGCGAATGGTGAAGGCTCTTCTTGCTCTCCTACAGCATAGGGAAAGAAAGGAGCACAAGCTGCAGCTGCAAAAGGAGCATGAGGATAACAAGGAAAAGCTGCTGCAGGAGGAGCAGGGGCAGGAGCTGAAGGGTAGGGATGACTTCCCTAAAAGTTGAGAACTCTAGCTGGACTTCCCCGGGCTGCTTCCCGGAAGAAGTTATGGCGAGCAGCGAACTCTTCATCTTGAGTCCGCAAAGGAGCTGCAGGCCCTTGCGGAAAGGTTGGAGTGTACGGGGGATAGAACGACGGGCAAGCTTGAGAGTAAGCTTGCTGACGCTCTGCTGTTGGTGTTGGGTTGATTGGAGCAGCTGGAGCAGCTGCTGGATGAGCGTCCAATCGCTGCGTTATAGCAGCAAGAACTTTGTTGATAGCTTGGAACTGTTGAGCATTCTCTCGACGCGACTGCTCAAAGGCTTCCCAGAGAGGATCTTCACTGGGACTTGGAGCATGGTTCTCAGATGACTGATGGTCTGACATGGTTAGCTGTTGCTTTCACTGCCTGTTCAGATCTGAAGGTTTGCGCGTGAGCTGTTCGGGTCCACGCTCACCGCACCCTGTTGATGCACGAAAACGGCACCGGGGGATAGCTGTCACCGAGGGGGTGATTGGGCCTCACAGGCTAGGTGAGGAGGAAGGAGAAGGTTGCGGAGGAATGGGAGAGGCTTGAGAGGAGAGGCGAGCCTTGATCAACAGAGAGGGTTGATCAAGAAAGAAGGAAGAGGGAGACCAAGAGCGGTCGAGCAGACAGCAATTGCAACGGCTGCGCTTGCAGGTTGGACGCTGAGAGGAGCTGAGCTGAGCAGAGGAGCAAGGCTTGCTGAGCAGAGGAGCAAGGCTTGCTGAGCAGAGGAGAGGAGAGGGGGCCGCTAGTAGCGGCAACAACACACTTCGCCCGTCGCGGCCTAAATGCCACTCCTGCGACGGGCTTTCCTTTTATTAAAAGCTAGAGGTTACAAGCTTACAAGTACTCCTTTACAACAAATCAATAAAAAGGGGTACAAGGAGAAGCTGGCGGCTAAGAGAGAAGAAGTTGCCAGAAAGCAGAGAAGAGAAGCTGCCAGAGACTAAGTAAAATAGTCTGCTAGCTGCTGGAGGACTGGGAAACTGAGTCTGCAGAGGCTGCTGGCAAGCTGCTGAAGAGCTGTGGAGGACTGCGCGGACAGGAAACTGAGTCCGCTGAGCTTGCTGGAGATGTGATGACGGACTGGAAAACGGAGTACGCAGGGGGAGCTGGCAAGACTTGTCTCCACCTTCCGGCCCCCCGAATGAGAGGCTTCAGGGGGTATTTATAGGCCCAGGGAAGTTCTTGAAGAAGCGGGGCCCAGTGACATCAGCATGACGACCTGCGCGGACTCCGCAGACTGAGATGTTGCGTCCGCCATTGTTGACTGAGGAAGCAAGCGGAAGGACCCACCTGCAGAGAATTGGAGGTCGCCCCCTAGCGGGCGACCTGGGCGGACTCCGGGATGTCTATGGCTTAAACTGACGTGACATTGGCCGGTTCACCGAGAATGTGCCCTGAGTGCAGGGGGTGTGTGGCTGTGCGAGCCAGCGCCTATGATGCAATGTATATTTATATACTGCTTGGTTTTGCTAATAAGTGCAGGGAAGGAGCATCGCCGCCCCGACTTGGGGGCGGGATTGTTATAATTTGGTCAGCATTGCTGACCGTTGCTTTTGTTTGCCACCGTGCGGTGGTTTGTTGCTTGCAGGTATTGCTGGACCAAGCGGTCAATAGCGGGCTAAAGCCCAAATTGCGAAGCCGGCCCTTGAAGGCCTAATTGAAGTGTTTACTTGCTTTTGTTCACGTATGACCAGCCTGCGTGCCGTGGTATGGAAAACATGTATTAAGAGTAAACCATTTGTAAGGCCTTAAGGCCAGTACTTGTGTATGTACTACATTCCTATTTGGTGTTTAGTGGACATTCATGCTTGGTGCTGGGTTCTTTTAATTGCAACTTATAAAACTGCTTTCGCTAGAATGCTCTATGTAGGACGATATGATTGGTTGAATGGTTCCCACTGAGTAACCACCCGGTCTATCTGTGGTATATGGCGTCGGGCGTCGGGCGTCGGCCGGACCTACTACTATATGCTATGCGACGGATAGGGGGTGTTACAATTTGGTATCAGACTACTGGTTTTGGTTGGGCTTAAGATGAATTTGTGGCCGAATTCTTTTTAAGGGGTGGTGAGCACATGTATGTGCGTCATTGTTATAACAACAAAAGAACCCATGAATGTCCACTTAGGAATGAAAATAAACGTGTTTGGGGAACCTGCGTGTTCCTATAATTGTTGTTTGCAATTTTATTTGGTCGTTTAACGGTGTTTTGTACCACTATAGGTGACCAGAAGTGGTGTTGGGCCGTCGGAACGTCGAGTTTCTGAGGCTAGCTGATGCGCCAGCGAACAGACTCTTACTGTGGTTGGTTCGGTGAGTCAATCGCCGCGGGCGTGCTCGGGTAGGCAACTGCACCTATCGCAAGTAGTACTCGATATTCGGGGGAATACCGAGGTCGTATTGTTCTCGGGGTCGTGTTGACTATTCTTACTCCTCCGGGAGGACTATTATTTTACTGAAAGTAAGGTGGATTTTTTTACTTAATAAAAGACGGAAAAGCAAAGGAGCAAAAAAACAATTTAGAAAATATTCGATGAAGGGTTAATGCTCGGCATCGAATCGGATTAAGACTAAAACAATTTTTTATAATTTTAGGACTTAGTTTTCAATTTAATAAAAGGCAACTTGGCCGTGGAGGTTCCACAAATGTGAGCGCACTTATCTCTAGGAATATTGCTCACATGAACGTTAAGACTATTCGACCGAACGTTAGTCCGACGAAGGATTCCTCTTAACGCCCGTTTTACGCTAAGAACCCCGCTATTGGGTGGGGAACCCAATCCGGTAGAATTACGCTTGTCCTCTTTCGAGGGTATGCACGCAACTCTATTTACCCTGGGGAGATCGGTCCATATGCACGGCCTCTCGGCTAGCTAGCATATGGACTACGAAAATAGGGCCCACACATCGATATGTGGTCCTACGCGTCGTAAACCCGGGGTAAACCTTAAGTGCTTAAATTAAAATGAAAATAAAGAGCTTCAATTATTAGAAATCATTTTAAATGTCCCAATGCTCTTCGATGCCGAGGCTAATAGCGATTAGCCACACATCGGTATGGGGACGGCTTATAATTTAGTGAGGCGCGAGTTCGAAACTAAACACTAATGATTATAAGAAGGGGACATAAAAACAAAACGATCATTTAGAAAGCTAAAAAGTTAACTAAAACGAGAACTCACGCACACTCCAAATTATAAATTAAATAGAAACTAAGTTACACATAAAAGAAATTTGCATATTTCAAATTTGCGAGTCCCACTCAAACGAGTGGGGGAGGTAAATAAAAGCTGAAAATTGCAAGTCCTACTCAAACGAGTAGGACTGAAATGAAAGCGAGTCCTACTCAAATGAGTAGGAGAAAATAAATGCGATTACAGGGCGATAAAATCCGGCCATTAAACTCAAGTGAGTAGGCGGAAAAATAAAGAAAAATTACAAATCCTACTCAAACGAGTAGGCGGGAAATAAAGTCCGGCCATTAAACTCAAGTGAGTAGGCGAAAAAATAAAGAAAGAAAATTACAAGTTCTACTCGAACGAGTAGGACTGAAAATGAAAACGATGCGCCATTTAACTCTTAACGAGTAGGCGGAAATAAATGCACATGAACACACACACCCCATATGAATTTTAAGAAAGCAATAAAGCTAACACCTACACTCACACACTCTACATAATTTGAACAAAGCATTAAAAGAAAGCATTAAAAGAAAGCATTAAACTTTAACACCTACACTCACACACTCTACACAATTTGAATCAAAGCATCAAAACATTATTCTCATACACTCACACACACAAATTAAAAGCAAAATGAAAGTTACCTAAAAATTAAAACTTTTACTTTTTCATACTTAGGTTTTGCCAAAAATAAATAAAAAGAGGAAATTACAATTTTTAGAGGACAAAAGTTTTTCAAAACATATTAAAAATCAAAGTTTTTGGAAAATTAAAATTTCAACATTTTCATTCCTAGGATTTCATAAAAGAGCTAAAAAAGTTGAAATAAAAGAGAAAGAAAAAAAAAAGGTTTTCATCCTAAAATAAAGCTAAGTAAAAAAAAACAAAAGAAACTTTAGTAACTCTTTTACACATTCATAAGAGTGAAGATGTTGAAGAAATTAAAAGAAGACATGAAAAAAAAGAAAAACCTAATTCATCATTTCATGAATTTCTAACAAAACCTAACTTGAGAAAAATTAAAGGCATGTAAAGTAAATAAATAACACTCATACACACACACACACATTTCATAAATGAAGAACAAAGATAAAACGAAGGATAAAAAGGAGAAGAAGTAAGCCATGCAAATGAATTTTCATGCTATATAGAGAGAGAAAATCTAACATTTTTATTAAAATTTTCAAGCTATTACAAAGCTAAAAGATAAAGCAAAATAAAACATGAAATAAAGAAGGGAGAAATCTCCTTACATAGCACTAGTATCCACGGATTAAGCCCACAAAAAGACACTAAAATGGCCCAAAAATCTGAACCCTTGGACGTTACAGAATTGGGCAATTTATGGGCAAAAAATTCTAAGTACACGCCCTAGGTCACGAGCGTGTAGGGGGGGGGGGGGGCGTGACAGTACTATTCATGAAGGTGGCCGGCGATTGGACAGGAAAGTTGACTTTGGGCTGAGTTCGCGGCAGTCACGCCCCAGGTCACGGGCGTGACTCTGGGCGTGTCGGGGAGGTAGAACCGGGCACGGGTTGCGCTGAAAGTCTTCGGCAGCATCTTGTCGGGCTAGCTGGAAAGGTCACGCCCCAGGTCACGGGCGTGACGCTGGGCGTGTCAGTTGGTGTCGACACTCGACGAATGTCGAGCGGAAAGTGTCGAGTCGAAATCGTCGAGCGAAAATTGAGTCACGCCTCAGGTCACGGGCGTGACGCTGGGCGTGACTGTTGGTGTCGACACTCGACGATCGTCGAGATGAATTCGTCGAGTGGAGTGAACACGGGCTTGGGTCACGCCCCGTGTCGGGTGACACGGGCGTGTCGCCAGGCGTGTCGAGCTTTTCTCTTCAGAATTTTGTAATTTCACGGGAAATGCAATGTCACGGCCCGGTCACGGGCGTGACCAAATTGTCACGGGCGTGTACTGCCCAATTTTGGCATATTTTGAAATTTTTCTGCAAAATAAAATAAAACAAGTTAGAAGAAAATTTACAAGAATAGGAGCATTTTATTGAACAAAAATAAGTAAAAACGACGAAAATAAATGAAAATGACTAAATTAATGTGCCTCCCAGGAGCGCTTTGTTTATAGTCGTGTAGCTTGACTATTTTGGTGGGTTTATAAATCGAGGAGGGTTATGGTTTCGTAATGCTCGATCACTGGGTCGCCCGCGATGTATAACTTAAGCCGATGACCGTTTACTTTAAACGAACCTCTTTCCGGGTGGGAGACGAGTACGGTCCCATATGGAAAGACTTCTTCAACTAAGAAGGGACCGGACCATCTAGATTTTAGTTTACCCGGAAAAAGCTTAAGGCATGAATTATAGAGAAGGACAAGATCGCCCGGAGAAAATATTTTTGGGGACTTTAAATTTTGATCGTGATATAACTTAGAGCGCTCCTTATATAATTTATTGCTCTTGTAAGCGTTCGCACGCCATTCATCGAGCTCGTTTAGTTGTAGTTTTCTATTCTGAGCGGATAAGTTGGAGTCGGGGTTTAAGAGTTTTAAAGCCCAAAGAGCGCGATGCTCTAACTCTACGGGTAAATGGCACGCTTTGCCGTAGACTAACCGGAACGGCGTACAACCAATTGCGGTTTTGTATGCCGTCCGATACGCCCACAATGCATCGTCGAGTTTAACGGACCAATCTTTCCTATTTAGCGAAACGGTTTTTTCTAAAATTCGCTTAATCTCTCGATTTACTACCTCGACTTGGCCACTTGTTTGCGGGTGGTAGGGGGTGGCAAGCTTGTGTGTGACTCCGTATTTAGCTAACGTCTTAGCCATAAGAGCGTTACAGAAATGTGTTCCCCTATCACTAACAATTGCGCGAGGCGTGCCGAAGCGAGAAAATAATTTTTTAAGAAATATAACGACGACTCGCGCATCGTTGGTGGGGAGAGCTTGCGCTTCCGCCCACCTCGATACGTAGTCGACCGCCACTAAAATATACATATTTTTGAAAGAAGGAGGTAGGGGGCCAACAAAATCTATGCCCCACAAATCGAAGACTTCGCACTCTAAAAACATATTTTGGGGCATCTCGTCGCGACGAGAGATGTTACCCGACCGCTGACAGCTATCGCATGCGCGCACATAATTATGCGCGTCTTTGAAGAGAGTGGGCCAAAAGTAGCCCGCCTCTAGCGCCTTCCGAGCGGTCCGGTTGGCTTGATAATGCCCCCGGCTGGACCCTCGTTGCAGTGCTTAAGAATTTGTAAGCACTCCACACCCGCAACGCATCTTCGGACCGCTTGGTCCGCGCAGATACGAAAAAGAAATGGGTCCTCCCAAAAGAAATTTTTCAAGTCAGAAAAGAATTTCTTCTTTTGGTGACTTGAAAACTCTTTTGGAAGCACCCGCGCTACTAAGAAATTTGCAAAATCTACGAACCAAGGTGAAGATGACGAAGATTTATTAATGGCAAGAAGGCGTTCCTCGGGGAATCTGTCATTTATTTCAGATTCGACGAGCGCTTACGCACCCGGATTTCCTAAACGGGAGAGGTGGTCCGCCGCTAGATTTTCTGCTCCCCGCTTATCTCGGATCTCCAAATCAAACTCTTGTAGGAGGAGAATCCATCGAAGAAGGCGGGGCTTCGCATCATTTTTAGCTAATAAATACTTAAGCGCGGAGTGATCAGTAAAAACGATAACTTTAGATAGCGTTATATAAGAGCGAAACTTATCAAAAGCGAAAACGACGGCTAAGAGTTCCTTTTCGGTTGTCGTGTAATTTACTTGTGCGGAAGTGAGCGTCTTGCTAGCATAATAAATAGGATGAAAATGTTTTTCTACGCGTTGGCCAAGAACGGCACCTAAGGCAATATCACTAGCGTCGCACATTATTTTGAACGGAAGGGACCAATTAGGGGCCACTAAAATTGGTGAAGTGATAAGTTTTTGTTTTATTAAATTAAAGGCGGACTCGCATTCGCTACTAAAGATGAAACGTGATTCCTTTTCCAAGAGGTGAGTTAGTGGCTTTGTTATTTTTGAAAAGTCTTGAATGAAGCGTCGATAAAAGCCCGCATGGCCTAAGAAACTCCTAATAGATTTTACGTTTGTTGGACGTGGAAGTTTTTCTATAATTTCTATCTTGGCCTTATCCACCTCTATCCCCTTAGACGAAATCATATGGCCGAGGACCAAACCTCCTCGAACCATAAATTGCATTTTTCCCAATTTAAAACAAGGTTTGTGTCCTCGCACCGTTGAAGGACACGATCTAAATTGTTAAGGCAATCGGGAAAAGAGCGTCCGAAAACAGAGAAGTCATCCATAAAGACTTCCATAATGTCTTCTACTAGCTCGCCAAAGATCGCTAGCATACATCTTTGGAATGTAGCTGTCGCGTTGCAGAGTCCAAATGGCATTCTTCGATATGCGAAGGTGCCAAACGGGCAAGTAAAAGTTGTTTTCTCTTGATCATCGGGGGAAATGGGGATTTGGAAAAACCCCGATAAACCATCAAGAAAACAATAATACGGATGACCAGATAAACGCTCTAAAATCTGGTCCAGAAATGGAAGAGGGAAATGGTCCTTGCGGGTGGCGTCATTAAGTTTTCTATAATCGATGCACACTCGCCAACCCGTAACAGTACGAGTTGGGACAAGCTCGTTATGCTCATTCGCCACTACGGTAAGACCGCCCTTCTTGGGCACGACATGCACGGGACTAACCCATGCACTCTCCGAAATAGGGTAGATAATCCCCGCATCTAATAACTTAATGATTTCGGCTTTAACGACGTCTTTCATGTTTGGGTTAAGACGACGCTGCGGCTGAATCGTTTTGCGGCAATTATCGTTAAGAAAAATCTTATGGGTGCAAAAGGAGGGGCTAATCCCCTTTAAGTCAGAGATTTGCCACGCAATTGCGTGGCGATGTTTAAATAAAACTTCCAATAAATCGTAAGTCTCCGAATCACTCAAGTCCGAAGAAATAATAACGGGAAGAGTATCGCCTTTTCCCAAAAAAGCGTATTTGAGCGATGCGGGTAAGGGTTTGAGGTCTAGGATGGGCGGTTCTTCTAGGGAGGTTTTAATGCCTATGTCTTTCTTACCAATTGGTTCGAAAGGCAAGTCTAAAGAAGTATCCTCATCGCATTTAAAATTTTCGAGCGCATAAATATCGTCGTTTAAAAATACGGACTCGAAAACAGGAGAAGAACGATCTCCAAAAAAGGTATCTAAAGAGTAGCAGAAATCGTTGCTCGATGACAAATTGTCCATCGAGGGATTAATAGAGAAAGTAACCTGATCATCGCCTACTCGGAGGAGAAGGCTACCATTACTAACATCTATTAGTGCGCGGGAGGTGGCGAGAAAAGGGCGACCGAGTATTATTGGTACCTCGGCGTCCTCCTCGATATCTAAGATGACGAAGTCTACCGGGAAGGTAAACTTGTCGACTCGGACAAGGACGTCCTCCACTACCCCGATAGGGAACTTAACCGAGCGATCCGCTAATTGGATGCGCATATTAGTAGGACTAGGAGTACCCAAACCTAAACGTGAAAAGAGCGAGAACGACATCAGATTAATGCTAGCCCCTAAATCAGCTAAGGCGTACTTTACTAATATATCGCCAAAAAGGCACGGGATGGAAAACCGTCCCGGGTCGTTTTGTTTTGTGGGAAATTTATTAGTAAGGGCCGCCGAGCAGACAGCGTTGAGAGATACATGCGAAATATCCTCTAATTTGCTTTTATTAGAAAGCAGTTCTTTTAAAAATTTCGCATATTTGGGCATTTGCGAGATAGCCTCGCAAAAAGGAACATTAATGTGAATTTGTTTTAATAATAAAATAAATTTTGCATATTGCGCGTCCTGACGCTCGTTATCTAACTTATGCGGATATGGAAGAGTCTTGTTTAAAATAATTTTTTCGTTTATAATTGGTAAAGGCGGCGTAAGCGAAGAAAGGGGAAGAGGGGTCGGAGGTGAAATATGTACCTGAGGGTCGGTCCGTTTTGGATCGACCACCTCCTTTCCGCTACGGAGGGTTATAGCGTTGGCGTTCTCCCGTGGATTGGGCTCCGTGTTTCCCGGCAGTGCCCCGAGCGCGCGCTCGGACATCATCCTCGCCAGCTGTCCAACCTGTTGTTCGAGTGTTTTTAGCGATCCGGTAATGTTCCGGATATTTGACTCGTTGGACGCAATATACTTCGAAAAATTTTCCTCCATCGGGGAGGGTTTCGGAAGAGGAGGAGGAGGAGGAAGAAATTCGGGCGCATAAGAAATAGGGGGACGCTGAGCATTATTCAGGTTGCTCCACGAGAAGTTGGGGTGATTCCTCCAACCCGGATTATAGTTATTACTATAAGGGTTGTTGTTGGGGTTGAAGGGAGGACGACCCGAATTTCCCATGAAGTCCACGAACTCTTCAGCCACGCAGACATTAGGGGGAATAAAACAAGGCGGAGTGGAGGAGGCAGCAGACATCTCTGCCACCTGCTTTGTTAACCTTTCAACTTGAAGGGTCAAGAGAGCAGTGGCATCCACTTCAAAAAGACCAACCGCCGGCTTTGGCCGTCCCCGCGGGACGTTCCATTGATAGGCATTCATAGCCATCTCTTCAAATAAAGCCTGGGCGGCCTCGGGGGTTTTGTTGTTAAGCGTACCCCCGGCAGCCGCGTCAATCATTTGACGCGTCTGAAAATTCAGCCCATTATAAAAAATTTGAACTTGCAACCACGTTGGCAGTGCGTGGTGCGTGCAACGGAGGAGGAATTCCTTAAACCGTTCCCAAGTCTCGTATAGAGACTCAGGATCGTTTTGCACAAACGAAGAAATGTCCGCCCGCAACTTTGCAGTTTTTGCGGGCGGAAAGTACTTCGTTAGGAACCGTTCCGTCAACTCAGCCCACGTGGTGATACATCCTCGCGGGAGGGCATTCAACCACGCCTTGTCTTTGGACTTAAGGGAAAAAGGAAATAAGCGCAAACGAATGGCGTCATCAGTGACGCCATTAATCTTGAAGGTGTCGCATATCTCCAAGAAATTGGACAAGTGGACATTCGGGTCCTCATCCGGCAGTCCATCGAACTGCACGGCGTTTTGGACCATTTGAATGACACTTGACTTTATTTCAAAATTATTATTGGCCACCGCAGGGCGAACAATACTCGACCCAGAATCATCCAGGTTAGGCCGGGCGTAATAAGACATAGTACGCTCGACCGCCGGGGGAAGGTTAGGCGCGGCCATAACTACAACAGTGGGTTCTCCGATAGATTCCTCGGGATCTAAAGAAGGATTTCGGCGTTGAGATCGGATACGCGCAAGAGAGCGTTCGATCTCAGGGTCGAAGTCAAAATCTTCAGACTCGGAGGGTTGCCCACGGGTCATACACCCAAACAAAAATAAAACAAAATAAACTCTTTTTTTGTTTTTTTTAAAATAAAGTTTTTAGTTTTTTTTATAGAAAATAAGTAAAAGTAATAGACTCCGAAATTCGAAATAGCAACTCGAAAAGAGACTCCCCGGCAACGGCGCCAAAAACTTGATGCGCCCGCGAACAGACTCTTACTGTGGTTGGTTCGGTGAGTCGATCGCCGCGGGCGTGCTCGGGTAGGCAAGTGCACCTATCACAAGTAGTACTCGATATTCGGGGGAATACCGAGGTCGTATTGTTCTCGGGGTCGTGTTGACTATTCTTACTCCTCCGGGAGGACTATTATTTTACTGAAAGTAAGGTGGATTTTTTTACTTAATAAAAGACGGAAAAGCAAAGGAGCGAAAAAACGATTTAGAAAATATTCGATGAAGGGTTAACGCTCGGCATCGAATCGGATTAAGAATAAAACAATTTTTAATAATTTTAGGACTTAGTTTTCAATTTAATAAAAGGCAACTTGGCCGTGGAGGTTCCACAAATGTGAGCGCACTTATCTCTAGGAATATTGCTCACCTGAACGTTAATACTATTCGACAGAACGTTAGTCCGACGAAGGATTCCTCTTAACGCCCGCTTTACGCTAAGAACCCCGCTATTGGGTGGGGAACCCAATCCGGTAGAATTACGCTTGTCCTCTTTCGAGGGTATGCACACAACTCTATTTACCCTGGGGAGATCGGTCCATATGCACGGCCTCTCGGCTAGCTAGTATATGGACTACGGAAATAGGGCCCACACATCGATATGTGGTCCTACGCGTCATAAACCCGGGGTAAACCTTAAGTGCTTATATTAAAATGAAAATAAAGAGCTTCAATTATTAGAAATCATTTTAAATGTCCCAATGCTCTTCGATGCCGAGGCTAATAGCGATTAGCCACACATCGGTATGGGGGACGGCTTATAATTTAGTAAGGCGCGAGTTCGAAATTAAACACTAATGATTATAAGAAGGGGACATAAAAACAAAACAATCATTTAGAAAGCTAAAAAGTTAACTAAAATGAGAACTCACGCACACTCCAAATTATAAATTAAATAGAAACTAAGTTACACATAAAAGAAATTTGCATATTTCAAATTTGCGAGTCCCACTCAAACGAGTGGGGGCGGTAAATAAAAGCTGAAAATTGCAAGTCCTACTCAAACGAGTAGGAATGAGATGAAAGCGAGTCCTACTCAAATGAGTAGGAGAAAATAAATGTGATTACAGGGCGATAAAATCCGGCCATTAAACTCAAGTGAGTAGGCGGAAAAATAAAGAAAAATTACAAATCCTACTCAAACGAGTAGGCGGGAAATAAAGTCCGGCCATTAAACTCAAGTGAGTAGGCGGAAAAATAAAGAAAGAAAATTACAAGTCCTACTCGAACGAGTAGGACTGAAAATGAAAACGATGCGCCATTTAACTCTTAACGAGTAGGCGGAAATAAATGCACATGAACACACACACCCCATATGAATTTTAAGAAAGCAATAAAGCTAACACCTACACTCACACACTCTACATAATTTGAACAAAGCATTAAAAGAAAGCATTAAAAGAAAGCATTAAACTTTAACACCTACACTCACACACTCTACACAATTTGAATCAAAGCATCAAAACATTATTCTCATACACTCACACACACAAATTAAAAGTAAAATGAAAGTTACCTAAAAATTAAAACTTTTACTTTTTCATACTTAGGTTTTGCCAAAAACAAATAAAAAGAGGAAATTACAATTTTTAGAGGACAAAAGTTTTTCAAAACATATTAAAAATCAAAGTTTTTGGAAAATTAAAATTTCAACATTTTCATTCCTAGGATTTCATAAAAGAGCTAAAAAAGTTGAAATAAAAGAGAAAGAAAAAAAAGGTTTTCATCCTAAAATAAAGCTAAGTAAAAAAAACAAAAGAAACTTTAGTAACTCTTTTACACATTCATAAGAGTGAAGATGTTGAAGAAATTAAAAGAAGATATGAAAAAAAAAGAAAAACCTAATTCATCATTTCATGAATTTCTAACAAAACCTAACTTGAGAAAAATTAAAGGCATGTAAAGTAAATAAATAACACTCATACACACACACACACACATTTCATAAATGAAGAACTAAATGAAGAACAAAGATAAAACCAAGGATAAAAAGGAGAAGAAGTAAGCCATCCAAATGAATTTTCATGCTATATAGAGAGAGAAAATCTAACATTTTTATTAAAATTTTCAAGCTATTACAAAGCTAAAAGATAAAGCAAAACAAAACATGAAAAAAAGAAGGGAGAAATCTCCTTACATAGCACTAGTATCCACGGATTAAGCCCACAAAAAGACACTAAAATGGCCCAAAAATCTGAACCCTTGGACCTTACAGAATTGGGCAATTTATAGGCAAAAAATTCTAAGTACACGCCCTAGGTCACGGGCGTGTAGGGGGGGCGTGACAGTACTATTCATAAAGGCGGCCGGCGATTGGACAGGAAAGTTGACTTCGGGCTGAGTTCGCGGCAGTCACGCCCCAGGTCACGGGCGTGACTCTGGGCGTGTCGGGGAGGTAGAACCGGGCACGGGTTGCGCCGAAAGTCTTCGGCAGCATCTTGTCGGGCTAGCTAGAAAGGTCACGCCCCAGGTCACGGGCGTGACACTGGGCGTGTCAGTTGGTGTCGACACTCGACGAATGTCGAGCGGAAAGTGTCGAGTCGAAATCGTCGAGCGAAAATTGAGTCACGCCCCAGGTAACGGGCGTGACGCTGGGCGTGACTGTTGGTGTCGACACTCGACGATCGTCGAGATGAATTCGTCGAGTGGAGTGAACACGGGCTTGGGTCACGCCCCGTGTCGGGTGACACGGGCGTGTCACCAGGCGTGTCGAGCTTTTCTCTTCAGAATTTTGCAATTTCACGGGAAATGCAATGTCACGGCCCGGTCACGGGCGTGACCAAATTGTCACGGGCGTGTACTGCCCAATTTTGGCATATTTTGAAATTTTTCTGCAAAATAAAATAAAACAAGTTAGAAGAAAATTTACAAGAATAGGAGCATTTTATTGAACAAAAATAAGTAAAAACGACGAAAATAAATGAAAATGACTAAATTAATGTGCACAAAATACGTATATTTACAATTCATCACTAGCAGTGCACCTAATGAAGCTCCTGCAACACCACCATCGGCTGAGACCATACGATTGGTAGCCGAAGCAGTGTTTGCCATGATTAATGTGCAGCCTGCAAGGCAAATATAGCAGCCCGCTCCTGCGATGGAGCAGGTACCGCTGCAAGTGGCTAAGCAGAGAAGAGTAGAGCAGGTAGTAGTGGAGCCGTTGGTGACAAGGAGGGCAACCGAGAGACAGCTCAAGCATGTCATGAGCTTTAATCCTCTGGTATTCTCGGGGTTGGGAACCCTATCTCAAGCTGAAGACTGGCTCTCCAGGGTGAAGAGAGTCATGACAGCAACGAGATGGAGGAGTGGCAAATGACAACCATTGCTACGTTTCTTCTGGATAGTGAAGCAAGATTGTGGTGGGAAGGATTGGAGCTGCATCTATTGAGAGGTAGGCAACTTGTTGATGTCTCGATGGAGGAGTTCTCGAGACTATTCTTGGCTAGATACCTCCCTTCGGTGCAGAGGATAGCATTGGAGAACGAGTTCCTGAAGTTGGTTCAAGGGGACAGTAGCGTGGATGAATATCTCCACGAGTTTACTCGTTTGAGTCGATATGCTAGCTCCACCATTGCGGATGAGGAGCACAAGATGAATCGATTCTACGAAGGGTTGAGAGATGATTTGAGACTACTACTCTCAGGGTCGATGACGCAGGGTTTCTTGACCTTGGTCAACACGGCCCTGTCCTTGGAGAAGGACATGAAGAATGTTCAAGCGAAGAAGTGAGTTGGTGATAAGAAGTCTGGGTTCAAAGTGCCGACTACTTCAAAGTCCAGCTATCAAAGATTCTTCAAGAGCATAGGAATTTGGGTCCAGCTCCCTCTTCAGGTGCTTCTGGGGCGACTACGGGTCGGACCCCGGGTGCGTGTTTTACTTATGGGAAGCCAGGACACTTTGCCGGTGACTGTTGGAGCGGACATCCCAAGTCCGAAAGAAAGTCGGGAGCAACTTATGAAGAGAAGGGCAAGGCGGTGGAGTCAACCGCGTCCCATTATGCTCCGGCCCAACCGAGGGTGTACAATCTTGGCCAACAGGAGGCCATCAAACATGCGGATGTAGTGACAGGTAAAATTTAAATTTATAGCAAGTTAATCTTTTAAATACTTGTTATGTGCTTGTTACCATACCACTGCTTGTTTAGGCTTTGTGTTGATTCGTGAAAATCCGGCAAGAGCACTCTTCGATACGGTAGCTTCACACTCCTTCTTGTCCGAAGGATTTATATCACGCATCGGAGTACCTTCTTCGATGACGAAAGACAAGTTGGATGTGTTGTTTCCCAATGGGTGTTCCATGCGCGCGGATAAAATCTGCGGTGTTAAGATTCGCATTGGGAATCAAGAGTTCGATCTGCAAGCATCGTTACTACCGTTGGTGGAGTTCGACATTATATTTGGCATGGACTGAATCTCGGAGCAGTGAGCCTATATTGATTGCGGTCGCAAGGAAGTCAAGTTGGGAGCAAGTCGTGAGACGAATTTTATAGGCTTAAAAGGATCGTGCAAGAAATTGATGTCTGCTCTTCAGGTGGTGAAGGCGGTTTGTACTGGTGCAGAGCTATTCTTTACACTAGTGGAGGTTGCAAATCCAAAGCCTACGTTGGATAGTATATCAGTGGTAGCTGAGTACCTTGATGTGTTCCCTGCAGATCTTTCTGGAGCCCCGCCTCAGCGGGAGATAGATTTCACGATTGAGTTAGTGCCAGGTGAAAAGCCTGTGTCACGATCTCCATATCGGCTAGCGCCTAAGGAAATGGCGGAGCTGAAGGTTCAACTGCAAGAGTTGTTGGAGCAAGGGTATGTGCGCCCAAGTTCTTCGCCTTGGAGCGCGCCGTTCCTCTTTGTTAAGAAGAAGGATGGAAGCTTGAGGTTATGTATTGATTATCGGGAGCTCAACATGTTGACGGAAAAGAACAAGTACCCGATCCCCCGGATCGATGATCTTTTTGATCAGTTGGTCGGGTCGACGGTGTACTCAAAGTTGGACCTCAAGTCCGGGTACTATCAGCTGCGAATAAGGGAGAGTGATATCCCGAAGACAGCGTTCAGTACAAGATACGGGCATTACAAGTTTACGGTCATGCCATTTGGGCTGACTAATGCGCCGTCAGTGTTCATGGATTTGATGAACAGGACCTTCAGGGAGTACTTGGACCATTTTGTGATCGTCTTCATTGACGATATTTTGGCATACTCACAGAGTGAGGAAGATCACTTCAAGCATCTTCATTTGGTTTTGGATACGCTAAGGAGGAATCAATTATACGCCAAGTTCTCGAGGTGCGAGTTTTGGTTGTCCTCAGTGGCGTTCCTCGGTCATATAGTGAGTGGAGAAGGTATTGCAGTGGATCCGGCGAAGATTGTTATGATACGAGAGTGGCCTGAGCTTTCTACGATAGCAGAAGTCCGGAGCTTTCTGGGGCTTGCCGACTATTATAGGCGCTTCGTACAGAACTTCTTGCGGATAGCGTTACCTCTCACTACTTTGACGAGGAAGGAGCATAAGTTCATTTGGACGCCGGAGTGCGCGCGAGCTTTTGAGGAGTTGAAATGTCGGTTGACCACGGCGCCTGTGCTGAGTTCGCCGTGTGGGACCGAAGGTTATGAGATTTATAGTGATGCTTCGGGCAGTGGTTTGGGTTGCGTGCTACTGCAACATGGAAGTGTGATAGCTTATGGCTCGAGACAGCTGAAAGTGTATGAGAGGAATTATCCGGTCCATGACTTGGAGTTAGCGGCCGTGATTTTTGCCTTGAAGCTGTGGAGACACTATTTGTACGGTGTGAAGATTGATATCTACACCGATCACAAGAGCCTGAAGTATTTGATTGATCAGAAAGATCTGAATATGCGGCAGCGTAGATGGATGGAGTTCCTGGGGGACAATATATTTAAGATCCACTACGTGCCTGGTAAAGGTAATGCGGTTGCAGATGCGTTGAGTCGCCGAGCCCCACCTCAAGCCAATTGCTATCGGTGCATGATGAGCGGTTGGTTCGGGAGTTGGAGGCGTTGGAAGATTGTTTGTGTAGACAAGCAATCAAGTGTTGAAGCAGTACTGAGTGGGACTGAAGTTCAATATGACCCGGCGGATCGGATTCGACAGGCAATGGATTTGGATGACCACATTAAGCAGTTCATGGTAGAGGCTTTGGATGGGTCAAATTCCCAATTCGTTGTGGAGGACGGATTGCTTTGGAAAGACGGTCGTCTTTGCGTCCCAAGCGTAGGCAGTTTGCGGGTGGATTTGTTGTACGAGGCGTATCATACCAAGTACTCGATTCACCCGGGGAGCACATAGATGTACCGCGACGTTAAGAAACTATTTTGGTGGCCGGGTTTGAAGAAGGATGTGGCGCTCTATGTGGAGAAGTGCCAAACTTGCGCCTTTGTGAAGGCGGAGTGCTAAAAGCCGGGAGGATTTCTGAAGTCCTTGCCTATTCCAGAGTGGAAATCTGACGACATCTCTATGGACTTTGTGCACGGTTTTCCAAGGTCGCAAAATGGGAACGACGCCATCTGGGTGGTCGTAGATCGGCTAACGAAAGTTTCACATTTCATTCCGCATAGGAAGGATGATCCGTTGGAAAAGTTGGCAAAGTTATATGTGGATAATATAGTACGGCTTCACGGTGTGCCCCGCAGCATCGTGAGTGACCGAGATGGGCGGTTCACGTCCAATGATTGGAGGCTAGTGCAGCAAATGTTGGGATTAAAGTTAAAATTCAGCACAACCTTCCATCCGCAAACGGATGGGCAGACCGAGAGGTTCAATAGAACAATGGAAGACATGCTCCGTATGTGTGTCTTGGACTTTGGAAAGTAATGGGAAGACCATCTTTATTTGGTGGAGTTTACGTACAACAATAGTTACCAGGCGAGTATTCAAATGCCGCCCTTCGAGGCCCTATATGGTAGAAAATGTCGCACGTCATTGTCTTGGTTAGAAACGGGCGAGTGAAAATTATACAAGCGCCAAGAGGTGAAAGATGCTACGTCCTTGGTTTGTACCATTCGGGAAAGGTTGCTAATTGCTCAGGATCGGCAAGCGAAGTACTATAATGCCAAGCACAGGAACGTGGAGTTCGCTGTGGGTGACTGGGTATACTTAAAGATCAAGCCGTTCAAGGGTGTCTCGCGGGTGCGCCGATTGAAGAAGCTAAGCTCGAGGTACCTTGGGCCGTTTGCGGTTCTGGAGCGGGTTGGTGAAGCAACCTATCGGTTGAAGCTTTCAGTGGAGCTTAGTGGTCAACATGATGTATTCCATATATCGGTGCTACGGAAGGCGGTGCAAGAGCCTTCGCAAGTGATCGCGGTAGATCAAGTGCCGATGGATAGTGGGTTGACGACAAAGGTCAAGCCCGTACGGATTGAAGACTCGGAAGTCAAGCGGCTACGCAATAAAGAGATCAGGATGGTCATGGTCTGATGGGACAATTACGGTCATGAGGAGCTCTCTTGGTAGCGAGAGCAGACTATGCTTGACGAATATCCGGAGTTGTTCCGCTCAGGTACAAATTTTGGTTTTGTACTTATCTTTCTTTATGTAATTTCGTGGACAAAATTCTTTTAAGAGGGGGAGAGTTGTAACACCCCGAAACTCAAAAGAGCGACGAGAGGCGTTTTGGGCCAAATCTGGAATTTGGCAGGGGGCACACGACCTGGGACACGGGTGTGTCCCAGGGCGTGTCAGGCTCGAGTCGACGATTTGGCCGTGAGGTCGACGAAATTTGGAGTCGACGATCTTCGAGTAGGGAACACGGCCTGAGACACAGGCGTGTCTCAGGGCGTGTCGAGCCCGTGTCGACGATCGGCCGGGGAATTCGATGATTTTCACTCGACGATGTGTCGAGACAGGGAACACGGCCGAGGACACGGGCGTGTCCAAGGCCGTGTCGAGTGGTCGACGAACTTTGCTCGATGAAGTGTCGAGACAGTGAACATGGCCTGGAGCCCAAGCGTGTTCGGGTTTGACACGGGCATGTCAAATAGGACACGGGCATGTCCAAGACCCGTGTGAGTCTCGTGTTGTTTTCGGTGCTGTGTCGATGGGGCACACGGCCGACCACACCGCTGTGGCAGTTGGAACATGGGCGTGTCAGGTCAAACACGGGCATGTCGGATGCTCGTGTGTTTTCCAGATGCGTCGATTTTGACAGCGAATGGGGGGACACGGCCCTGGACACGGGCGTATCACAGGCCGTGTTCGGCCCAGATTCTGCATTTTTGATCTGGATCGTGGCCGTTCGTTTCTTTAATTCGGGATCCGATGGCGGGGGGTTGTTAGTGCTTGGATATACACAGGATTGGACCCATGAAACCCTCATTTTACTTGAGAGGTTCTCTTTCTAAAGTATAGAGAGAGAGGAGAGCAAAGGAAGAAGAAGAAGCTTAGATCCGGTAATTGGAGGAGCTTCGGAGCTGCAAATCGCGAACTGATTTCGGATCTACGGAGGAAAAGAGAGTGCGGTGCTTTTCATCTGCTTACATTTCCATTGCGCCAATGAAGAACGCTAAGGTAACGATTCTCTTCTTGAGCATGTGAAGCTCTCCTTCTTTGCATAGGAAGCCCGCTCTCGCGAGTTTGCGGTTAGTTGGAGGCGTTCCTTCGGGTAGATATGTAAAGTCCCCGTTGTTTAGAGTCCGTATTCGAGAATGGACATAGGCATGATGTGTGAAGCCTACCCGGACATGTTGGTCCGGATTGGTGATGTTGCATTGCATAAATGTCGGAGAAGACTCCGTGCGATTGTTTGTTTTTCGGGTTTTCTACGTGGTAGATTGCAACAGGGAGCCTTGGGGATTAACCCAAAGGTGCACCCAGAAAACTGGGCAGATGCGTGATCTTGCCAACTTGGAGGCCTAGGAGCCAACTTAAACATAACCGGGATATGTGATTTTGTTGTGGAAACGGGACTTGGGAGAAGTTTGACCTGCACATATGGTTTAAATTACCGCTGCGATGTGAGCACGAGTTAGATGGAACCGTACCCGTTCTATGTCGTTCGGATTAGAGCCGTTGGCATAGATGAGGGTCTTCGGCGGCTATGGTTTTAATTACCGTGACCCATGCCGGGAAGACAAATTGCTCATATGTTTTGTCACAACCCGCATTTTCTCAACGATAAAATCGTATCAGAGCAAGAGAAAACACGTGACTTGATGCCACGTCGTGCAGGGGATAACTGCACACGTTCAGGCAAAACCCCAGACCTTAGATTTTTAAGGAAAACCATAGATTAATATGAAAGAAAACCAGTTATATTTAATGGCCGTATCCCTCGGCACGGTGGATCAGCGAGTTCACAATTAAAAGTATATTTATACGCAGCAGAAAATACTTTGATTCAATTAAGTTGACACCCTAAATGAGCATAAGTGTCCCCGAGGGACGACTCATGGTATGCACGACTCTAAAGTCAATATAGTATATATGAAAGATAGTCTTTTACGCTAAGGAAAAATAGTGTCTTGCTTTTATAAATATGTTATCCATGGGATACATATAGTAATGCTTTTAGGGTTTAAAATATCTAACATGCAACCTAGCATAAATCCTTCCCAGAAGCAAGTAAACAACCACAAATAGGAGAAACAAATTGCAATTTAAGTTCATACCCAACATCGCAAGAAGCCACCAGTGGGCGTCAACAACCTGACACGAACCCACTGGTGAGTATGTATGTCTATACAAAAAGGTAAAGAACTACCTCACAAAATCGGGGATCAGCTATCTCAACTACCCAAGAGGCCACCAACAAGCCCCTCCAAAGAACTAGCCGCTGAACTAGCTACAACCTGGACCTGAGGCATTCAAGAAATGAACACCTCAGCAAGAAAATAATCAAAAAGGTAAATAAAACATTAGATTTATGAGCGAATAAAAAGGGTCTACCAACCCGACATCAAACTGCTATAAGCAAAAGAAAGGGCATGACAGTAAGGAAAGAGCAATGTCTAAAGCACTGCAAAGCACAACCACTGCGAGCAATAAAAGCAATATGCCCGACAAGAGAGTCTGCAACAGCAACAAGACATATACATATATGCCAAAAGAAAAAGAAAACATAAATAGGAAAGGGACTAACAGTCCTAACACGTGGTTAAATGGCAGTGGTCAAAACATAGATCTGAATACATAACCAAAACTAGATCCAAAAAGGGCTAAGGGGTCAAATAGTGGCAGCACTAGGGTCCCACACATGCCAACCCAAACCGGGGAAAAAGGCGGTGGCCACAGCTCTCCATATAAAACCACCCCTCCAGAGGCCACCAAAGCTCCACCACCTGCCACAACCCAAGAGTCGGCATGCAAAAATTAGCCGAACACCCAATACCCCCACCTAGGGAATAGGAAAGAGTCACACTAACAATCCTAAGGAAACACACAAACCCAAGACAGAAATGTCGAGCCCACTCGAAGCGGCGTTGAGTAAGCTCCACTCACTTGACGCCAAAAATACTTAGCCGCAAATCCTACGCTGGATGACGGCGTTGAGTGAACTCGGCTCACTCGACGCTGTCAGCGCTTTCCACTTAGGCTAAACGTAAATTTTAGTTAAAAACGCAGCCTAAACTCTCTCAACGCGCGAAAACTGAGAGTTGGAAATTTAATCCCAACCCTCCCTTCCATACTAACTACTCGGGGCTATCGCAAATAAACTTAAACTACAACCAAGCGCAGCCTTACCCTAACTCTAGCTACCCACTGGACACCAAACCCAGACAAAACAAGTAAAAGAAAGAGAATAGCCAAAAGTCCTGCACAACCTAAATCGAACATGGCTGGAATTAAAGAACAAAAATACAGCAAGGTAATTAGGTAAAAAAGGGTCAAATTGGCAAGGGCAAGGAGCCACTTGCCTTACTACCAAGATGCAGCGATTGCAACAAGAAACAGGCCTTGGCGGCAAGATCGTCCACCTACGGTCAAAAGCAACGATTTAGAGAAGAAAAAAAAGAATCTAACGGAAGTTTAACTCCTTGAATCAACCCTAAACCAACAATGACTTACATGAAAGGGAAGATCTAGACGAGAGCAAGCCAAATCCGCTATCGCACGAGAAAAACAAGCTCCCTCCCGCAAACACCGGCCAAACAAACCACCGCCTCCTCTCAAAACCCTTCCGCTGGAAGCTCTCCAGGCTTGGGAATGACGAAATGAGAAGGAAAAACGGTTCACGACAACAAAAGATGCTCTCGGGAGAAAAGGTACGGAACATGCCCCTGACACGCCCGTGACACGGCCCGACATGCCCGTGACACGGCCCGACACGCCCATGTCACGGGGCGTGTACTCACACATCTACCCACCTACCCACTCGACGAACGTCGATCTTCGCTCGACGAAACATGGGACACGCCCTGTGACATGCCCGTGTCACAGGCCGTGTACCAACTCAAACACCGCTCGACGATCGTGGAGCGCCGATCGTCGAATAGAGAGACACGCCCCGTGTCACGTCCGTGTCCGATACGACACGCCCGTGACACGGCCGTGTTCTCACTAAAACACCGCATGACGACCATCGATCGCAGCTCGACGAACCGAAGGGGGACACACCATGTGACACGCCCGTGTCACAGGCCGTGTTCCTACCAAAAAAACCCGTCGACCGAAATTCGTCGACCACACAAAGGAGAGCTCTTCCCGAGCACGACATGCCCTGGGTCACGCCCGTGACCCAGGCCATGTCACCCAAACTTACACAAAAAAACTGCTAACTCCTTAGCAAAACAAAAAGATAAGGCACCAGCCTAACAAGCTCGGCCACACCAGGCCACGCACAGCACATCAACATTACAGTTAACATAACAAACGTCGAAACGATGCGAAAGCAAATGATCTCGGACTTCGACCAAAACTCGCACCGTAGCAAAACACCCATGCTACGAAAACAACGGTGAGGACGAAAACAACATCCGACGATCGCACAGTCGGGTTAACACCTCCCGAAGCCAAAACACAAGCATTTCCCTAAGCGGCCCAACCGAGTCACCAAAACAGACTCCGGCTATCTGGGGAAACTTGCCAACAGGCTACAACCAGGCTACACAAGGAACCTAAAGAGCTAAGACCGCGCTCTACAATGGCGAAAGGTCGGGAATGCGTCATCGTAACGCTAATCAAAGATCAAACAAAGCACAGAAAAACCGGGGGCGTTACAGCCACTCCCCCTAAAAGAAAGTTTCGCCTCGAAACTTTACTCACAACACTCATATAAAGAAGGAGAGAGAAAGAGCCAGGAAAGGGCTATATATATAAATAAAACAGAACATACCAGGCACAAGATCAGGGAAACAGATGAGGGTGAGCCTCCCTCATAGCCGACTCCAATTCCCAAGTCGCGCTTTCTACATCCCGATTCCTCCGTAAAATTTTAACCATAGGAATAGTCTTCTTCCGCAACGCACGAACCTGAGAATCCAAAATGCGGACAGACACCTCCACATAAGAAAGATTCGGCTCCAACTGAGGCACAGAATTCAAAACCTGCCTGCCATTCAGCACACATTTCCGCAGCTGACTGATGTGGAAGACGTCATGCATGCCAGGGAAATTTGCGGGCAAAGCCAGCCTATAAGCTGATAACCCAATCCACTCAACAATCAGGAACGGCCCCACGTACCTCGGGTCCAACTTCCTGTTCTTGCCAAACCGCTTGACTCCGATCAACGGGGAGACCTTTAAGAACACTGAGTCCCCCACAACAAATTCCAAGTCCGATCTATGACGGTTGGCGTTCTTCTCATATCTCTCCTGGGCTAACCGAAGCTTTTCCCGAATAAGCTTCACAGCGGTTTCCATCTCCTCGAGTGCTTCTGGACCCAACAAAGGTCTCTCGCCAACCTCAGCCCAAAACAAGTGAGTCCTGCAGCGCCTCCCATACAAAGCTTCAAAAGAAGCCATTTGCAAGCTTTCTTGATAACTGTTGTTATACGCAAATTCCATAAGCCGCAAGCGCTCATCCCACGCTCCTCCATGGTCCAGAATATAACATCGGATCATATCTTCCACAATCTGATTTACTCGCTCCGTCTGACCATTGGTCTACGGATGATAAGCTGTGGAGTATCTCAAATCTGTACCCAACCCCTCCTGAAGGCTCTTTCAAAAACGAGACGTGAACCTGGAGTCTCGATCCGATATGATACTCACGGGTACACCATGCAATCTGATAACCTCATCCAAATACTGCTCGGCTATCTTCCTCATTGGATAATCGATCTTAAATGGTACGAAGTGAGCACACTTCGTCAATCTGTCTACGATCACCCAAGCTGAATCATGCCCCTTAGGAGATCTCGGTAAGCCTGTAATGAAATCCATCGAGATACTCTCCCACTTCCACATCGGAATCTCCAAGGGAGTCAGCTTGCTACCAGGCCTGCCATGGTCGGCTTTCACACGCCTGCAAGTGTAACACTCAGAAACAAATCTGGCTATGTCCCTCTTCATCCCATACCACCAGGCAATCTGCTTTAAATCATGATACATCTTGGTAGACCCTGGATGGTAGGCAACACTAGATCCGTGGGCTTCTCTGAACACCATATCCTGGATATCTCCAACAGCGGGGATACAAAACCTGCCACGATACTTCAAGGTACCTGCATCATCTATAGAGAAATCTGGCAATTCACCTTTTTCAGCTCGAAGATACAAATGCAGAAGATCGGGATCATCCCTCTGATGCAGTCTCGTAAGCGCAATCCACGAAGGTTCTGCCACTGCCAAGCTACTCTGCGAATCGCAGCTTCCCACAGAAATGTCCATCAAAAGGAACTCTTCCACTAGACGCTCGGCGGAGAGATTGAAAATCTTCCCCGACTTCCGACTCAGGGCGTCGGCCACCACATTAGCCTTGCCCGGATGGTACTGGATTTCAACATCATAGTCGGCCACGTACTCCAACCATCGCTGCTGGCGCAGATTCAATTCATTCTGGGTGAAGACATACTTTAAACTCTTATGATCCGTGAAAATCTTGCACTGCGAGCCATATAGCAAATGCCTCCATAATTTCAGCGCATAGATCACAGCTGCAAAATCCAGGTTATGCGTAGGGCAATTCCTCTCGTGAGTCTTTAGCTGCCTCGACCCGTACGCAATCACCTTCCCGCCCTACATCAATACGCAGCCCAGTACGACATGCGACACATCTATATATATATCATACTCACTACCTTCAGTAGGCAAAGACAAAATTGGAGCTGAACATAACCTTCTTTTTAGTTCCTCAAAAGCCTCCTCACACTTGCCATCCCATATGAAGGCTACATTCTTCCGCTTCAACTTGGTCAACGGCGCAGACAAGGTAGAGTTTCCCTCTACAAATCTTCTATAATATCCAGCCAAGCCCAAGAAGCTTCTGATCTCTTTGGGAGTAACAGGCCTTGCCCATTCCATAACAGCAGCGATCTTTTCTGGGTCCACTGATATTCCCTCCTTATTAACCATGTGGCCGAGAAAAGAAACTTGAGGCAACCAAAATTCACATTTGCTCAGCTTGGCATATAGCTTATGGTCTCTCAGAGTCGCCAAGACCAGTCGCAAATGTCGATCATGCTCCTCCGCATCTTTAGAGTACACCAAAACATCGTCTATAAAGACAATCACAACCTTATCTAGAAAATCCTTGAAAACTCTGTTCATCAAATCCATAAAATCTGAGGGCACATTAGTCAAACCAAATGACGTAACCAAAAACTCAAAATGCCCATGATGAGAGCGGAACGCCGTCTGGGGAACATCTGACTCCCGAATCCTCAACTGGTGATAGCCCGAACGAAGATAAATCTTGGAAAACACGACACTACCACGCAGTTGGTCAAACAAATCGTCAATCTGAGGCAAAGGGTACCTGTTCTTAATAGTAACCTTGTTCAGCTCTCTATAGTCGATGCATAGCCTCATCGACCCATCTTTCTTTTTAACGAACAACACTGGTGCACCCCAAGATGAAGAACTTGGCCTTATGAAACCTTTTTCCAACATCTCATCCAGCTGAATTCGCAACTTTTCCAGCTCTCACGGGCCATCCGATACGACACCTTTGCAATAGGATGCGTGCCTGGCTCCAAATCTATAATAAACTCGACATCTCGATCGGGTGGAAGACCGAGAAGATCATCAGGAAACACATCAGAGAAGTCACACACCACAGGAATCTCTTCCAAATGCGGCACTCTAACAACTGCCCCTACAAGAGAGACCACACAGGCAAAGCAGCCAGAATCATGTAACTTCCGAGCACGCACCGCAGAAATGACTGGAGACTCCTGGATAGAATACCCATAAATGCTCCCTGGCTGACCGTTGTCTTTGACGAAGTCCAAGCGCTTACCCTTGTACTGGATAACTGCATCGTTCCTTGACAACCAGTCCATGCCCAAGATAACATCGAAGTCCTCCAGGTCAATCACCTTCAGATCTGCCTTGGCTAGAAAATCCCCCAACAAAATCGGACAATCAAGGACACCTAGGTCCGTAACCACAGAGTCACCGGAGGGGAACTTAACGCAGAAGGCACCACCAACACGATCTAGGCCCAAACTGAACCACTCCACGAAGGCTCTATCCACAAACGAGTGGGTAGCACCTGAATCGAAGAGAATGCGCGCCTAGCGGTTCTTTACCTTAAATCATCCTACAAATAGCGCACGGATCTAAGGCAATAAACGCTAAAATGAAAACTACAACCAAAAAGGAAACATAATGAAACGACTGGGGAGGAGTCGAACCTGAGATAATCTGGGTCGAAGTCTGCGCTTCGTCTACCGAAAGCACATTCAGCTTCCCCTTTCCTTTATCCATTTGCTGAGGCGGTGGCAAAGCCTGGAGGGGAACTGGCTGCAGAACAGGTTGGAACTGTGGGCACTTTGTCTTGAGATGACCCTTCTGCCCACAATGAAAGAAGACCTTATCTTTTAACCAGCAATGGGCAACCTCATGCCCCTTCCTTCCACACAAGGCACACACCAAGTCTCCTCTCGGAGCACCCTGAATTGTGTGCACCTGTTCCTTCTTCTGCGCTCCCAACCTTTTGAAACACTTCTCAAAGGGGTGGCCTGGCCGGCCACAGAAACTACAAACATCTTTGTTCTTCTTTCTCGAGACAGCGTCAGGTTCCTGAGGGCTCTTCCCTCCACCGGAACTTCCGCTTATCCTTCCTCAACTGCTGGCCTCTATTCTTGGCATTCTCAATGGCCTCAACTCTCAAGGCTGCTTCAACCACACTGGCAAAACTGACTGCTGCGTAGGCATTTGCTAACTGCTGAATGTCGCTTCTTAGTCCACCCAGAAATCGCTTAACTCGGTCTGCTTCAACACTCACCAGACCAGGAGCAAACCGACTCAACTTACTAAACTCAATCTCATACTCACTAACCGTGAGTTTCCTCTGCTTCAAATGGAGAAAGTCATTCATCAGTCGGTCCCTCTCGACTGAAGGCAGAAACTTACTCAACAGCATCACCTTAAATGACTCCCAAGAGCATCCTGCCACCAAGCTTTCTTTCTCCCTCAGCCACCAATTCTTTGCTAAGCCCTTGAGCTGGTAGGCAGCGAGCATCACTCTCTGATCGTCCGCAATCCCTGAGTAAGAGAACATCTCTTCAATGGTAATCAGCCAGTCATCCAAAATCATGAAATCTGCTTGCCCATCATAAGTAGCGGGCCTAAGCCGCTGAAACTGGGATATAAACGCCATCTCCGGGGGCACCACAACCAAAGGCACGAGAGGAGCAGGAGGGGCAGGAATAGCTACTCCCTCAGCGGGGTCCTGAACTCTCGGAGTCTGTCCCGCCACCACTGCTACAAGGGACTGAATCTGAGCCTGCATAGCCACTACCTGCCTCGATAAGGCCTCATTACTCTGCCGCAGGTTTTCTACCAACGCCTCGCTCTGCGCTCCTGACGTCTCCCCCTTGGATTGGGGGGTCGATCTCGTCGCAGGATGTCTCGCCATCCTATAATCGCACAAGCTTTAGACAAAACCTAGCCCAACAGCTAGAACAAAACTACCCGGTACAGACAAACACACTTAAATATGAACTTCAACTGCAAAACTTGCTCTGGGAGTTGTTTTTACCATGATGAGGTTATGCTTAACCTAAGATGGTTCACCACCATCATACTAACTCATGTGCCTAAACCATGAATGCATGTATTTGTATTCTTTTTGACTCAAAACCATGTGTGTACATATGTCATCATGCAAATCTTTAGCTTGGCACGTTGTGCTTATGAAATGTTATGCTATGCATGATGTGCTATGCATTCTAAAAAGGGCTTAATGCATGCCATGGGCGGCGTACACATGAAAATGTTATGCATCCAATACTATATAACATTCCCATGCAACGAAAAAGAAAAATGTGTTAGCCGCATTCATGTGGTGAGGTTATGCATCCCATACTACATAACCCTCACATGTTGCCTCCTATGGTGGATCCATATACAAACACATATTATGCATCTCATACTACATAATATGCCCCGTATACTTCTTTATGCTCATGAGTGTAGTGTTCGTGCTTTAGCCAAGACGTGCTGATGACATATCGGTGTGTGTATGGTATGACGCTAACCACTAATGCAAACAAGGGAAAGGTTGCCCGACCATTTGCCAAGCAACCTCCCTCTGATACCAACTGTCACAACCCGCATTTTCTCAACGATAAAATTGTATTAGAGCAAGATAAAACACGTGTCGTGATGCCACGTCGTGCAGGGGATAACTGCACACGTTCAGGCAAAACCCCAGACCTTAGATTTTTAAGGAAAACCATAGATTAATATAAAAGAAAACCAGTTATATTTAATGGCCGTATCCCTCGGCACGGTGGATCAGCTAGTCCACAATTAAAAGTATATTTATACACAGCAGAAAATACTTTGGTTCAATTAAGTTGACACCCTAAATGAGCATAAGTGTCCCCGAGGGACGACTCATGGTATGCACGACTCTAAAGTGAATATAGTATATATGAAAGATAGTCTTTTACGCTAAGGAAAAATAGTGTCTTGGTTTTATAAATATGTTATGCATGAGAAACATATAGTAATGCTTTTAGGGTTTAAAATATCTAACATGCAACCTAGCATAAATCCTTCCCAGAAGCAAGTAAACAACCACAAATAGGCAAAAAAATAGCAGTTTAAGTTCATACCCAACATCGCAAGAAGCCACCAGTGGGCGTCAACAGCCTGACACGAACCCACTGGTGAGTACGTATGTCTATATAGAAAGGTATAGAACTACCTCACAAAATCGGGGATCAGCTATCTCAGCTACCCAAGAGGCCACCAACAAGCCCCTACAAAGAACTAGCCGCTGAACTGGCTACAACCTGGACCTGAGGCATTCAAGAAATGAACACCTCAGCAAGAAAATTATCAAAAAGGTAAATAGAGCATTAGATTTATGAGCAAATAAAAAGGGTCTACCAACCCGGCATTAAACTGCTATAAGCAAAAGAAAGGGCATGACAGTAAGGAAAGAGCACTGTCTAAAGCACAGCAAAGCACACCCAGTGCGAGCAATAAAAGCAATATGCCCTACAAGAGAGTCTTCAACAGCAACAAGACATATACATATATGCCAAAAGAAAAAGAAAACATAAACAGGAAAGGGACTAACAGTCCTAACACGTGGGTAAATGGCAGTGGTCAAAACATGGATCTAAATACATAACCAAAACCAGATCCAAAAAGGGCTAAGGGGTCAAACAGTGGCAGCACTAGGGTCCCACACACGCCTCCAAAGGCCACCAAAACTCCACCACCTGCCACAACCCAAGAGTCGGCATGCAAAAATTAGCCGAACACCCAATACCCCCCCTAGGGAATAGGAAAGAGTCACACTAACAATCCTAAGGAAACACACGAACCTAAGACAGAAACGTCGAGCCCACTCGACGCGGCGTTAAGTAAGCTCCACTCACTTGACGCCAAAAATACTTAGCCGCAAATCCTACGCTGGATGACGGCGTTGAGTGAACTCGGCTCACTCGACGCTGTCAGCACTTTCCACTTAGGCTAAACGTAAATTTTAGTTAAAACCGCAGCCTAAACTCTCTCAATGCGCGAAAACAGAGAGTTGGAAATTTAATCTCAACCCTCCCTTCCATCCTAACTACTCGGGGCTATCGCAACTAAACCTAAACTACAACCAAGCGCAGCCTTACCCTAACTCTAGCTACCCACTGGACACCAAACCCAGAAAAAACAAAAAAAAAGAAAGAGAATAGCCAAAAGTCCTGCACAACCTAAATCAAACATGGCTGGAATTAAAGAACAAAAATACAGTAAGGTAATTAGGTAAAAAAAAGGGTCAAATTGGCAAGGGCAAGGAGCCACTTGCCTTAGTACCAAGATGCAGCGATTGCAACACGAAACAACGATTTAGAGAAGAAAAAAAAGAATCTAAAGGAAGTTTAACTCCTTGAATCAACCCTAAACCAAGAATGACTTACATGAAAGGGAAGATCTAGACGAGAGCAAGCCAAATCCGCTATCGTACGAGAAAAACGAACTCCCTCCCGCAAACACCTGCCAAAAAAAGAACCGCCTCCTCTCAAAACCCTTCCGCTGGAAGCTCTCCAGGCTCGGGAACGATGAAATGAGAAGGAAAAACGGTTCACGGCAACAAAAGATGCTCTCAAGAGAAAAAGTACGGAACACGCCCCAGACACGCCCGTGACACGGCCCGACACGCCCGTATCACGGGGCGTGTACTCACACATCTACCCACCTACCCACTCGATGAACGTTGATCTCCGCTCGACGAAACACGGGACACGCCCTGTGACACGCCCGTGTCACAGGCCGTGTACCAACTCAAACGCCGCTCGACGATCATGGAGCGCCGATCGTCGAACAGAGAGACACGCCCCGTGTCACGCCCATGTCCGATATGACACTGCCGTGTTCTCACTAAAACACCGCCTAATGCCATCGAGCGCAACTCGACGAACTGAAGGGGGACACGCCCTGTGACACGCCCGTGTCACAGGCCGTGTTCCTACCAAAAAAACCCGTCGACCGAAATTCGTCGACCACACAAAGGAGAGCTCTTCCCGAGCACGACACGCCTTGGGTCACGCCCGTGACCCAGGCCGTGTCACCCAAACTTACATAAAAAAACTGCTAAATCCTTAGAAAAACAAAAAGATAAGGCACCAGCCTAACAAGCTCGGCAACACCAGGCCACGCACAGCACATCAACATTATAGTTAACATAACAAATGTCGAAACGACGCGAAAGCAAACGATCTCGGACTTCGACCAAAACTCGCACCGTAGCAAAACACCCAAGCTACGAAAACAACGGTGAGGTCAAAAACAACATCCGACGATCGCACACTCGGGCTAACACCTCCCGAAGCCAAAACACAAGCATTTCCCTAAGAGGCCCAACCGAGTCACCATAACAGACTCCGGCTATCTGGGGAAACTTGCCAACAGGCTACAACCAGGCTACACAAGGAACCTAAAGAGCTAAGACCGCGCTCTACAACGGCGAAAGGCCTGGAATGCATCATCGTAACGCCAATCAAAGATCAAACAAAACGTAGAAAAACCGGGGGCGTTACATGTTTGGCCGTCGAAGTGGCGGTGGTGAGTCCGGAATGTCTATGGCTTAAACTGACGTGACATTGGCCGGTTCACCGAGAATGTGCCCTAAGTGCACGGCGTGTGTGGCCGTGAGAGCCAACGCCTGTGATGCAATGTATATTTATATACTACTTGGTTTTGCTAATAAGTGCATGGAAGGAGCATCGCCGCCCCGACTTGGGGGCGGGATCGTTATAATTTGGTCAGCATTGCTGACCATTGCTTTTGTTTGCCACCATGCGGTGGTTTGTTGCTTGCAGGTGTTGCTGGACCAAGCGGTCAATAGCGGGCTAAAGCCCAAATTGCGAAGCCGGCCCTTGAAGGCCTAAATGAAGTGTTTACTTGCTTTTGTTCATGTATGACCGGCCTGAGTGCCGTGGTATGGAAAACTTGTATTAAGAGTAAACCATTTGTAAGGCCTTAAGGCCAGTACTTGTGTATGTACTACATTCCTATTTGGTGTTTAGTGGACATTCATGCATGGTGCTGGGTTCTTTTAATTGCAACTTATAAAACTGTTTCCGCTAGAATGCTCTGTGTAGGACGTTATGATTGGTTGAATGGTTCCCACTGAGTAACCACCCAGTCTGTCTGTGGTATATGGCGTCGGGCCCCGACCGGACCTACTATTATATACTATGCGGAGGATAGGGGCTGTTACAGCACGCGAGTCGGGTTTCGCAAGGAGCAGGAGAGCAGAAAGTGCTTAAGTGCGGTTGAAGGACAAGGACAAGCAAGGCCTACTTATAGAGAGAAAAAAGAGCGGGAAAATCTTCCGCCGGTGGGAAAAGTGCGTATAGCAAAAATCAAGCCTGACGGTTCAACTTCCCGGCTCGCAACCATGCCGCCGGGACCATTCAGCAGCGGGTCATGCCCGCCATCATCCACATGAAAAGCGGGCGAGCTGCGGCCCGCACCCGCCCAGAACTCTAAGCGAGCCGGGGAGACTCGCAACCGGTGAGCTTCTGTCCTGCTCCCGCTAAAATTAGGTTGGCGGGCTGGGCAAGTCCATCTTATGGCCTCGCACCCGCCCGAAAGTACGGCGAGCGGATGACGCGGTTTCATCCATACCCACCTCAGAGAAAGTCAAGCAACAACATGATAAAAACAACATACACTAGAAATCAGAAATCAGACCCGTCGACGGGCAAGAATAGTCGCAGATTATTACAGACATTGAAAGAGTTTTTACAATAATAAACCCACCTGAAGCGAGTTGCCTCGAATCACAGACGCAGCCTGACCCGGTGATAGGCCATGAGCAAAGGGAAAGGGAAGGTGGTTCAGTACTAGATCCACTTCCACCTACCCCGCCTCTGCGTTCCGGTCCACGACAGCACGTGAGGATAGTGGTAATCGCGCACTGCCACCAACTCCTACTGGGCCAGGCCAACTTATTCCATGACACTCTTTAGCCGCTCCTCGGCCCGCGTGATATGCACGCTAGGTGAGGTGACCTCACCACCTTCTGCTGCGCGTGGAGCCCCCTCCAGAGATGTGAGCCGAGCCTCGGTCTCGGCCTTGTCCCGGTTGACTATCTTGACGATCTCCTGAAGCAATAGTGTATGTTTCTGGAACAGCCGTGTCACTTGCCTCTTCATCCCCACTGCATCTGTCGAGTCGCCCAGATAATCCGAAACACCCTCCACGTTAGGGGGAGGCGAGTACCCTTCGCTCATCTCAGTTTCAGAGGAGATCACGTTGTAGCCTGCAAAGAAGAGATTCAGAGGGGATAGGCGAGATCAAAAAAAGTGCCAAGTGTGAACTTACCAGGGGTTGGCATGCCCTCCATAGCGGTGGGCGGTCGGGAGGAACTCGGCTGACTGTGGAAAGGTTCTCCTTCAAAGGCTGCAAGAGATTTCCCTAGCACAGGGGGAATCGGCGACCGAGGGGAGTTCGGGGGAGGGGGGGGGACGTCCTAGGCCTAAGGGGCTGGCGACCCGCTCAGCTGACGGAGGAGGGGAACGATCCTCCCCCCACCGCCCTCATCATCGTTCAACAGTACCTATGAGAGAAAAGGTCAGAAATGAAACAACTAGTCGGGAGGGAGGTGCACATACCTCTAGGACGACCTCAGTGCCAGGTGCCGAGCTGGAGCCCGGGAAGTTATTCACTGGGGACTGCCTAACAATCCTTCCTTTTACTGGCCTGAAGAGAGGGCCGGGAGATCCACGTGCCAACCAAGGTGTTACCTCGAGGGCCTCCTCCCGAGTCTTCTGGCCCGCGGCTGCCAAATGGGCTCGCACCTCCTCGCTGACTGGCATAGTGCAGCGACAGTTCGCTTGGAAAGACAAAATGGGGTGAGGATTCATCTAAGGGCTCAGTGGTGTATTTATAGCAAGGGAGTGGGACCCACCAGAAGATTCCATGACAGCTCAGCACAGCACTCGCCGAACACGCGGTTTGGATGATTCTTTTCAAGCTTAGCCAAGCTCAAAAAGAGCGGGGATTGTGTACAACCTCTTGTTCGCCGAGCGGGTCTGCCAAGCCAGGTGAGCGGACCAGGCTGCCCGGCCCGCGCCAGAACAACATGCGAGGGGCAGGCGGTAGGAGGCCATCTGTTGGGTATTGTATCCACAATGTACCTGATTTGAAGAAGCCCCTGGACAAGCTAAGGTGAATAGACTATGTATTTGATAAACCTTTTCTAGTTGTGCTTGTAGTTTTTCCACGCTAAGTGCACACCAATGTCAGGGTGCAGTAGGTCAATATACACGGGTCTGCACGACGTAATCCCTCGTTGAGCAGATCAGTGTGTTGGCCTACGTGTACTCTCTCTATTGGAGTGCACTTATTTTCAAGCACAGGGCCGCTCATATGCAAGAGAAGACAAGGAGCATGGAGGGTCAAGGAGCAGCTCCTAGGTGGAAGACGAAAAATCGTCCAAGGCAAATTCGACGAGAATCACCAAGTGATTCTCGCCGAATCGGCGAGAATCACTTGGTGATTCTCGCCGAATCGACGAGAATCGTCAGTGATTCTCGCCGACTTCTTCTGGCCATCTCAAAATGGTGCCAAGTAAGATTCGGCGAGAATCACTTGTAATTCCCGCCGAACCAGTGGTCAAGCAGCCCATGAACACAAAGTCCAATTCGTTGAGAATCGACAAGAGATTCGACGAGAATCACAAACGACTCTCGACGAATCGTCGAGAATCACTTGGTGATTCTCGCCGATTCGTCGAGAATCGTCTGCGATTCTCACCGATTTTGACTTGGCGGTTTCTCAGCTTATTCCCTGAACCGGATTCTGCCGCTGTTTAAAATCTGGACCGGGATTTGGGGACTATCTCTGTGGGTCCCACAAACGGTCTTATTGGGGGTAGCTATAGTATAAATACATGGGTATTTTGAACAGTAGAAAGACAGAAAAATACGCGAGCTCACAAAAACCCTAAAATCGCGAAATCCTTCCGCCGCCTCCGTCGCCGCTCGCGCAAGTCCGTCGCCACCGATAGATCTTCTTCCCGATCTCCGGCGACAGTAGCTTAGCAAGGCTCGAGTCTCACGCGTCTATCCAGAGATCCTTTGTCTCTCGATTTGTTGATCGGAAACACTTCCCATCCGAATCGATCGAGACGACCGATCCTCGTGTGACCATTGGTAGACCGAGCTTGCTTCGCAACGAAGGTTGGATCTCCAAGTTCAGCAGCTGCTCTTCTTCGTAGCCGCCGATCCCGAAGCTAGCCGCCGCTCGTGTGCCGCCGCCGGTTCCGGGGAGATCTTCTCCAAGCAAGACCAAGGTCGTAGACTCTTCATCGACTTCAAGAACACGTCGTCGACCAAAGAGGAACACCGGAGTCTCCAAGAGAAGTTTGTATCACGTGTACATTCTACTGTTATTTTATTGTAAAGGAACTTTTGTTCCGCGGTGTAAGGGTTGGGTGCAACCCGATTTGTGGGAGTGTTGACTCTCACGTGTGGAAGGGCTCCTTCCGTTAGTGAAGGGATTGGATTTCAATCCCGTTGGAGAAGTGACCGAGTCGTCCCTTGTTGGGGAGATAGGTCGAAGGGGGAAAGTGGATGTACCCAAGTCGGGGAACCACTATAAATTTGCTGTGTATTCTGTGTTCTGTGTTTGTTGCTTTTATTGTGCAGGTACATCTGTGAATTCCGCAAAAGAACCACACGTCACCTATTCCCCCCCCCCATAGGTGCACATAGCCGACACTAGGTGGACTTTCAAGTGGTATCAAAGCGAGGTTCCTCAACAAAAAGGCTAACACCTTGAGGTGAATCCTGCCACTAGTGTCAACAAGGAGACATACATCTACCATGGACGGACTCAAGTACTCCGGCAAAATCCCAGTATGCAACAGACTCAACTTTCCTATCTGGAAGGAAAGAATCAGGTTCTACATGGAAGCAGTGGACCCTCGACTGTTCATGATCGTGCTGGAGGGACCTTATGTCCCCACTAAGGCCTCCACCATTGATCCCACCAAGAAAGTGCCGAAGACACTCTCTGAAATGGACAAGGATGAGATGGTTCTAGTGGGCCTTGACATGAAGGCTAGAAACATCCTGGTCAGTGCAGTTGATGACTCGATGATGCAAAACTTCAGCAACTGCAAGACAGCTCAGGAGATATGGCAGTGTCTGATCATTCTGATGGAGGGCACAGATGAAGTAAGGGATGATCGGAGATCCCTCCTGAACCAGAAGTATGAGGCTTTCCGGCAAGGGCCTAAGGAAGAGATCGGAGTCACATACGAGAACTTCCTGAAGATTGTCAACGCCCTCAAGGGCTATGGAAGAGTGTTCACCAATGGTGAACTCAATGACAAATTCCTTAGGTCCCTGACTAAGGAATGAGACACAAAGATCTGCGCCATTAGAGAATTTGGCAGACTAGCAGAAACTGATCCTCAAATCCTGTTCGGGAAGCTGATGTCCTATGAACTTCAGCTGAACACCAGGAAGGCAGAGGAAGAAGCAGAGAAGGCTGCTGCAAAAGAAAAGACTGTGGCCCTAAAAGCCAGTCACTCCAAAAAAGGGAAGGGTGCGGTGTCCTACCGTGCCAGAAATAAGGAAGAAGAGGAGGACTCCGATCCATGCTCCTCCAGCTCAGAACTGTCGGAAGAGGATTTCTCCCTCATCACTCGAGAGTTCAAGAAATTCCTCAAGATGAGGAATCAAAGAAAGAGAGACGGCTCCTCTTCCAGACATCAGAAGAAAAACTACTCTTCTGACAGGTATGCATCTAAACCTAACAAACATCGTTCTTCTGATATTATTTGCTTTGGATGCAATAAGCCAGGTCACGTTGTGGCCGACTGCCATCAAAGCAAAAGAGATAAAGGGAAAGGAGAGGAGCTCAGATCCTCCAGAGATAAGAAGAAGGAGCGGAGCTATATCGCCAGAAGGCCAAAGACACTAAGTGAGTCTGATTCTTCAGACTCCAGTGATGATGAAGAAGCCTACTTCGGGCTGGTGGGTCGATCGGACTCAGAAGGAGAATGCCCCCCATTCACTGGGAAGGTAAAAACTCACACCCCTCTTTCCGACTCCGACTCTGATCCTGAGTCTCAGGATGATGAACCTGAGGATGGCCCTTCGGCCCGTGAAGCTGAGCTCCTCGACAAGTATGAGCTTCTGCTCAACACTTTTGACGAGTGCCGCAAGAGACTGAAGGCTGAGAAGAAGGAAGTAAGATTCCTTAAGGGTGAGTGTGTATCCCTAAGGGAAGAGGTCACTAGCTTGATCTCTCTCAGACAGGAGCACATAGACCTAACTTCAAAGCACTCAGAATCTTTGAAGCTCCTTGATCTCAAGCAGGAGGAAGTCAACAGATTGGAAGAACTACTTGCGGCAGAAAGGAAGATCGTACAGAGCTTCTCTATGCCTAAAACAGTGCTTCCAGTCGTTGACACCTTCTCTGCTCAGGCCAAAGGAGCTGGCTTGGGGCATGTTGGGGCATCTGGTTCTTCATCTCGGAGAAACAAGAACCAGAGGAAGAATAAGGCCGCCAAGAAGGCCTCTGCTGATGAAAAGGGGAAGGCTCCTCTTAGTCCTGTTGCATTCAGAAAGCCTGGCTTTCCTTGCAACCAACATGACTTTGAGTCAACATATGGGCATCATTTCTGGTCCTCGGTTGCAAAGCCTAAGAGCCGGTATGAAGGTTGGAACTTCCCCCGGAACTTTGGGGAGAGTGCCTTCAAGGCACCTTATGAGGAGATCCACATAGGAAGTTATGGTCCGTTCTCTAGCGGCCATAATGGAAAGCAGGCGCCAAAAGTCAAGCCTGTTATTCAGAAGGTGACAACGTCATGTGACTGCCATCACCATGAGGCCTCCACCTCCAGATCCAAGGCCCCAGCTGTACCCGTTGTTCCCTGGGTAAGGCAGGAGCCTCGGAAGAGATACAACAGGTTCGACTGTTGGTGCTGTGGCAAAGTCGGTCACTTTGCCGTGGATTGTTGGTTTAATCCAAGGAACTACGAGACTCCCCATGTTAACAATGCGAGACCGACCACTCGTAGGGTTAACCAACCGAGGGGGAGTGTGCTAACCAGGAATCTAGGACCCAAGTTCGATTGGGTTCCTAAGGCAAATTAATTTTGTTTTGCAGGAATGTCCAAAGGCCACCAAAACGCCAATCTGGTATTTGGACAGTGGATGCTCCCGGCATATGACCGGGACAAGAAGCCTGCTGCGTGATTACACTCCAGTCGAGAATGGACCCAAAGTCATCTTTGGAGGGTCAGATCGAGGAGTCACCAGAGGTTATGGTATGATTTCCAACGGTATAATCTCTATCACCGACGTGGCTTATGTTGAAGGGTTAAACCATAACCTGATCAGTGTAAGTCAGTTATGTGATAAAGGTTATGACGTTAAGTTCTGCAAGGATAAATGTCTGATAATTTCACGTACCTCCTCTGAGACGGTATTATCAGGCATTAGGAGCAGAAATATCTTCTGCTTAGATTTTCTTAGTATAGATTCATCTACCCCCGTATGCCTTGTGGCAACAGGCAGTGCTTCTCTTTGTGAACAATGGCACAAGAGATTGGCACATATTAATTATAAGACAATTAGTATGCTATTTTCTAAGAACTTAGTAAGAGATGCTCCCAGTATCAAGTGCATCAAGGATAGCCCCTGTCATGCATGCCAGATGGGCAAACAGACCCGGGCTACCTTTAGGAGCATTGCAGACAAAGACTCTTCCCGATGTCTTTACCTGCTACATATGGACTTGTTTGGCCCAATGCAAGTTCATAGCTTGGGAGGCAAGTCATATACGCTAGTGATAGTTGATGATCACTCACGGTTTACATGGGTGTTCTTTTGAAACGAAAGTCAGATACTTTTGACATCTTCACTAATTTTGTCAAGCAGGTTCAGAACGAATTTAACTGCTCCGTGGTCAAAATCCGAAGTGACCATGGAACAGAATTCGAATCTGGTGCTATGACAGAATTTTGTGAAGAACATGGTATCTTTCATGAGTTTTCCTCCCCGCGCACTCCTCAGCAAAATGGAGTTGCGGAGAGGAGAAATAGAACTCTCATTGAGGCCTGCACGACTATGTTGAAAGATGCTTCTCTCCCGGAATACTTCTGGGCAGAGGGTGTCAATACGGCATGTCATGTACAAAACCGAGCGTTGATCAACAAACATCATCGTAAGACGCCCTACGAGCTACTGAAAGGCAGGAAACCAACCATGTCCTACTTCAGGATCTTTGGTTGCAGATGCTATGTACTAAATAATGGGAAGTATCCGCGCACTAAATTCGGTGAAAAATGCTTCGAAGGCATATTCATGGGATATAGTTCCCATAGTCGGGCATATCGGGTCTTCAATAAGAAAACCTTAGTGGTAGAAGAATCAATAAATGTTGTATTTGATGAAGGAAGCTTGCTTAACAGCAATTCTTCCAGTTGTATTCTTGAAGATGCAGGTGCTAGACTTGACCAGCTGAATCTGGATGAGACCCCTAAAGATGACGCACCCAAGTACGTCAAAGTTTCCACCTCCACGTCATCTGAAAATGTTGAAGATCAAGATGGAACAAATCTTTTAGAAGAACGAGAAGCACAAGAAGTAGCTGAAGCTCCCGACGCCAGACTTCTAGAGCTCCGTCACGTGAGGGATCATCCTAGAGAACAGATCATCGGAGATCCTCGTGTAGGCGTCAGAACTCGAAGAGGTACAACTAACGAAGTATTGCATCTCAGCTTCCTGTCTCAGGTTGAGCCAAAGAAGTTCGATGAGGCGAACAAGGATGCGGCATGGATTCTGGCCATGCAAGAGGAACTACATCAATTCGAACGTTGCAAGGTTTGGACGCTGGTTCCCAGACCATACAAGCAGAATGTCATTGGCACGAAGTGGATTTTCAGAAACAAGCTGGATGAACGTGGTGTCATCATAAAGAACAAGGCCAGGCTGGTGGCTCAAGGTTACAGACAGGAGGAAGGGATTGACTTCGACCAAACCTTCGCACCAGTCGCAAGGCTCGAAGCAATCCGGTTGTTCCTGGCATATGCTTCACACAAAGGATTCACTATCTACCAGATGGATGTAAAATCGGCATTCCTGAACGGAGACCTGAAAGAGGAAGTATACGTCGCTCAACCCCCAGGTTTTGTCGACCCTACTTATCCCAATCACGTTTATTTTCTTAATAAGGCCTTATATGGGTTGAAACAAGCTCCCCGAGCTTGGTATGAGACTTTATCTAGTTTTCTTCTTGAGAACAAGTTCTCCAGAGGTAAAATAGATAAAACATTGTTTCTCAGGGAAGTCAAAGGCAAGATTTTGCTGGTGCAAATCTATGTCGATGACATAATATTCGGCTCAACGGACAACAATCTTTGCAAAAAGTTTTCCAAACTTATGCAAGGAAAGTTTGAAATGAGCAGTATGGGAGAGCTCAAGTATTTCTTAGGCCTTCAAGTGAAACAGTCTGAGGATGGAGTCTTCATCTCTCAGACGAAGTTCACAAATGAACTCCTTAAGAAATTCGGTATGGAGAGTGCAACCTCTATGAGGACTCCAATGGGATCCACCATGTCTCTGGATAAGGATGAGAAAGGTAAACCTTTCGATGAAACCAAATACAGAAGCATCATTGGATCCCTGCTCTACCTTACTGCCAGTCGACCGGATATTATGTTCTCCACATGTGTATGTGCCCGATATCAGGTGAACACTAAGGAATCTCACTATGTCGCTGCAAAGCGAATTCTAAGATACCTTAAAGGTACTCCTAATCTTGGCTTGTGGTACCCGAGGAACAATGATGTCGAGCTAATAGGCTTTTCAGATGCTGATTTTGCAGGGAGCAGGGATGACAGGAAAAGCACCTCCGGGACGTGTCAATTCCTCGGCAGAAGGCTTATCTCATGGAACAGCAAGAAACAAAATTGCGTTGCAACCTCCACTGCAGAGTCAGAGTATATCTCGGCAGGGAGCTGTTGCGCACAACTTCTTTGGATCAGAAATCAGTTGGCCGACTACAACCTTCAGTTCAAGGAAGTTCCAATGTACTGCGACTCCTCCAGTGCAATTGCCATTGCCAACAATCCGGTGTCGCACAGCCGGACGAAGCATATTGAAGTACGCTACCACTTCATTCGGGAGCACGTGGAGAACAAGGATATCTCTCTCTGTTATGTCCCCACGGACAAGCAGATTGCTGATATATTCACAAAGCCCCTAGACGAGGCCAAGTTCAATCTTTTCAAGACTGAATTGGGAATGCTCAACTATGAGGAGTGAAGACTCCAGAAGCTCCAGGCTAGTGCAAGAACTAAGGGGGAGCAAAAAGTCAATCGCTACAGACCCCGCTTTGTAGAAGCCGAAAAGGGGGAGATTACCCTCTCGGGGTCAAGGCTAAGGTGTGGCTCCAGCTTGCTTCCAAGAAAGCGGTATTGGTAAGGGATAACCCCACCCAATGTTAAGTTTATGAATTTCATTTGCTTTCAATTTCATTCGCTCCATTCACCTTAGCTTGTAGGGTTTAGGCTTCTTCAAATAGGGGGAGATTGTTGGGTATTGTATCCATAATGTACCTGATTTGAAGAAGCCCCTGGACAAGCTAAGGTGAATAGACTATGTATTTGATAAACCTTTTCTAGTTGTGCTTGTAGTTTTTCCACGCTAAGTGCACACCAATGTCAGGGTGCAGTAGGTCAATATACACGGGTCTGCACGACGTAATCCCTCGTTGAGCAGATCAGTGTGTTGGCCTACGTGTACTCTCTCTATTGGAGTGCACTTATTTTCAAGCACAGGGCCGCTCATATGCAAGAGAAGACAAGGAGCATGGAGGGTCAAGGAGCAGCTCCTAGGTGGAAGACGAAAAATCGTCCAAGGCAAATTCGACGAGAATCACCAAGTGATTCTCGCCGAATCGGCGAGAATCACTTGGTGATTCTCGCCGAATCGACGAGAATCGTCAGTGATTCTCGCCGACTTCTTCTGGCCATCTCAAAATGGTGCCAAGTAAGATTCGGCGAGAATCACTTGTAATTCCCGCCGAACCAGTGGTCAAGCAGCCCATGAACACAAAGTCCAATTCGTTGAGAATCGACAAGAGATTCGACGAGAATCACAAACGACTCTCGACGAATCGTCGAGAATCACTTGGTGATTCTCGCCGATTCGTCGAGAATCGTCTGCGATTCTCGCCGATTTTGACTTGGCGGTTTCTCAGCTTATTCCCTGAACCGGATTCTGCCGCTGTTTAAAATCTGGACCGGGATTTAGGGACTATCTCTGTGGGTCCCACAAACGGTCTTATTGGGGGTAGCTACAGTATAAATACATGGGTATTTTGAACAGTAGAAAGACAGAAAATACGCGAGCTCACAAAAACCCTAAAATCGCGAAATCCTTCCGCCGCCTCCGTCGCCGCTCGCGCAAGTCCGTCGCCACCGATAGATCTTCTTCCCGATCTCCGGCGACAGTAGCTTAGCAAGGCTCGAGTCTCACGCGTCTATCCAGAGATCCTTTGTCTCTCGATTTGTTGATCGGAAACACTTCCCATCCGAATCGATCGAGACGACCGATCCTCGTGTGACCGTTGGTAGACCGAGCTTGCTTCGCAACGAAGGTTGGATCTCCAAGTTCAGCAGCTGCTCTTCTTCGTAGCCGCCGATCCCGAAGCTAGCCGCCGCTCGTGTGCCACCGCCGGTTCCGGGGAGATCTTCTCCAAGCAAGACCAAGGTCGTAGACTCTTCATCGACTTCAAGAACACGTCGTCGACCAAAGAGGAACACCGGAGTCTCCAAGAGAAGTTTGTATCACGTGTACATTCTACTGTTATTTTATTGTAAAGGAACTTTTGTTCCGCGGTGTAAGGGTTGGGTGCAACCCGATTTGTGGGAGTGTTGACTCTCACGTGTGGAAGGGCTCCTTCCGTTAGTGAAGGGATTGGATTTCAATCCCGTTGGAGAAGTGACCGAGTCGTCCCTTGTTGGGGAGATAGGTCGAAGGGGGAAAGTGGATGTACCCAAGTCGGGGAACCACTATAAATTTGCTGTGTATTCTGTGTTCTGTGTTTGTTGCTTTTATTGTGCAGGTACATCTGTGAATTCCGCAAAAGAACCACACGTCACCTATTCCCCCCCCCCCCCATAGGTGCACATAGCCGACACTAGGTGGACTTTCACCATCTCGCTCTAGCCCAGGTCGGACGGGCGAGCCACGCGAGTTGGCCCCTTCAGCCCTCTCGCCCGCTCAGAATTTGCCGAGTAGAGTTTCGGTCGCCATTCATCGAACAAAGCTTTTTGGTCAGTATTCATCGAACTGGTATTCGGGGATGGGTTCGACGAGTCCAGATCGGCGAGCCCTCCTCCGGGGCTCCCATGGTTACAGTTGGAAGCCTGGCTGCCAGCCCGCTCTCCTATGCACGACCTGGCCGCCGGTCCGCCTCGGCAGAGGATTGGCGGGTCGAGGTGGCCCAGCTCGCGCTCGCCCAAGAAGAGTAGGCGAGCCGCAGGAGTCAGGTCGCACCCGCCTCCCGCGAGGGGAGAGTAGTGGCTAACTAACCTTCATATCCGTAGGGTGCACCCAATAGAGGCACAAAGGTAAAATTACCTGGATGCCCTCCCCATGTGTGCGAATAGCTTGTTGGAACAACGGAGCTATGCTATTGGCAGACCAAGTTGGGCTGCACATAGCTGTTCAAAACAGCGAGGTTGGCTATTTACAGGCCGTTTTCAGAATTTTATAAATAGAACCCAAGGGGCACCTCAGAAGGCACGCTCTCATACTCACTAGCTCCTTAGTCTTCTAGTGCTTTCTGAGGTAGCCTTAGCTCGACCTGTGGCTAAGGAGGGGAAGTGCTCTCAGGTCTTCTGGGTGTGTGGTGGGTCCTCCCTGCCGAGCCCTTGGGTTGGTTTTTCCCTTGTCTCTTTTGTTATTTTGCTTGCAGGAGCGAAGTATGTGCGCGATCACCCCTTCCCCACGGGTGAACTCCACAGGAGATCGAGATTTCGGTTTCAACATGGAGGGCCTTAGAATTTAAAGGCATTTTGCATCCGTCCGTGTGTATGTTAGCATTAAAATTAAAGCTAAGAGATAAGATTCAGATGGAAATTAAATGCTTGTTTGTAGTTAAGGATGTAGCAAAAGTATATATACTTGGAGCTTGACCAAACCCCATTACTACCAATTGACGGGGGGTCTTGCTCCATTATTCCAATTTTAAACACTCTTATTATTGATAAAACCAAGCCTTTACTTGCACCATTGACTTTGTTAGAGAAGAATGAAATAAAGGATCATTGAATTACACAATCTTGTAATTTCCCAACCCTTGCAAATTGATCTGCTAACTTCCGAAGGGCCATGCAATATTCCGCTAGATAACCTATATCTTTATGATATTTGCAAAAACGTTCCTCATCCCAATATTTGATCTTAGATTTCATGCGTCTAGGATTTTTGAACTCTGGCATTTCTTGAAGAACTGTCAGGAGGTCTTCCATAAGGATTTTAAATTTGACTTAGATATCTGAACATTTTTCATGCTTTAGAGTTTTAGGGTCAAAGGATACGATAGGATGTGCTTTTGCAACCTTAGATGACTCGTTCTGCTGAAGAGGCTTTGTAGGCCTAGTCTGAGGGAGAGGAGGAGACTTTCAATTTTTGAATTATGAAATATTTTGCGAGGAACTTTGTTGTTGATCATAAGAAGTCCCACGTGGTTGTTTAGCCTTCTGATTCAAAAGTGAGATGTAGTCTTTGTTCGCTTCTTCGACTATTATGAACTTGTTAACAATATAAATTAGATCTCCATAAGTTTGGGGGTCCTTTACCATAAGCTCAAACTTTAGAGGGCCTTCTCAAAGTCCATTCACAAAAGCATATAGGTAATAATATTGATGAACGCTAACAATATCCAGAATTTCCTTTTGGAATCGGTCGACAAAGTCAGGATTAGGCTTGTCATCCCCCTGCTTGATTTGAAAGAGAGCTCATTCGTCTCTTTTCTGCTTCTTGTAGGTAGTAAACCTTGAAAGGAATTGTCTTCGAAGATCTTTAAAGCTGGTGATCGATCGAGATGGCCGACTACAGAACCACTCTCTAGCAAGATCGCCAAAAGATATAATAAGAAGCTTACATTTGATTCCATCTGACACCTTCTTAGCGAAACATCTGATTCAAAGGCTTGTAGATGAGAAAATGGATCATTACATCCAGTATATTTTGGCAGATGAGGTACTCTGAAATCATCGGAGACGGTATCCCATTGAATCCGGTTAATGAACGGAGAAGGGACTTCTTCTTCAAAAGGGGGCTCTCTTTCAAAAGATTTCGACACGTGCTCAACCCAATTGGCAGAAAATTTATTATTAATGTCAACCACCACATCACTAAGGTGAGAACCACCTTGCCCTTCCGAGAGATCAGTAATAGCCGACAAGAAATTAGATTCACCTCATTCCTTAGCAATACCCATTTTGAACAGGAGAAAATAGCCAAACTTTACTTAGAGACCGCTGAACAGTTGCGGCATGAGCTGGAGGTTAGATGGTGGGATAAGCCGATTGGATGACCGGCAGGAAAGCTGGCTGGTAGAACGACAGGTTCTATAATGCAGGTGCCGGGCTGGAAGCGTTAACCGGCGCAGTCGCGACTTACTTGACAAGCCGCCAAGTACTAGTAGCTAGAGCGGTCTGACCCCACTAGTCCGTTGATTTCACCGATTACTCTATATCTAAAGGTATCATGTTGTCTGTTGATGCACGAAATGCTCTTTTGGGTTCCGTGAAGAGAAAAAGGGGGGAGACTGTCGAATAATCGGTTACTAGCGGTTGTAGTTGAGGGACAAAAAGAGAGGCCGCTGGCATCTGCAACAACAGAGTTCGCCCGTCCCGGGTTAAATGCTACTCCTGGGACGAACTCTCCTTTTATTAAAAGTGAAGCGGTTACAAGAAGGAGAAAAAGGGAAGCCGGCCGGACAGCATGTCGTAAGGCACTAGGCTCAATACTGCAGCTCTTAACAAGCGATATCCTGGATACGAGTCAGCGTGGTTTGGGTAGTTCTACCTCCCCATATTCATAGGCTCGGGGGCCTGCCCAAACAGGCAGGGTTAAAGTTACCGGCTACCCGGGGTACAGGATAACCGGGCAGAGGTGAAGGGAAACAAATAAACAAAAAAGGTGAAAGGAGGGAAAATGCACGACCTAGCAGATTTCTCCTGGCGAGCTGAGCGTCTGTGCCTTGGGACTTGGGGTTGAGCGGGGCAGGTACTGACGGCGGCCTGAAATGGAGACCGCAAAGCTTCTCTGTCAACCAGCCGACTTGATGTGTGCAGCGGCTAGAAAACACAGGTCGGCCGCTCTTGAAAGCTGTGAGAACTAGTCGCAGATTCCGGTTTAACAACTAGGTACAAAAAAAGAATTCTGCCCATGTTCGGAGTGTGTATACAGTCTACTATTCTCTGGTAGATGAGAGAAGACAAAGAGGTCTTCATATTGAAGATTATCCTAGTCATGACATCAAACATTGACCTGGATATTGTGTCATGTGATCCAGGTTTGCAGATAAGGGCTTTCGCTACAATATCTGCTAGCAGTTTAACTCTATGATTGAAGAATTTCATCTTAAGAGACCCAGGTTTGCCATCATTGTATCTACACCAACTTGGAGCTCTGTCTCTGTCCACGACGGTGGGTTCTTCTTCCTTGCTAGGGTTGATGGCGGGTAGATGAAGGGCTTTGCCTAGTTTCTTAGTGTTTACCTTAATCTTGATGTCCTCAATCTTAGACTTAAGTGAGTTTTGAGAAGAAGACACTTTAGTATTTGAGAAGAATTCTACTACCTCTCCTCTAAGATTGTTGGAGGGTTCAGAAAGGGTGTAATCCAAACCTGCGGTCTCAATCATCCTTAACACCGCTTTAATCTCTGGCGAGGCATGACTAAATCCATTCCTCACAATTTCGTAGCCCTCCTGGATCTCCTTGGTGATATTTGGCGCCATTGAACCAGTGTGGCAAGACACTTAGAAGATTTTGGTCTCGATGACTAGGGTTAAGGATTTTAAGAGTGGTGCGGCCTTTCGTTTCTTGTCACCTTTATATTTATAATGAAAAAGTTTAATTATCTTATCATTAGATTAACCAATTAAAAATGTTTAGCTTAAATTGGTACTTTTAGGTCTTACGGCTTGCTTTACACATCCTGTTATGATAAAGGGCATTTAGCGCTTCTATTATACCTCTTAGCTTTTCTTTTATTCACTCAATGCCTGATTAATTTATAGCTTCCCTCATTGTCTGGATGTACATTCTATTTGTCACACCATTATTCAAATATTTTATCAATTCTAAATAAAATGGAGACCTAACATACTAATAAGCCAGTTTTATTAGCAACCTAATTATGCACTGATTTACAACTTATTTGAGCTTGAGAATAAAGGCTGCATAAGTTAACAGTGCAGATAATTATGAAGGATAATGGAATCATTATTTTCTAACTGGTGTGCTTGATTAGGTTCATCCTAAGCACATCTAACTTAATTCATCAATTTGCAAACTTAGTCTTTATACAAGAGAGAGAGAGAGACTTACCTTGAGGCTTGCTGCATCTAGCTTTTGAGGATTACACATTTAACAGCCTCAACCTTAGTTTATTGCTTTACATTGAGCATATTCCTTGAGGAATCATACTATCCCAGACATTTTCCTGGAACATCCATTGTCCAAATACCAAGTCTTATCTAGAGGTATTTGGAATATCCTGCAAAAAATCATTTACCCTTAGGCACCCAATATTTATTGGGTCCTAGGTTCTTGTTAGTATTATAAAACTTTTGCCCAACTCTCTGTCTGGGCGGATCACCTCTCTGTCCACTAGCCACATTCAGGTTGTGCCAATAATCAATGGCAAAGTCGCTCACCTTTAAATATTGTGCATTCAGCCTAATGGAGGCATTCAAAAATCTTGGATTTGATTCCAGTGGTTCATTAGTGTAAATTTCACCCCTCAGATTAATTATGGGATTTTTGGAATCAAAAATCCCATTAATTGGAATTTTTAAAAATATAGCTCCTTTTGAAAATAAATTTGAAAAATAGGTTTTCCTCAAGTACAAATCCTCAAACTTTGCCAAGTTCAAAATAAAGTTTTATTTGACTTAGGAAAATTTGATCGTTCTGTTTGAAGAACTTTTGGAGTAAAATATCTTAAAATGCTCATTTTATCCTTATTTCATTTATTCTTGAATTTATGGATATGCACCTCAGAAAAATTTGGAAATATTTCTAGTGTTGAAAAATTGAATTATTAGTCTTGCATAATTATTTCAGAATTTATGGGTGTATTGATAGTTTTTAAATTAATATAATGGCATTTTGGTAAATATGTAAGAATGGAAATTGATTGGCCATTACACTATAAAAGTTGATGAAACTCTGCCAATAGTCATATATTAATATTTTATATGTTCTGTAATTTTCCTGGAATTTTGGATTACATATTCCCTATACTTCATTTGGAAAATGGAAATTATGTGAATTTGGTATTAAATAAGGAATTGGTATAAATAATCAAAGGAACATTATTAAACTCTGTAGACAGAAATATTTTATCATTATACAACTCAGGAAAAATTACCTAGGTCAGTGGATTTTAAATCATACTACTTCATGTGTAAAGTGACCTAGGAATTAATTTAAAAGATTTAATTAAGGGATTAATTGGCCAAGGAAAATCATGAGAATCCATATGATAGTTCCATTAGCCCATACCACCCTAGGAGAAATAGTTAGGGTCAAGAGACCCTAAGGATTGGAAGATTCCTTTTGGGGTAATAATAGGACATGGTCTGCATATAACATAAATAGGTCTTGCCTTAGGGGTTACCAGAGGATTGATTATCGGAAGAATAAGGGAGTGAAATATGAATAACCCATGGTGGTAGTATTGTCTTAGTGATGGGGTTAAAAGTGCAAGTCTTTAGGTAGCAACTGGAGTGGAGGTCGACGGAAGACCGTCGGTTTCCCGGTAATATCTTAAGTCACTAGGATTGCTCCAGAGCAATAAAGAGAGCTGGGGTGAAATATGGGTAGTCATCAACTAAAGTAAATATCCTTGCGAAAGGGAACTTTGGGCGTAATCCCATCGTAGTTCCTAGTGCCCCCGAGAGCCCTTCATCGGGTATACCCTGGGCAGTCCTGAGATTAACCTTAAATCACTAAGTATAATAACCCGTAGACAAGAGTAGTCTAATAGGTTAAGACATTGTTGTACCTTCTCACCCGTGTAGGGTTGGAGAGATTCATGATATATGCTCACCCGTGTAGGGTTTGAGGGAATTGGTATAAGGCACTATTGTGCGTTCTCACCCGGGTTGGGTTTGAGGGTTTCAGGACGGGTTTGGTCCTGCGAGCGGAAGGCTCGGAATAAAATACTTGCATGTACATAAATCTAGTGGCGGGGCATGCGGTACTGGCTGTTCGTCACACCAATGGCAGTACGGTGCACCAGGCGGTTGTGAGGGTTAGAGGGGCCAGTGGGTTATTTTACACTGTGGTCTGGAGGATGACCCCCGATAACGCACATCCGACCAAACAAGACTGACGGGTTGTAAGCAAAGTACATACGCGAGACTCTAGAGTGCACCTTGGACGTGTACAGAGGCGTATGAGAGGGGTCTAAGGCTTGGTAGTGTGCATACCGGCCTAGAAGCGGAGACGCCCGCTCCGCTGCTGCCGTAGCCATAGCGGTGGTACCCGAGAGTGATGCTAGCTCTCAAAAAGTGGGAACTAAAGGTCTGTGATCACAGAGTCATTGTGTCTGAGTTGCACTTACCTGTGCATAAAATTGCATCATAACATTCATCCATATTAGGTCATACTCTTCATAGATCCTTATCATATAAATTAGTATGGGCTCTTTTATATGATAAGTTAAATTTCCTGGAAATCCTAACTTATAAATTTGTATGGGCATTTATATAAGTTAGGGTACTTTTGTGATGGTAGTATAGTGGTAGAATAGTTTATTTACTTGCTCTTACTGCTGTTCTTTACTTCCTTTACTGTACTGCTCTTACTTACTTGTACTATATTTAGAACTGCTAGAGTAGAACAATATTACTTATTACAACTGCTAGTTAGTTTCTGCCACCTGCTTCCACTTTTGCTACCCCTTGTTGTACTCCGCTTCGTCCTCCCGCTCGGTGCCTAGGAGCTGCGGGGCGAGGTGCGGAGGAAACGACTTAGTATTTTTGACTAATGGTCGGTGACCATACTATTTTTAGGAGCCCGTGGAGATGGAGCACCAGCACGACGAGGAGACAGGACGTGAGGAGCAGATACTGCTGCAGCAGGATACTATCACTACTGGGCGTCCTCAGGTGGGACGAGTTCTGATGTATTAGTGTAGCTTCCGTTTTTATTTTGAGAGAGAGTGGATTTGATGTACCGGGCATAAGCCCTTATTACTCTTTCTTTTTGTACTCTTCTGTGGACTATATTGGTATACTTTTCATTTCATATATATGATTGTACTATGTGACTTGTGGACTAGTGGATTTACATACTGCTTTACTTCTTCTTCTCATATTGGCCTACAGGTTAAATGATCATACTAGCCGGCAGGATCGGCGTGTTGCGGTGTCGACTAACCCGTGCGTTTGTGTCACCGTAAGACGGCGGTTCTGGGCATAAGACCCGGTAGTCCTCCTTGGTAAGGGGGAGGTAGGGGTCTTACACGGGCAATCCAAACACAGCAAAAAAATGAAGAAAAATGGACAAGGATATAATCAAAAATATATTCCATTGCACAATAATGATTATAGGTGGAGCTCGCCTCAGCGAGAAAACAAAAAGGAAAAAAATATACAAAATCAGCCCTTGCCCCCCCCCCCCCCCCCCGCCGGATTGACGATCCTCCTTCTCTCCGCCGGATGGGTCCTGAAAGCATTTCCCAAAGAGCGCGTCCAGGCTGTCCTCCTTCTCGCTGGGCGGTGTCGCCGGGAACAAGCTCGGCATCAGGTCCCGGACTGAGATCTCCTTGCACCCCTCCACTAGAACTCCAGTGTCCTTCATCATCTGGAGGGTGCATTCGGTGGCCTGGATGGAGTTGATCCGCAGCCTCTCGGAGAGGTTAGCCTCGCCAAAGATCCTTGGGCTCTTATAGGGTAAGCTGGGCTCAACGTCGCGAGCCGGGAAGAAGATCTCAGCTTGGCGGCGGACCTCGCGGCTGAGGCTCGTATTCTCCTCCATCAGCTTCGCGTTCGTCCCCTCCAATTCGGCAAGGCGGGCATGTAGTTGCCCAATCTCCTTTTACTACCCAGCAGCGCGAGCTCGTAACTCTCCAGCGGCCATGTCATCCTGATAGGGAAGTGTATCAACAATAGAGCCAAAAAAGAATTCCAAGTAAAAAGGGAGGAGGGTAGGCGACAGCCCGATGCTTACCAGTCTGTCGGCGGCCTGGGTGAGAAGATTCTAAGCAATGTCGAGCTGCCTCACGAAATCGACGGCTTTATCCTTGGTGACGTCGCGAGCCTGCTCGGCCTTCTGGAGGAGGTTGTTGAGGTTGAAGCTGCGGTGGACCACCATATGGTGGAGCTCCATAGCCAGCATATACACCTGCAGGCCCTCATGGCCCAGCTGCCGCAGGGAGATGCCCTTGTAGTTCTCGACGTCCTCGCGGCCATAAAGGCCGAAGCCAAGGGCGTAGGTGTGACCGGTTGCGGGCTCGCGGTCAGCCCAAGAGGGGTGGAGGGTAGATATGGAGACCTGGTGAGCCGCCTCATCCCACTGGACCATCGACACGCCCGCCAAGCCCTTCCACCTCACCCCAAAGCTGAAAAGGGGGTGTTCTTTCGGCGGGGAAGGCTCGCGAGCCGCCTTCTTCACCGCGGGAGGAGTATAGGTCGCCATGGGGGGAGCAGGGGTCTCGACAACTTCCTTCTCTTGCTGGCGATCTCCTTGAGCGGGCTCTCTGGCGACCCGTCAGGAATGACCTCCGACGAGCTCATGTACTTGGGGCTTTATTGATGTTGTTGTTATTGTTACACCCGCAGAGCCAACACGACTCTCATATTTTTTGGTAAATGTTGGCGATGGGGTGGGCTCGACCCCACGTCCTCAAGCCGCCTCTTGCTGGAGGAGGGCATGGAGAAAGCCGCCTCGTCGCGGTAGGCTGCCGCCGCTGCCTTCGCGCGAGCGAGAGGGTCCACATACAACCCCAAGTCCGAAAACGGCGGGTTCACGGGCATTAGCCGCTCCCCTGCAAGAAAAAACTTGGAAAAGTTAGAATATTTTCAACGATAATATGGCAAGCTCGGCAATGAGGAGAGGACAATACCTTTGCTGGGCAGAATGAGGAGGAGTGTGTCAAGGCCCCTTAGCAGGAAGGTGACCTCAAAGTACTTGTGGAGGAAGAAATTCTGGAGGTCGACATCATTGCCGGACACGGCCGACGGACGGTAGATCTCCTCGCCCTTTTGCTGTGGGGAGAAGGGGATGTTGCCGAGATCGCCCTTGATGAAGGCGATCTTCGTCATCCAGTTGTGGTGCTTGTTCGCGATCTCACGAACCTTGATCATCGAGCCCATGAAGCAGGCAATGCCATCCAGCGTCGCCTTATAGGAGAAGAGCTTCCTGAACACCGTCAGGTCGAACTCAATCCTCTCTCGGTGGAGGTAACTCGCATACGCCACCATCATGGCGATGGCGTTTGAATTCAGCTGCGCGGGCACCGCGCCATAATATTTCAGAATCTGGCGGATCTCTGGCCAGAGGGGAAGTCGCAACCCCACCTGAAAATGCGAGATGGGGAACATGAGTTCGTCGTCATAGAATGTGCTGATGGCGTCCACCTCCCTAGGCCGGCAAGCTTCAAAGTCGGGCGGCACGTAGTTGCCAACAAATTCCGTGAGCTCCGCCTCGATGGTGTTCCCCTCGAAGAAGCAGTAATCTCCAAAGTGTTGGGCACACTTGGTGCGGCCATCAGCGTCAGGATTAGTTTTGCCCATGATCGCAAGAGGGGTGGAGCGCGAGTCGGAAAGAGGAAAAGCGCAGGAATAGAGGGAAAGAGTAAGCAGTTAAGGCAGTAGTATGGGGGTTGGTGGGGGGGCTATTTATAGAAAAAGTAATCTGGGGGCCAAGCTGTACAATCGGCCCAGCTTGCCATCCCAGTTCGCCAACCCCCAGCTCCCGACTTCCGACGCATTCCAACTAAGGCTAAGTCAAATGAGAAGCAATATAATTACTATTATTCAAACACAAGACACATCTAAGAATGTTTGAAGTTTTTTATTACAACAATCTAGTGCAGGAATAAAGAAGCGGGGAGCACGAGCAGGGGGAACCAGGAGGCGAGTACCTGTCGGCGCGGCAAGGGGGCTGTCTTCTATCTGCCCCGGCCTCGCATCCCCCGTCCCACAGATTTTCGCGCGCGGAGGAGCTCGCGAATACTCCCTGAATTCCTCTACGCCATCGAGAGGCCGTCGTCTATCTCATCTAGGAGCCGGGAAGGAGACGTCATCTCGCCAGCCTGGCCGCTTCGCACCTCGTCAGTGAGACGCGCGTAGTCGCGTTGTAATGCCTCGTTGACTTCCTGCACCTCACGCAGCTCTCATACCAGTTTCTTGAAAAGCTTGACCCCCTCCTCGTCAGCTCGCCTTGCTCCACTTCAGGGCCCAGTTAAGAGTCCAGCGAACTCGGGGAGGGGAGGGGAGAGTAATTGACTGCCCGCGAAGATTCCTTGGCAGTGGATTGGCTAGGGGGAGTTGTGAAGACAGAAGCATCAGCAAGGGGAGGTGTGCTGGGAAATCGCATGACAAGAATCCGAGGCCAAATTTACCTGATGAACTCAATAACTCAAAGGAGGTGGATGGAGGGACAAACCTCAGGTCCTTCCTGCGCCCTAGGCCACACATTCCCGGAGAGAGATGCTCGAGTCCCGGGATGGGGATGGTTTCCGGACCCGCCCCCGTGGTCACAACAGCTCGCTGAGGGGAGGGGGCACGCACCGGCGAGTTCGGCTTTTACGAGCTCACCCCTAAGGTCCCGAAGGGAGGGGACAGGTCCCGGGGACGCTTCTCCCGAGTCATGAATCACGAGTCCCCAAGAGTGGTCTTGGCTCGTGGGGTAGTGTCTCGCGTCGCGACGCCCCCCATGCCATCATGCTGTCTATCCGGGCCGTTGCAGATTACGACAATATTCTTGCCCTTTTCGGGGGCAGGCAAAGTGGAGGAGCCGGTCCCGTGCTCCAAGGTGGTTCTCAGATCATCGTAAATGGGTTCGCCCGCTTGAGGAAACGGCTTCACCCTCTTGGAGCTGGGCTATGCAGAGCTGCCCTGCGGCACAGCGGACGGAATCGCAGTCAGGGTAGCTACACGAGCAGCTGAGACATGGAGAGCTCGGTTAAGGCGCTCCTGGATCTCCTTGGGGATCGACATCTCGGCAGGCTATAACAAAGAAAATGGCAAAAGTCAGGCAGGTTTGCAGGTGTATATATATAGCCGCAGGTGGACCCCACCCAAAGATTCCCTCTAATCCGCCCCGCACTCGCCGAACACTTTGGGTTGGATGTTTCTTTTCGAGCTTTGCCAAGCTCAAAAAGAGCGGGGATTGTGTACAACCCCGTATCCGGTGAGTGGGGTGAACAAGGAACTAGACCGTCCGACTCAAATCACCTAGGCCCCAAGTGAGCTTGTCATAGAAACCCGAGCCTGAGCTCAGCATTCGACGACCGCGAGCTTGGCATTTGCCGAGCTAAGTCATGATTCGTCAAGATGAGGCCGACTAATGGAGGCCGACCGATGGGCGAGCTCGTCGTCCCAGCTCGCGCACATGCAAAGGAGCTCGGTAACAGCAGGCGAGCCGGATCTTCAGGGGTGGCCGAGCTCCCCAGCTCGCCCAGATCTATGAGGTACATTTTACTATTTTTCCCCTGCCGGTCTGCCCATAGCCCTTCAAAATAGCGGAGTTTGGCTGTTGGCAGACCCAACCAAGGGTATTTTGGTAACTTCAGGTCAGCTCAGTTTGGTTATTGGCAATTTGAATTATGAAAACTATAAATAGGACCCAAGGGGTACCTCTGAAAGCATGCTTCCCGTGCTCTCTGGCTCACCTCTCAAGCGCTTTTTGAGGATACCTTAGCTCAGCCTTTGGCTAAGGAGGGGAAGCGCTCTAAGATCTTCCGGGTGTGTGGTGGGTCCTCCCCGCCGAGCCATTGGATCAGTTCTTTCTTGTCTCCCTTATTGTTTTTCTTGCAGGAGCGAAGTAGGTGCGCGATCACTCCTTCCCTGAGGGTAAACTCCACAGGAGACCGATTTTCGGTTTCAACAGGGAGGGAGCGAGACTTTTGGTTAAAACTTGCGGTGCCCCGAGGTGTTTAATTATAAAGTGGTTTATTTATTTTGGAAGGACATGGTGCACGGATTTATTATCTATAAAAGGTTGAAACCAAGTTTTAACCAAAGGAGGAAAGTGCACCTATCGCGTGTAGTACAGGATATTCCGGTGGGGAATATCGGGGTCGTATTATTCTGAGGGACGGTTGATTATTTCTACTTTCCCTGGAGGGACTATTATTTTACCGAAGATAACTTTTCGGGTTATTATTTATATAAAAACAGAAAATAAACATTAAAAAGCCGAAGAAGAAATAGCACATCGGTACCAAATCGTATTTGAACTAAAATAACTTTTAGTAAATAGAGATCGTAAATTTCAAATTAATTAAGGCGGAGACTTGGCCATGGAGGTTCCATAAAAATGAGCTCACCTATCTCTAGGACGATAACTCACCTGAACATTAAGACTATTCGGTCGGGCTATCATACGACGAAGGACTCCTCTTAATGCCCGCATTAAGCTAAGAACCCCGCAATTGGGTGGGGAACCCAATGCGGTAGAATTCTACTCGTCCTCTCTCGAGGGTTAGTGCAGAACTCCCTTTACCTAAGGGTGATCAGTCCATACACACGGCCTCTCGGCTATCAAGCGTATGGATAACAGAAATAGAGCCCACATATTTATATGTGGTTCTACGCGTCATAAACCCGGGGCAAACCTTAAGTAATTTAATTAACGAGAAAAAGAGGACCTTTAATTATTTAAAACGATTTTATCTGTCCCAATGCTCTTTGATACTGAGGGCAAAGGGTTGTTAGACACTCATCAGAATGGGGACGACCTATGAAAAGAAAATGCATAATTGAAAGTGCGAGTCCCACTCAAACGAGTAGGCGGGAAATGAAAGCAGTAAAGAAAGCAGTAAAGAAAGTTGTAAAATACAAGTCCTACTCAAACGAGTAGGCATGAAATGAAAGTAGTAAAAAAAGCAGTAAAGTGCAAGTCCTACACAAATGAGTAGTCTGGAAATTAAAGCAGAAAATTATGAGTTCTACTCAAACGAGTAGACGCAAAATGAAAGCGATAAAATGACAAGTCCTACTCAAACGAGTAAGTGGGAAATGACAAGTACTACTCAAACGAGTAGGCGGGAAATGAAAAGCTGAAAATGTTATCTCATACAACGCACACACTCTACATGAATGAAAAAAGTAATGAAAATCTAACTCATACACTCACACACATAAACAAAAAAGAGAAAAAAATGAAGATATCTAAAACTTAAAACAATTACAAATCTACTCCTAGAATATGACAGAAATGCATAAAAAGCAAAAATAAAAATTAAAGAAGCAAAAGTTTTGAAAATTAAAACCAAAAATCAAAGTGTTCGAAAATTAAAACGATTAGATATTCATTCTTATAACTTTATAGAAATGCTGAAAAAGTTGAAATAAAGTTAAAAGTAACTAAAAGTTTTACGAACTAAAAATAAAACTAAGTAAAGAAAAAGATAAAAACCATTTTTAAAACACCTTTATAAATTTATGAGAATGAAATAAAAAGCACAAAAAATCATAAGTCTAAAAAAACTCGGTAAAAAATAACTAAAACATAAAAGCATAAATCTATACTCATACACACACACACACAACCATTATAAAAATAAAAAAACAAAGAAAAAATAAGATTGCTTATGGTGGGGTACTCAAATGAAATCCATAGCAATATAAGGAAAATAAAAACTCAGATTTTATTAAGATGAAAAGGAGTTACAAAAAAGTTAAAACAAACATAAAAGTGAGGGGGAGAAAATCTCCTTACAAAGTATGAAAAGCACCTAAACAGCCCTCCTAACAACAAAAACGTCCAAAAATTCGAACCCTTGGACCTTACTGCTGAGTCCTATTTATAGACAAAAAATTTGAGATTACACGCCCTAGTCATGGGCGTATAGGAGGCATGTCAGTACTGGCGTTGAGTTGAAACAAAAAATGTTATTGTCAGTTGAGTTTGGGGCTGCCCATGTGGAAGTCACGTGCATGACCCTGCGGTCACAGGCATGTACATGGGTGTGACTGGCCAAAACGTCGAATCCATGCCGCATTGGCGCATCTTGTCTGGAAATTTGAGGCAGTCACGAGCATGTTCTAAATCGACATGGGCGTGTTCAGAAGGTTTAACTGGGGAAGGCGCCGAGTTGTTGCCATGCTAGAGATGTCTTGTTTGGGACAGGTGGCGCTGGTCACGGGCATGCTTCTGACTTGATATGGGCGCGATTGGTCAAGGCATTGAGTGGTGGAGGCATTGAGTGGCGATGGCGTTGAGTGGAGAAGGCGTTGAGTGGAGAAGGCGTTGAGTGGCGGAGCCGTTGAGTGGCAGCTGGTATGTCACGGGCGTGTCGAATCGGGACACGGGCGTGTCAGGCAGTTCGACGAACATCAAACGCCGAACGCCAATCTTATGCATTTTCTGTTGGAATCAAAGTAACACGCCCTGGTTACGGGCGTGACCGAGAAGTACACGGGCGTGTACTTTGATTTTTTCGGCTTTTTCTGAAAAATTTTAGAAAATAATTTTATACTCAGTTAGAAGATATATGCAAAAAAGAAAGCATTTTATTAAAGAAAAATAACTAAAAATAATGAAAATAAACTAAAACGACTTAATTAACGTACGTAAAATACGTATATTTACAACTTATCAGAGATCTATAGGGTGAGTGTTGTTCCCTGGCTCGGCAAGCGGAGACTTGATCGGCGAGATGAGTGTGCGAGAACCCCCGGCTCGCCTAATAGGGGAGACAGCCCCTTCAGTGAGTTGGTTTCATCCACCCCAGTTCTAGAGGGGTTTTGGGAGCCGGAGATGTCCAACTACACCGGGAATGATGACCCGGTTTAGCACATCCAATTGTTCGAGTATGTGGCTTCGATAAGGCAAATGCTGGATGCCTTTAAGTGTAGACTCTTCGCCATCACGCTCAAGGAGAAGACAAGAGATTGGTTCCACCAACTACCGACAAACTCTATCTATTGCTTCGAGGAAATATGCTGGGGGTTCATCTTGAGGTTCACCACTTCCAATAAGAGGAAGAAGGAGTCTGAGTCCCTTTTTCACATCGAGCAGGCGGTGAACGAGACCCGAGGGAGCTACGTGGACCGATTCCAGGAGGAGGTCCTCCAGGTGCAGGAGATGTCAGTGCATACCCTGATGATTACCTTCACCTTGGGGCTCCAGAAGGGCTTCTTCAGGATGGTGCTGATGAGGGTATCACCTCACTCCTATGAGGAGCTGATGGAGACAACAATATGGGAGGTAGACGGGTAGGTGTCGAACACGGACTTTTCCCTGAAGTTGGCTAGGTGGTCCACGGAGGAGGAGAAGGTGTCAGGAGGTTGCAGAGTTCAGGAGGTGAGGAGAGGTAAATCCCGTCAAAGGGAACAACAACAGCAGCAACTGTCACATCCCGCATTTTCTCATTTATATAATGAATCAGAGCACGAGAAAACTATTAAAGTTGGAGACCGGGCGGTCTGTCTTGGCGGGTTGGAGACCGCGCGGTCTGGCGGCTTGACTCTTCGGCTTGTTAACCGGGCGGTCTAGCGATCTTCATCGGCGACCTATCTGCTTCTCTTATGGTAAGCCGTGCGGTTAGCCCTTCTGTCTAACCGCGCGGCTTGTGCGGTTTTACCTTGTACAGTCCGCTTAACTTGTATTTTTTAGTCCCACATCTCTTATTTGTATTCTCTCTTCTCTCCTCCATTCTATATAAGGGAGGGCATACCTTTGTAATAGATATTATTTTTGGATAATAAAATTTCAATTATTCAAAAGTTATTCTGCTTGTTCTCTCTTTTTACTGCTTTCTAACATGGTATCAGAGGACTCGATCTACTCCTCCTGATTCTGTGTCTTGCTGTCTGCCCGGCTTGTTGTGCCGGTTTGCTTTCTATTCGCGCGGCCTATTCTCTAGCCGTTCGCCTCCTTCTGCTCGCCCGGCCTGTTCTCTAGTCGGTCGCCCTCTTCTGTTCGCATGGCCTGTCCTCTAGCCGTTCGCCCTCTTCCCCTCTGCTTGTGTCTGCAGCTAGGTCATGGCCTTTCTGGCCGCTGGATTTAGTCCTTTGAGACCGCTGCCGCCCTTCTTTCTTTGCGCGGATTGTTACCTACCCGCCGCCTCCTATCGCAGCGACCTGTTTTTTGTCCCTGCTCCTGTTCGTGCGGCTTGTCCTCTAGCCGCTCGACTTCTTCCCCTCTGCTTGCGTCTGCGGTTTGGTCGTGGCTTTTCTGGCCGCTGGTTTCTACCCTCGAGACCGCTGCAGCTTTTCTTCCTATCCGTGCGGGTTGTATCCTAACCGCCCGGCTTCCCTTGTTTCCCGCTGCTATGGCTTTTTCTGATGCCTCTACTGCCACCACCCCTGTTGCCAATCCGGCTCCACCTCTTCCCCCTACTCCTTCCGGGAACCTTGGGACCGTTTCCAAACTTGTTGGCTCCAACTACCCGGATTGGAGCGTCTCTTTCACCTTTCTTCTTCGCTCACAACGCAAACGCCACCACCTCGTTGATGACCCACCTCCTATCACTTCACCTCTCTTTGATGACTGGGATGCCAGTGATGCGCTTGTACGTACTTGGCTTGCGAACAGTCTTTCTGATGAGTGCCTTCCCGTCATACGTCATGATGAGACGGTCAAGGCCGCTTGGCTTCATCTTGCCGCTTTGTACTCCAAAGGGGCTCAGACTTCCCGCATCTATACGTTGTATGCGGACCTCTTTGCCCGTCCCACCTTGTCTCCTGCTGCTGCCTACCAACAGGTCCAGGCTCTTGGGGCTGAGATTCTTCAGAATCGTCCTTTTTCTGCGGATTTGGCTCAACAACACAAGCACTTCCAGGAGCTTCTGGTCGTGTGTTATCTGCTCCGGCTTCCCGATACTTATGACATGATCCGCCAGCAAATTCTGGGTGAGGCTGAATCTCCCACTTTAGATGCCACCGCTGCCCGCATCGCTGCTGTTACCTCTCTGCTTCAGCGCCCGCTATTGCCCGCTCCTTCTCCCCCACCGGACCACTATTCTCATCAGGCTCAGCGCAGTGGCTCTGGTAGTCGCGGTCATCAGACCGGCGGCCGTGCTTCTTCCCGCTACATCTGTTCTCATTGTGGCCGCACCGGCCATACTTTCGACCGCTGCTGGACAAAGCATCCTCATCTTCGCCCCTCCGGTGACTCTTCCAAGCCATCTGCCTCTGTTGTGACTTCTTCAGGTAGTGCCCACGTGGTGACTCAAGGTAAATGGCTTATCGACTCTGGTGCCACTAATCACATGACGGGCAACCCTCAGTGCTTCTCCTTGCTCGAACATCATGATCGGTTGCCCCCGGTCCTAATTGCGGATGGTTCTCCCTCCCCGGTTCATGGGACGGGTGTGGTTCATGTTACTTCCTCACTAAGCCTAGCGGACACTCTCTATGTGCCCAAGTTTCCGTGCAATCTGTTGTCTGTTACCTCTTTATGTAAACAGCTTCAGTGTTCTGTGACCTTTACACCAACTTCTTGTTCTTTTCAGGATCCGAGCTCCCACCGGACGATTGCTACTGGGACTGAGAGCGGCGGCCTCTACTTCCTCGACAATGTTTCCGCCTTATCTGCCTTCTCCTCTTCCTGTCCGGATCTTCTGCAGTGGCATCTCCGTCTCGGTCATCCTCCTCCCCGTATACTACATCAGCTTCTGCCGCACCTCCTTCCATCCAGTGCTCCTCTCCAATGCGACGCCTGTCAACTCGGCAAGCATCACCGTTCCTCCTTCCCGCCGAAGCTCGGACGGGGCTCTACTCATCCTTTTGATCTTGTCCACTCTGATATTTGGGGACCTGCTCCTACCCTCACCATTGGTCGGGGTAGTTCTTATTTTGTAACCTTTATAGATGATTTTTCTCGTTGTACTTGGGTGTATCTCCTCCGAGATCGCTCTGAACTTTTAGATGTATGGATATCCTTTTATCAGTTGATTAAAAATCAGTTCAATCTTTGTATTAAAACTCTTCGTTCTGATAATGCTAAGGAATATCTAAGTCATGCTTTTACTTCTTTTTGTGTGCAACATGGCATTATTCATCAGACTAGCTGTGTTTACACCTCCCAACAAAATGGGGTGGCGGAACGCAAAAACCGTCACCTCCTCGATGTGGCATGCACTTTAATGACCCAGATGCATGTCCCTCGCTCGTATTGGGGCTATGCCGTTCTCCTTGCCTGCTACCTCATCAATCGTCTTCCATCCACCCTTCTCCACAGGAAAACACCACTTCTCCATTCTCTATCCGGACAAGGAGCCCTTTCCTCTCCCTCTCCGCATCTTTGGCTGCACTGCCTTTGTCCATATGCCATCTGCCACCCGTGACAAGCTTTCCCCCCGCTCCACCAAATATGTCTTTCTGGGGTACTCCACCACTCAGAAAGGCTATTGTTGCTTTAACCCTGTTCTTCGTCAGCAGTTCGTCTCTGCTGACGTTACCTTCTTCGAGAATGCCTCCTACTTCTCGGCTCCCTCCTCCTCTCCTTCCCCACCTTCTGACTCTCCTACTATTCCCTTCGTTCCCTTATCTCCTACCGAGATACCCCCTCCTCCTCCCTCTCCGTCTCCTCCTCTCGCTCCTCCTCTCTCCCCTCCTTCTCCACCTCCCTCTCCACCCTCTACGCCGCCGTCGCTCTCTTCTCCCGGGCCAGCTCTCTCTGCCACGGACGCTCCGGATCCCGAGGGGGCTGCCGACCTGGATCTCCCTGTGGCGCTTCGAAAAGGGGTGCGCACATGTACCCTTCACCCCCTGGCTGCTGTTGTTTCCTATGATCGTCTTACACCTTCTCGTCGGGCCTTTGCGCTGGCTATCTCTGCTACTGCCACGCCTCGCTCCTATCAGGAAGCCCTTGCGATTCCCCATTGGAAGCTGGCCATGGATGAGGAAATGGCGACCCTCACGGAGCGGGGTACCTGGACTCTTGTTCCCCCTCCCTTTGGTACTGATGTTGTTGGCTGTCGCTGGGTCTTTGTGGTCAAATTTGGCCCCGACGGCACTGTGGATCGCTATAAGGCTCGCCTGGTTGCTAAGGGCTTTACTCAGACTTATGGGGTTGATTACTTTGACACCTTCTCCCCCGTGGCTCGTCTCAGCACTATCCGGGTTCTTCTCTCTGTGGCCGTCAATCGAGATTGGCTGATCTCTCAGCTGGACGTCAAGAATGCCTTCCTTTATGGTGACCTTCACGAGGCCGTTTACATGGAGCAACCTCCTGGGTATGTTGCTCAGGGGGAGACACGGGTATGCCGGTTGCAGAAGGCAATTTATGGCCTCAAGCAGAGTCCTCGAGCTTGGTTTGACAAGTTCAGCGGCATTGTGGCGGCTGTTGGTTTTGTGCGAAGCTCTGCTGATCACTCTCTCTTTATTCGTAAAACTCCTTCTGGGCTGGTTGTTCTGGCTGTGTATGTCGATGATATTCTTCTCACCGGCGATGACCAGGAAGGGGTAGCCCTGACAAAGCGACATCTTCGCCAACATCTCATCACTAAAGATATGGGCTCTCCAAAGTACTTCCTGGGGATCGAAATCTCTCGGAAGCCCGACTCCTTAGTTCTCTCTCAGCGTAAGTATGCCCTTGATCTTCTAAAAGAGGCAGGATTGACTGGAGCAAAACCTGCCCGATGCCCCATGGCTACTGGGGAGGACAAAACCTGGACAGATGATTCGCCTCCTCTTTCAGATAGTTCGCGGTACAGGCGTCTGGTTGGTAAGCTCATATACCTCACAGTGACCAGACCCGATATTTCCTATGCTGTAGGTAAGGTGAGTCAGTTCATGCAAGCGCCTAGGGAGTGTCATCTACAGTCCGCCTTGCGGATCTTGGAGTATGTCAAAGCAGCGCCTGGGAAAGGCCTACTTTTTCAGAAGAATGGTCATCTGAGGATTGAAGCCTACTCAGATGCAAGTTATGCTGATGACAAAGGGGATCGCAAGTCAACCTCAGGATTTTGCACATTTGTTGGGGGAAATCTGGTGAGCTGGAAGAGCAAGAAGCAGTCTGTTGTCTCCAAGTCCAGTGCAGAAGCTGAGTATCGCAGTATGGCGTCAACCACTTGTGAATTAAAATGGCTGCGGGCTCTCATGCTAGACTTAGGAGAGGTGTACAATCATCCTCTACCTATGTTCTGTGATAACAAGGCCGCCATATACATCTCCAAAAATCCGGTATTCCATGAAAGAACCAAGCACATTGAGGTCGACTGCCATTTCATTCGTGAAGAGATTTTAAAAGAACAGATTTGCACTCCTTTTGTCACGTCTGATAAAGAGCTGGCTGACATCTTCACCAAGCCAGTTTCCGCCTCGTTTCTGCATGTTTGCGACAAGCTGGGCATGGTTGATATATATGCTCCAGCTTGAGGGGGAGTGTTAAAGTTGGAGACCGGGCGGTCTGTCTTGGCGGGTTGGAGACCGCGCGGTCTGGCGGCTTGACTCTTCGGCTTGTTAACCGGGCGGTCTAGCGATCTTCATCGGCGACCTATCTGCTTCTCTTATGGTAAGCCATGCGGTTAGCCCTTCTGTCTAACCGCGCGGCTTGTGCGGTTTTACCTTGTACAGTCCGCTTAACTTGTATTTTTTAGTCCCACATCTCTTATTTGTATTCTCTCTTCTCTCCTCCATTATATATAAGGGAGGGCATACCTTTGTAATAGATATTATTTTTGGATAATAAAATTTCAATTATTCAAAAGTTATTCTGCTTGTTCTCTCTTTTTACTGCTTTCTAACAAAAACAACGAGCTGTGATGCCACGTCAAGCAGGGGATAACTGCTGACGCTCAGGCAACACTCTAATCCTTCAAATCATAACTTAAAATGAATAGAAAACTGATTTTTAAATTAATTGGCCGTATCCCTCGGCTCAGTGGATCAGATAGTCCACGGTTTGAAAACTATTTTTATACGTAGCGGAAAAATACTTCATTTATGCTAAACATCCTAAAAGAGCGCATAAGCGTCCTAAGAGGACAACTTACACTATGCAAGACCCTAGGTTTCAATTTATAATATTTATAAAGAAAACCATCTTTTTACGCATTTGGAAAATAATGATTGAGCTTTTATAAAACATGCTGATCATGCAATACATATAGTAGTTCTTTATAGGTTTTAAAGTAACTAGCAACCTAGCATAAAACATTCTCAGAGAGCAAGTGAAACTACCACAAAACAGGTAAACTAGCAGCTAAGCAAAGACTTAGTATCACAAAGGAAAACCACCAACGAGCGTTAACAACCTGACACGAACTCGCTGGCGAGCATGTATGTCTGTACTACTACAAAGCTAAAGAACTACCTCAACAAGTGAGGAAAACACTGCCACAACGCAGTGCACAAGGAAACTCCTGAAACTAGCCGTACAGCCGGCTACAGACCTGAACCTGAGGCATTCAAAAGAAGAACACCTCAGCAAGAAATAATAAAACAAGTGGCAAAGAAACATCAGATAATAATCGAATGAAAAGAGCAGAAAGAAAAAGGGTTACCAACCCTGCAAGAGAAATGCTGAAAATCTCAGCTAAAGAATCCAAAAAGGGACAAAATGTAAGTGAAACAGTCAGTAAAGTGAGAGAAATGCAACAAGTATTAAAACGTACCAAACTCCGCTCAAGCCTGCAGAGACAAAAAGGGAACCAATATGCATCAAAAGAACAGTATGAAAGGAACTAACAGTCCTAAACTTGTAAATCGTTAGCACTGGCACAAATCCCAAACCTGTGTCGGACACTAAGAACAGTCACAACCGAACAACCAGGTCCAGGTGTCTCAAGAGTACTAAAGGGGCCGCCACAGGGTCCACACACATAGAGTTCCAACCTCTTACAGGAACCCAAAATGTCCAAAGGAGGGAATGGTGGTGGCCACGGCTCGAACTCCCCCGGTACCATACTCCTTCAGAAACCCAGCTACCACATGCTAAGGATGCACGATTCGGCACCAAAACTAGCCGACAACACCACTTAAAAACTACCAAGTTTTACAACCAAAACCCGCCGAAATATTTCCCCCTACCCGCCGAACTATTTCCCCCTACCCGCCGAATTATTTCCCCCTACCCGCCGAATTATACTTAAAATAAATTCTGATAACTTCCTAGTTTAGGCCGATCACAAGCCCTAACCTAGGAATATTTCTAATCTCACCTATATTACTCCGGTATTTTACGACAAGGAGAATAAATAAGGCGAAAAACAACCCATGGAGGCACGCAAGAGGGGAGAAATCCACTTGCCTCAAATCGTTCTTGAAAACGTGCACCCAAAATACTCCAACACGTAGATCCGTCCAAAAGGGGGCACGCGGAGACGAGATCTACGAAAAAACGGTCAACCGGGGTTAGGGCCAAAAAAAAATCTATGGCGAAACGGTCACCGAAACGGGAAAAACTTACCGCGATCTCGAAGCTCTCGCCGAGAGCTTTCCAACGCCGCGATCGGATCGAAAATCCGTCCACCGGATCGGCGGTGGCGGCCGCCGGAAGATTCGCGAACGAGGGGTTCCGCACACGCCAAAAACAATTCGCACGGGAGGGCTGCTGGTTCGGGGATGTAGAAGGTTTCTCTCTTTTGTTTAAATATAAATACTTATAATAATAATATAAATAATAATAATATATCTATTATTAAAATAACCAAAAAATGTAAAAAAGAGGGGGGGAAAGGCTGTCTCACCGAAAACATGATTCGGTGAGAATCATCTCACCGAATCATATGCATTCGGTGAGATGATTCTCACTGAAATCTTACTTCTTATTATTTTATTTTATTAATTCTTATATATATATATATATATATATATATATATATATATATATATATATATATATATATATATATATATAAATAAGTAATAATTATAATAATAAAATGATATAACCTTATATCATTACGGAGGGCCAAACGCGCGCCGAATCGAACGAAATTCGCATCGTAGGCGAATGACGACGCTACGAATCCAACGGCGAAGTCGAAATTGAATTCCGACGCACCGTTTTCGAGATAATAATTTCTAAAGTTAACGGCGTACGCTAAAACATACAAACTTCAATCGCGCGCTGAGGCTCCAAAAATGCTCGGAACGCGACGAAACTTGACGAGCAAGTCTAAAATTAGCCGATCTAATTTCCTAATATAAAATTTTCCACTCCCGACGCAAATCCCAAAATTTGGCCGGTCAAACCTAACGAACGCAAACGCGCTACGACAAAGTCGGTAACAAAATCCGACGAACAAAACTCGGGCAAATTCTCCCGAAGCCAAAACTCAAGCATTCCCCAAGAGGCTCCACCGGGTCACCAAACAGACTCCGGCTCGCTAGGGAATCTTGCTACCAGGCATCACCAAGACACGCAGGGAACCTAAAGAGCTAAGAGCACGCTCTAACAACGTCACATGACCAACACGCGCTAACATAACGCTCTGACGTCATAATACGTCAAATAAGAAATTAAATAAATCACTGGAAAATCGGGGGCGTTACAGTCACTCCCCCTAAAAGAAAGTTTCGTCCCGAAACTTTACGCATAAAACACTTCTACCATAGAAGGAAAAGAAAATAACCAAGGGTTATCGAATGCTTACCGAGCACAGCTAGGAGAACAAATGAGGATGCGCCTCCCTCATAGCTGACTCCAACTCCCAAGTCGCGCTCTCCACGTCTTGGTTTTTCCACAGAATCTTTACCATCAGTATTGTCTTTCTCCGCAACACTCGATCTTGCACATCCAAAACACGAATAGGAACTTCCACGTAAGAAAGGTTAGGCTCCAACTGGGGCACTGCATCCAGAACTTGTCTGTCACCTAGCACGCACCTCCGCAGTTGGCTCACGTGAAAAACATTGTGCACGCCAGGAAAATTTTCGGGCAATTTCAACTTGTAGGCTGACACACCAATCCGCTCCACAATTTCAAATGGTCCCACATACCTTGGGTCCAACTTATGGTTCTTACCGAACCTCTTCACTCCAACCATCGGGGAAACCTTAAGGAATACCATGTCCCCCACAGAAAATTCCAAAACGGACCTACGCCGATTGGCGTTCTTCTCGTATCGCTCTTGAGCTATCCGAAGCTTCTCTCGAATAAGCTTTACAGAGACTTCCATTTCTTCTAAGGCATCTGGACCTAACATCGGCCTCTCACCAACCTCAGCCTAAAATAGAGGAGTTCTACATCGTCTTCCATATAGCGCTTCGAAAGGAGCCATTTGCAGACTCTCTTGATAACTGTTATTGTAGGCGAACTCCATCAACCTCAAGCGTTCATCCCACGCTCCTCCGTGGTCTAATATATAACAACGGATCATATCTTCCACAATCTGATTAACACGCTCCGTTTGACTATTGGTCTGTGGATGATATGCGGTATAATATCTCAAGTCAGTTCCCAATCCTTCTTGAAGGCTATTCCAGAAACGAGACGTAAACCTGGAGTCTCGATCTGATACTATACTTACGGGTACTCCATGTAACCTGATAACTTCATTCAAATATAGCTCCGCTATCTTTTTCATCGAGTAACCAATCTGAAATGGTACGAAGTGCGCACACTTTGTTAATCTATCAACAATCACCCAAACAGAGTCATGCCCTCGGGGAGATCTCGACAAACCAGTAATGAAATCCATTGAGATACTCTCCCACTTCCAAGTTGGAATCTCTAAAGGCGCTAATTTTCCACCAGGCCTTCCATGATCAGCCTTAACTCTTTTGCACGTAAAAAATTCTGACACAAACCTTGCAATGTCACCCTTCATCCCAATCCGCCGGGCAATCTGTTTCAAGTCCTTATACATTTTTGTAGACCCTGGATGGTAGGCCACACTTGAACCGTGTGCCTCACTGCACAACTTAACTCGAATATCTCGAAAATTGGGGACGCAAAATCTACCGCGGTACTTTAGAGTACCCGCGTCATCGATCGAAAAGTCAGGCAGCTCCCCCTTCTCAGTTCTATTATGAAGGTGCAGTAGATCAGGATCGTCCTTTTGATGAAGCCTCGTAAGAGAAATCCATGAAGGCTCAGACACTTCCAAACTGCTTGGCGAGTCACATCTACCAACTGAAATATCCATTAAAAGGAACTCTTCTACTAACAACTCGGTGGAGAGATTGAAAATTTTCCCTGTCTTCCTGCTCAAGGCGTCGGCTACCACGTTAGCCTTACCCGGATGGTATAAGATCTCCACTTCATAATCAGCCACATACTCTAACCATCTGCGCTGGCGCAAGTTCAACTCCTTTTGAGTGAAGACGTACTTCAAACTCTTATGATCTGTATAAATCTTGCGCTGCGCGCCATACAACAAGTGTCTCCATAATTTCAATGCATAAATAACTGCTGTGAATTCCAAGTCATGCGTAGGGTAGTTCCTTTCATGAATCTTAAGCTGTCTTGACCCATACGCAATCACTTTTCCTTCTTGCATCAGCACACAACCAAGACCCACGTGGGATGCGTCTACGTAAACGACATAGTCTAATCCTTCCGTAGGCAATGTCAATATCGGAGCAGTGCACAGTCTATTCTTTAGCTCTTGGAACGCTTCTTCGCACTTATCGCTCCACACAAATGCTGCATTCTTCTGCGTCAATTTGGTCAATGGCGCAGATAACGTAGAGAAACCCTCTACAAATCTTCTATAGCAGCCAGCCAACCCTAGGAAGCTTCTTATTTCTTTGGGTGTGGCAGGCCTCGTCCATTCCATAACTGCAGCTATCTTTTCTGGGTCGACAGAGATTCCGTCCTTGTTAACTACATGACCCAGGAAAGAAACCTGAGGCAACCAGAACTCGCATTTACTTAGCTTGGCGAACAACTTATGGTCCCTCAAGGCAGATAAAACAAGACGCAAATGTTGGTCATGCTCCTCAACATTGCGTGAATACACCAACACATCGTCTATAAATACGACTACAAACTTGTCCAGAAAGTCCTTAAAAACCCTGTTCATCATGTCCATGAAAGCAGAAGGTGCGTTGGTCAAGCCAAACGACATCACCAAAAATTCAAAATGTCCATGTCTGGAACGGAAGGCAGTCCGCGGGATATCTGATTCACGGATCCTTAACTGGTGGTAGCCCGAACGAAGGTCAATCTTAGAGAACACGGCACTGCCTCGCAGTTGATCAAACAAATCGTCTATCCTCAGCAACGGATACCTATTCTTGATCGTTATCTTATTTAGCTCTCTATAATCGATGCACAACCTCATCGATCCATCTTTTTTCTTGACGAACAAAACGGGAGCACCCCAAGGCGAAGAACTCGGCCTTACTCCCGGGCTGACCGTTGTCCATCCTGAAGTCCAAGCGTTTACCCTTGCATTGGATCACAACATCATATCTGGACAACCAGTCCATGCCTAGGATCACATCGAAGTCTTCCAGATCCAACAGCTTCAAATCAGCAATCGCGAGAAAATCGCCTAGTAAAATCGGACAACTCCGAATACCCTGATCCGAAACTACAGATTCCCCTGAAGGAAACTTGACACAGAACGCATCACCAACACGATCGAGATCCAAACGGTAACGCTCTACGAAGGCCCTAGCCACAAATGAGTGGGTAGCGCCGGAATCGAACAGAACACGCGCCCAGCGGTTCTTTACCTTAAATCGTCCTATAAAATTGCACACGCGACTAAGGAAGCGAACGCTCAAAACTATAACTATGAGCCAAACATTAAAACTAGGGGAGAATCTAACCTGATATCACTTGCGTGGACGCCTGAGCTTCCTCCATAGAGACCACGTTCAACTTTCCTTTTCCCTTGTCCACTCGCTGTGGCGGCGGCAAGGCCTGAAGAGGAACTGACTGCAGAGTAAGCTGAGCTTGCGGGCACTGATACTTGAGATGACCCTCTTGGCCGCACAAGAAACAACTTCTCGTCTTCTTCCAGCAATGGGCAGCATCGTGCCCCAGCTTCTTGCATACAGAACAAAACAAGTCTTTCTTTGGGATACCTTGGATCGCATGAATCTGCTCTTTCTTCTGAGCTCCTAATCTTTGATAGCACCTTTCCAATGGATGACCCGGTCGGCCACAGAAACTGCATACCTCTTTGTTTCTCTTCCTCGGAGCAGCGTCAGGGACCTGAGTACTCTTACCCTCATCAGACTTTCTTTTATCTTTTCTCAGTTGTTGACCTCGATTCTTGGCGTTATCAATTGCCTCTACCTTTAAGGCATCTTCCACCATACCAGCATGACTCGAGGTCGCATAGGCACTTGCTAATTGCTGGACGTCACTCCTTAGCCCAGCCAGAAATCGCTTGCTTCTATTTTCATCGGAACTCACCAAGTCTGGGGCAAATCGACTTAGCTTACTAAACTCGATTTCGTACTCGCTAACCGTGAGCTGCCTCTGCTTTAAGTGCAGGAAATCATTCATCAGACGGTCCCTCTCGACCGATGACAGAAACTTGCTCAGAAGTAGCTCCTTAAAGGACTCCCAGGAACACCCGTCCTTCAGACCTTCTTTCTCCCTCAGCCACCAGCCCTTTGCCAACCCTTTGAGCTGATATGCGGCTAACATCACTTTCTGATCATCAGTGATCCCGGAGTATGAGAACATCTCCTCGATTGATATCATCCAATCATCTAAGACCATGTAATTTGCCTTGCCATCATACGTCGGAGGCCTAAGTCGCTGAAACTGAGAAATAAAGGTCATCTCTGGTGGCACCATGACCGGAGGCACCAGAGGAGCGGGGGGAACAGGGACAGCTTGACCCACAACAGGGTCCTGAACTCTCGGAATTTGCCCTGCCACAACTGCTAACAAGGACTGGACCTGAGACTGCAAATCCATTACTTGCTTTGACAAGGCTTCATTGCTTTGTCGCAGACCTTCTATCATTGCGCTGCTCTGCGCACCTGAAGATTCTCCCTCCGATTGGGGAGTCAACCTTGTCGAGGGACGCCTCGACATTCTAATGGAGCAACAAAACACTAATTAGACACCTAGCCCACCCACTAGAACCAAACAACATAGTACAAACAATACATACTTAAGTATTTGCTCATGCTGCTAGCTTGCTCTGGGATTTTCAATAATGATGATATGCTTATCCTACGATGATTCACTATCATCACACTAACTCTTGTGCCTAGATCGGGAATGCATGAATTTATATTCTTTTTGACTCAAAAATTATGTGTGTACACATGTCATCCTGCAAATCTTTAGCTTGGCACGTTGTGCTTATGCAATGTTATGCTATGCATGATTGTGTTATGCATTCTAAAAAGGCCCTAATGCATGTTATGAGAGGCGTACACATGAAAATGTTATGCATCCCATACTACATAGCATTTCCATGCAACGAAAAAGAAAATGTGTTAGCCGCATTCATGTGGTGAGGTTATGCATCTCATACTACATAACCCTCACATGTTGCCTCCTATGGTGGATCCATATACAAACACATAGTATGCATCCCACACTACATAATATGCCTCGTATACTTCATGTTATGCCATGAGTGTAGTGTTCGTGCTTCAGCCAAGACGTGCTGATGACATATCGGTGTGTGTATGATATGACTCTAAACACCTAATACTAACAGGGACAGGTTGCCCGACAATTTGTCAAGCAAACTCCCTCTGATACCAACTGTCACATCCCGCATTTTCTCATTTATATAATGAATCAGAGCACGAGAAAACAACGAGCTGTGATGCCACGTCAAGCAGGGGATAACTGCTGACGCTCAGGCAACACTCTAATCCTTCAAATCATAAGTTAAAATGAATAGAAAACTGATTTTTAAATTAATTGGCCGTATCCCTCGGCTCAGTGGATCAGATAGTCCACGGTTTGAAAACTATTTTTATACGTAGCGGAAAAATACTTCATTTATGCTAAACATCCTAAAAGAGCGCATAAGCGTCCTAAGAGGACAACTTACACTATGCAAGATCCTAGGTTTCAATTTATAATATTTATAAAGAAAACCATCTTTTTACGCATTTGGAAAATAATGATTGAGCTTTTATAAAACATGCTGATCATGCAATACATATAGTAGTTCTTTATAGGTTTTAAAGTAACTAGCAACCTAGTATAAAACATTCCCAGAGAGCAAGTGAAACTACCACAAAACAGGTAAACTAGCAGCTAAGCAAAGACTTAGTATCACAAAGGAAAACCACCAACGAGCGTCAACAACCTGACACGAACTCGCTGGCGAGCATGTATGTCTGTACTACTACAAAGCTAAAGAACTACCTCAACAAGTGAGGAAAACACTGCCACAACGCAGTCCACAAGGAAACTCCTGAAACTAGCCGTACAGCCGGCTACAGACCTGAACCTGAGGCATTCAAAAGAAGAACACCTCAGCAAGAAATAATAAAATAAGTGGCAAAGAAACATCAGATAATAATCGAATGAAAAGAGCAGAAAGAAAAAGGGTTACCAACCCTGCAAGAGAAATGCTGAAAATCTCAGCTAAAGAATCCAAAAAGGGACAAAATGTAAGTGAAACAGTCAGTAAAGTGAGAGAAATGCAACAAGTATTAAAACGTACCAAACTCCGCTCAAGCCTGCAGAGACAAAAAGGGAACCAATATGCATCAAAAGAACAGTATGAAAGGAACTAACAGTCCTAAACTTGTAAATCGTTAGCACTGGCACAAATCCCAAACCTGTGTCGGAGACTAAGAACAGTCACAACCGAACAACCAGGTCCAGGTGTCTCAAGAGTACTAAAGGGGCCGCCACAGGGTCCACACACATAGAGTTCCAACCTCTTACAGGAACCCAAAATGTCCAAAGGAGGGAATGGTGGTGGCCACGGCTCGAACTCCCCCGGTACCATACTCCTTCAGAAACCCAGCTACCACATGCTAAGGATCCACGATTCGGCACCAAAACTAGCCGACAACACCACTTAAAAACTACCAAGTTCTACAACCAAAACCCGCCGAAATATTTCCCCCTACCCGCCGAACTATTTCCCCCTACCCGCCGAATTATTTCCCCCTACCCGCCGAATTATACTTAAAATAAATTTCGATAACTTCCTAGTTTAGGCCGATCACAAGCTCTAACCTAGGAATATTTCTAATCTCACCTATATTACTCCGGTATTTTACGACAAGGAGAATAAATAAGTCGAAAAACAACCCATGGAGGCACGCAAGAGGGGAGAAATCCACTTGCCTCAAATCGTTCTTGAAAACGTGCACCCAAAATACTCCAACACGTAGATCCGTCCAAAAGGGGGCACGCGGAGACGAGATCTACGAAAAAACGGTCAACCGGGGTTAGGGCCGAAAAAATCTATGGCGAAACGGTCACCGAAACGGGAAAAACTTACCGCGATCTCGAAGCTCTCGCCGAGAGCTTTCCAACGCCGCGATCGGATCGAAACTCCGTCCACCGGATCGGCGGTGGCGGCCGCCGGAAGATTCGCGAACGAGTGGTTCCGCACACGCCAAAAACAATTCGCACGGGAGTGCTGCTGGTTCGGGGATGTAGAAGGTTTCTCTCTTTTGTTTAAATATAAATACTTATAATAATAATATAAATAATAATAATATATCTATTATTAAAATAACCAAAAAATATAAAAAAGAGGGGGGGAAAGGCTGTCTCACCGAAAACATGATTCGGTGAGAATCATCTCACCGAATCATATGCATTCGGTGAGATGATTCTCACCGAAATCTTACTTCTTATTATTTTATTTTATTATATATATATATATATATATATATATATATATATATATATATATATATATATAAATAAGTAATAATTATAATAATAAAATGATATAACCTTATATCATTACGGAGGGCCAAACGCGCGCCGAATCGAACGAAATTCGCACCGTAGGCGAATGACAACGCTACGATTCCAACGGCGAAGTCGAAATTGAATTCAGACGCACCATTTTCGAGATAATAATTTCTAAAGTTAACGGCGTACGCGAAAACATACAAACTTCAATCGCGCGCCGAGGCTCCAAAAATGCTCGGAACGCGACGAAACTTGACAAGCAAGTCTAAAATTAGCCGATCTAATTTCCTAATATAAAATTTTCCACTCCCGACGCAAATCCCAAAATTTGGCCGGTCAAACCTAACGAACGCAAACGCGCTACGACAAAGTCGGTAACAAAATCCGACGAACAAAACTCGGGCAAATTCTCCCGAAGCCAAAACCCAAGCATTCCCCAAGAGGCTCCACCGGGTCACCAAACAGACTCCGGCTCGCTCGGGAATCTTGCTACCAGGCATCACCAAGACACGCAGGGAACCTAAAGAGCTAAGAGCACGCTCTAACAACGTCACATGACCAACACGCGCTAACATAACGCTCTGATGTCATAATACGTCAAATAAGAAATTAAATAAATCACTGGAAAATCGGGGGCGTTACAGCAGCAACCAAGATGGGGCCTCCAGGAGCCGAACAATCGGCTCTGCTGGAGGCAGTAGGAGTGGCAGGACCAAGGCCACCAGAGAGATTTCCATGTAGGAGACAACCACCAGAAGGCCAGGTTCATTTCAACCCCCGAGGCTCGAGGAAGGGCCAAAGGCCTCCTCTCCCCGATCAATATCAGGCAGGGAGTCAGGGTGGAATTGCCCTATTGCGATTTCTATCTAAAGGAGGGCCATGTTACGGCCATGTGACCGGAGTTCCTAGAGTTGAGGGGAACCAGGGAGTAGCAGCAACAATAAGACCGCTGCGAGGTGCGGATTGTTGAAGTCATGACTAGGGGAGAGGGGGACCGATGCGAGGATAAGGTTGATGTCGGCAACCGAGGAGAGATCAGAGTGATCCACAGGCAGGGGGAGTCTATGCTGTTCGAAAGATGAGTCTACATACTATGTATAGCTGTAGTGTTTCCTCCACATCTCTAGACCCACCACCAGAGGAGAAGATAACCATCTCCAGGATGGACATGCTGGAGCATGAGGATCCTTTTTGCGAGCCGTTGGTCATCCAAACCACGGTCAAGAACTTAACTGCCTCCCAGATCCTAATCGATAACGGGAGCTCATTTAGCATCATCTTTAAGGAGTTCGACGCAATGAAGGTGGAGGCCCGGAGGGTGCAGGCCTCGGATGAACCTCTCTTTAGGTTCTAAGGAGAGAGGATGGAGGTGGAAGGAGGAGTAGTACTCCATGTTACATTGGGTGACAGTTCAAAAACCGTAGGTTCGTCATCGTGGACGTGCCCGACAGTTACAATGCTATCTTCAGACGGCGCCTCATCAGTGTCTTTCGATGTGTGCCCTCGTATTTCCATCAGTTCTTGAAGTTCAATGTTGAGGGAATCCAGGTCAGTATCCGGGGATACCCCAAGGTGTCAAGGGAGTGTAATGTCACCATGGTGAGCTCCATCTCTTGGCAAGGAGGAGCCGAGGAGATGGAGAGGAGGATGGAGGAGCTGTCCGGGCAAGAGGATGATGCGATGGAAGTGGAATAATAGGTCCACACTGAGGTGGAGGTGACAGAAGGAGCTCAAGAGGAGCCAGCCGAGGTGATGGCCGTGGAGGAAGTTGAGGAGGAGGAGGTCACGGTCTAAGGTGAGGGAGTCATTGGAGAGTGGGAAGAGCAGTCCCGACTGGAGGCTACTGAGGAGGTGGTAGAGATGGAGGTTCTCGCCCAGAGAGGTGGGGTGGAGAAGGTGCGGATTAGTGTGGGGTTGAGCCCGAAGTACCGCGGGAGGATGCTGGAATGCATCCAGGAGAACGTGGACATCTTTGGGAGAAGCGTGGAAGAAATGTAGGGGATTAATGCAGACGTTGTCCGCCACTGCCTCAATATAGATCCAGAAGCCCACCCCATACAGCAGAAGAATAGGTCTACAACAGACAGGTTGGTCGAGCCCATCATGAAGGAGGTGACCAAGCTCCTAAAGGGCGGCTTCGTATCCGAAATCCAATACCTCGACTGTGTCTCCAATATTTTAATGTTTTTAAAAAACGATGGGCGGTGAAGGATGTGTGTTGTTATTTATTTATTAAATAAATCATGTCCTAAAGATTATTATCCCATGCCTTGGATCGACGTGCTAGTTGTATCAACCGTCAGTTTCTATGTGATTAGTTTCTTGGATGTTTTTTCAGGTTATCATCAAATCAGGATGCACCCACCTGACATAAAATATATCTCCTTCATCACTGGGGATGGGTGCTATTGCTACTAGATGATGCCCTTCGATCTAAAGAATGCAGGGGAAACATATTAAAGGTTGATGTATCAGGTCTTCCAAGAATAGAAAGGGAAGAACCTGGTGGTGTACGTAGATGATGTCATGATCAAGAGTCAGGATGTTGACTCTCACCTCCGGGATCTGGAAGAGACCTTCAGCACCCTGTGGAAGTACAAGATGAGGCTAAATCCCTTGAAGTGTGTCTGTGGGGCAAGCAGGGGAAAGTTTTTAGGCCATCTCATTACTCCTGTAGGTGTAGAGCCCAACCCTGATAAGGTTACGTCGATCATGGAGTTAGGGTCACCTCAGAATGCCAAGGTGGTCCAGCGGCTGACAGGAAAGTTGGCAGCACTTAACTGGTTCCTCTCTCGGGTAGGAGAGAAGTGCTCTCCCTTCTTCAAAGCGTTGAGGGGTGTCAGAAGTTTGAATGGTCCAAGGAGTGAGAGGAGGCATTCCAATCCTTGAAGGGGCCATTGACCTAGGCTCTGCACCTCCAATGGCCCAAGGAAGTGGAGAACTTATCCCAGTATCTTCGGTTGGGAGCCGAGGCCTTGAGCTCCATCTTAGACTGGGAAGAAGGGAAGAAACAGTTGCCTATCTATTATTTGAGTAGAGTCTTGAGGAAGGCAGAGCTCTGTTATTTGATTCTGGATATGTTAGCTTTTGCCCTGGTTATCTCGGCTCGGAGGCTCATACCCTACTTCTAGGCACACTCCATCTGGGTGGTAACTGACCACCCCCTCTGCAACATCTTTGAGGTGCTGGAGCACTCGGGGAGATTGGCAAATTGGTCAGTGTAGTTGCTTAAGTTTGACATATCCTTCATTCCCCGCCTCTCGATCAAGGCCCAAGCGATGGCCGACTTTCTTACTAATTATGTGGTCGAGGTGGCAGAGGAAGAACTCACACGTCCAGACCCTTGGAAGGTTATGGTGGATGGTGCTTCAGGAAGGAATTCCTTGGGTGTGGGGGTGATCTTGGAGAGCCCCCAGGGAGCAAGGATCGAACAAATGGTGGTAGTACATTTTACCATCAGCAACAATCAAGTTGAGTAAGAGGTAGTGATAGAAGCATTATGCCTGGCCAGGGAGCTGGGAGTGCATGACATGGAGGTCCTCGGAGACTCCATGGTGATCGCCTCCCAGATCAATGGGGAGTTCGAGGCAAGGGTGACAACTCTCCGGTTGTACTTGATAAAGGTGAAGGGTGTAATCGGCTTGTTCCAGACATTCTCAATCTGGCACATTCCAAGGGAAGAAAATGAGTAGGTGGATCAATTGGCCAAGCACGGACACCGGTGGGTTGCACCATCACCGAATTGTTTTGCCCATCCATCGAGGAGGGGGAGCTGATGGAGGTGGACCAGCACCCCTCATGGATGGATCCTTTTGCAACTTTCCAATCTACGGGGGAGTATGCATAGGGGATGGACAAGAATCGATTCAAGCATAAGTCGGCATACTACCTCATGCGCGACGGGCAGCTGTATAGAAAGACCCTCTCGGGGATGTTGGGAAGTTGTGCGGCCAAGAGGTAGGTCCCGAGGATTCTGTAAGAGGTCCATTCCGGGGACTGTGAGAGTCACTCTGAGAGCTTAACCATGGAGAGGAGGATAGTCAGGCAAGTATATTTCTGGCCGACCTCGGGCCATGATGCTGCTGAGTTCGTGAAAATGTGCCACAAGTGTCAGTTTTTTGCCCCTCTCAAATTTCTACCAGCTCAGCGTCTCAGGAGCATCACGACACCCTGACCCTTTGCCATCTAGTGATTGGACCTGGTGGGACACTTTCCCCAGGCTAATGGGAAAAGGAGGTTCTTATTAGTCATGATCGATTATTTTTCTATGTGGTTGGAAGTGAAGGAGCTGGCCAAGGTGACCTCCCAAGTAATGAGGAATTTTGTATGGGGAGAGATCATCTGCCACCATTGACTGCCCCAGGCCATTGTCACAGAAAATGTGCCTCAGTTCCCCAGCATGGAGTTCATCAGCTTTTGTGTATATCTTGGGATTGACCTCAGGTTTCCCTCAGTCCACCACTCCAGGAGCAACGGGCAGGTGGAGGCGGAAAACAAGATCTTTTTAAACCTCTTGAAGAAAAAAGTTGAGAACTTGAAGGGGAGCTGGGTAGAATAGCTTCCTTCAGGCCTTCGGTCCTTGAGGACGACCCCCAACATATCCACGGGGTAGATCCCTTTCAAACTCTCCCATGGCTGTGAAGCAATACTTCCTCTACAATTCGAGGTTCAGACGCCTTAGATAGTTGAGACAGAAGGAGGTAGAGAAGAGTGGAGGGCATAGAACAAGGATGAGTTGCGGCTCTCCTTGGACATGGTGGAGGTGTTGCGCGACCTATCAGCTGTCTGGTAGGAAGAGGTCAAGCGAAGAATGACTAAGTATTTTTACAAGCACATTCAAATCAAGTAGTTCACGGAAGGAGACTTGTCTTCAAAAAGGTGGATGCTGTCAGAAGATCAGCTGCCGTGGGGATGCTCAACCCCAACTGTGAAGGCCCGTACATTGTATAGGAAGAATTGAGATCGGGAGTGTATTGCCTCTGCGATGTGGAAGGCGAGATCCTAAGTCACACCTGGAGTGGTGATGACTTGAAACGATTATATCCATGAACAAAGTATATAACACCCTCTTTTATGAACATAAGATATCACATCATTTCAGATCTCTTGAGCAATATTTTGTACGGCCGAAGGTTTTCATGAAACATACCCCGAGCAGATCCCGGTGCTAGGATCCCACTAGCTGTCAGGGCTGGATGTCACTCGAGGAGTCTATTTAAGTCTCGAGATGCTCTCATAGTCAGGCTTCCATCTAGATGGCTGGGTCGAAATCCTCGATGGACATTATCCTTGCTATGGAGCTAGGTCTCGAGATGCTCCCACTGTCAGGCTTCTATCCAACTGACAGGGTCGGGATCCTTGATGGATATTTTTATGGATCTGGAGCTAGGTCTCGAGATGCTCCCACTGTCAGGCATAAATTTGGCTGGCAGGATCGGGATCCTTAATGGAAATCAATATGGCTCTGGAGCTAGGTCTCGAGATGCTCCCGCTGTCAGGCTTCCATCTAGATGGAAATGACGGGATCCTCGATGGATATCGTTCTTTCTCTGGAGCCATATCACGAGATGCTCCCGCTACCAAGATCTCATCTAGCTGGCTGGGTTGGTATCCTCGATGGACATCATTCTTGCTCTGGAACTAAGTCAAGTTGCTCTCACTGTCAGGCTTTCACCCAGCTAACAAGGTAGTTGGGCACTTGTGAAACAATGTAAAGTACCTTAAAAACCTTGTCCTGGGCTACTCATGCCAGCTAGGGATGCTTGAAATCTGGGGAAGTCTGAGAGGAAGTTCAAGACTTCAATGAGATCTCTCCAATTAGGGATCATGCAAAGACTGGTTCTCGTAAGAGGTATCCTATGCGCGCATGAACCAATTGGACAAGAACGACGAGAGATCTTGCCCTATACAGTAAATTATTAAAGTCATGGGTTTACCAGGTTAGCCCAGCGAGAATTCAATACATGGTCTCATGATATTTCGTGATCACGAACTCTTAAGAAAAAGTGCGAGACAAATGCGTTTTGGCATAATAGAGCATTCGAAATTAAAGCATAAAAAAAGCAAGCAAAAAGATTTCCCATAACAAAAATTCATTTTTTATATTATCAATAAACAGTTTCATGTCACAAAGGGCAGAGCCCGAAAAAAAGGAAAATTACAAAAGAAATATAAAAAAGCTTCAGGGCGATGACGCCGAGCTCTCGCTCTCGCTGGAGCGTGCAACAATGTCTTCAGGCTCAGGGACAGGAAGGAAGAGCACCGGGAGTAGGATCTCGGCCGTCACCTTCTTACCATCGCTATTCAAGAATCCAGCCTGGTTCATCGCCTAGATGGAATGCCTCGTCGCCTCAATCACATTATCCTACATCATCATATTAATCTCATGTGGCGTGTACATCAGAGCATTTTTCCCTTCGCCCGAGTGAGGAGGGATCAGCGAGTCGATCCATTGCTGGTTTTGGGCCTTTATTCTACGAGTCTCCTCCTCGAGTTGGGTAATGTACGCGTCCTTTTTAGCGATAGTCGCGGCATACTACAGTACGATAAAAGGTTAATGCGAGAACAATGTTCATTGATCGCAGCAAAAAAGAAAAGGCATACCGCTATAGCCTCTCGCAGGGCGAGATTCTTTTTGGCAGTGTCCAAATCCTGCGTCAGTTTTGCCACTTCCTTGTTCAGCTTTGATCATGCTTCGCTCACATACACCAATTATCGTGAGAGGAAGATGCCGCAACGGGCTGATATGTGGGCGAGTTTGATGGCGTGGAATTAAGAACGCAAGCTCTCATAAGAAAGCGACTTCATCAGCGCCTCATCATAGTAAGCGGACTGTCCCGCCAGTACAGACCAGATGCGAGAGCATAGGCTGGGCCTGAGAACATCTCCACCTCTTGATAGGAGGGGATTAAGGTAGAGATGGAAGTCCTGTTGGCTTCCCGGTCCCATACCAACAAAGGCTCGCCGGATTCATCCAGCACCTTCTTGCCCAGGCCAAAGTTTCTATGGTCCTTGTGCATCGGTCCTTTTTTTGCTGTCGAGGTCCTGCCAATCACCTCCACTTTCTCCTCCATGTCTCGCCATCAGCACTCGCCGATATATCTGAGGCAATATCCTCACCCATAGAGAGAACTATTATTTGTTGCTTCTTAGGAGGTGGAGGATGGGAGGAGTTGGGCTTTCGCTTCTGGACGCTTGATCCCAGCAGCGATTTCGCCATGATTCTACAGGACGTAGCGGTGGCCTTGTCACGTTCCATTTCAGAAGAGAGTGCAGCATGGGGAGGGTTAAAGGGGAAGTCTCGCACCCCTAAACAAATATCATAAGTTAGAAAAATTAGAATGCATGCAATCTTTAAGGAAGGGCGAATACGAGAACTACCTTCCCAGGCGAGAACTTGAAGAAGTGTTTCGATATTCCTCCTTTAGAAAGGAACGTCAAAATCCTTCCCAAAGAGGTGTTTGTCGAGCCTGACCTCATGCCCGCCGAGACTGGGAGGGTGGTATGTATAGTACTCCTATTGGATCAGCGAGAGCGGGAGGTTGCCGAAATCTCTAGAGATGAAAATGAATTTCTTGACCCAGTTAAGGTTTTTGTTGGCGAGTCCTTTTGCCTTAAGAATATTGCTAGATAAGAAGGTGACCCCGTCCCTCTTGGTGTGGACGTTGAATATTTTACGGAAGACCGGGAGACTGAATTCCATTCGCTCTGACAGTAGCAAGTAGGCAAATGCGACCAGTATCGCTATGGAGTTAGGGTTGAGTTGCGCGGGAACCACACCAAAGTTGCAGAGGGCCTGGCGAATCTTGGACCAGACGGGGAGACGCAACTCTACTTCTGTAACGCCCCCGGTTTTTTCTGTGTTTTGTTTTATCCTTGGCTGGCGTTACGACGGCGTATTTCCGGCATTTTGCCGTTTTAGAGCATGGTCTTAGCTCTTAGGGTTCCCTGTGTAGCCTGTTTGTAGCCTGTTGCAAGATTCCCCAGCTAGCTGGTGTCCGTTTGATGACTCGGCTGGGCCTCTTAGGGAATGCTTGTGTTTTGGCTTCGGGTCGTGTTATCCCGGGTTTCGTTCGTCGAATGCTAATTTCGACTTCGCAGTTGTGTTCCTAGCATGGGTTTTTAGCTGCGACGTGAATTTCGTCTTTTTCCGAGATGTTTCGGGTCTTGTGTTGTTTTGATATTGAGTGTAAGTAATTATTATTATGTTGATTGTTTATTATTAAACTGATATGTATATATAGCCTTGGGTTAGAATTAGGGCTCGGTTCATTTGTTTCTTCTCTTTTTCTCTGCTTGGTAGAAGCCGCCGCATGTACGAGAGGAAGAGCACCGCCGGACTACCCTAGCCTTCGAACGCCGATTTCCTGGAGATTTAGCGGCCGAAATTCGATTTCGAGAGTGCATCTGGACTGCCCTCGCCTGGATCTGCATTCTTTCTGCTCCTCAGTTGGTGCTCTGCGGCTAGATCCGAGAGTGGGGGATGCTGCCGACCAAGTTTTTCTGGTATTGAGGCAAGTGATGTCCCCTCATCCTTGCCAAAGTTGATCTTTGTCTTTTTCTTTGACTTAATTTTATCTCCTTCCTGCTTAGATCTTAGGTGTACGCTAGGGTTCGTTCCCGATCATGCTGTGATTAGTGTAGAAAGTTCCAGTTAAAATCTCAGTTTTCCTGTGGGATTGTGTCTATAGGGGCAGATTTGGTTCGGTTCAGGTCGAGTAGTTGCTATTGTCGATGGATGTTGTACCCTAGAGAGAGACCTCGTTCTCGTTTCTGGTTGTTTGTTGGATCTGGCGCCTGTAGCCAGTCGTGGTGTCGACATTTTGTGTCGACACCGGCCAGTCGTGGTGTCGACACTTGGTTTCGACACCAGCAGCGGCAGTGTCGACACCTTGTGTCGACACCGGCCGTAGTGGTGTCGACACTTGGTGTCGACACCAGCAGCGGCTGTGTCGACACCTTATGTCGACACTGGCCGCAGTGGTGTCGACACTTGGTGTCGACACCAGCAGCGGCAGTGTCGACACCTTGTGTCGACACCGGCCGTAGTGGTGTCGTCACTTGGTGTTGACACCAGCAGCGGCAGTGTCGACACCTTGTGTCGACACCGGCCGTAGTGGTGTCGACACTTGGTGTCGACACCAACAGCGGCAGTGTCGACACCTTGTGTCGACACCGGCCGCAGTGGTGTCGACACTTGGTGTCGACACTTGGTGTCGACACCAGCAGCGGCAGTGTCGACACCCTGTGTCGACACCGACCGCAGTGGTATCGACACTTGGTGTCGACACCGGCAGCGGTTGTGTCGACACCGGCTTGTCGTGGTGTCGACACATCGTGTCGACACTGGGTGCTGCGCTTGTTTTGGGGTCAGGAAGACTCGGGGTTGGTTCTTTTTAGGCGTGCAAGGACGCGTCGGTTGGACCCGACATTTTTGCCTTGGGTTCGTGTGTTTCTTAGGATTGTTAGTGTGACCATTCCCTAGGGGGGTCATTGGGTGTTCGGCTAATTTCTGCATGCCGACTCTTGGGTTGTGGCAGGTGGTGGAGTTTTGGTGGCCTATGGAGGGGTGGTTTTATGTGGAGAGCTGTGGCCACCGCCTTTTGCCCCGGTTTGGGTTGGTGTGTGTGGGACCCTAAAGCTGCCACTGTTTGACCCCTTAGCCATTTTTGGGTCTGATTTTGGTTATGTATTCAGATCCATGTTTTTACCACTGCCACTTACCCACGTGTTAGGGCTGTTAGTCCCTTTCCTGTTTATGCTTTCCTTTCTTTTGGCATATATGTATATGTCTTGTTGTTGTTGCAGACTCTTTTGGTAGGACATAATGGTTTTATTGCTCTCACTTGGTGTGCTCTGCTGTGCTTTAGACAGTACTCTCCTCTTACTGTCACCTCTTTTCTTTTGCTTATTGCAGTTTGTTGCCGGGTTGGTAAACCCTTTTTCTTATTTGCTAATTAATCTATTGCTCTATTTACCTTTTGATTGTTTCCTTGCTGAGGTGTTCTTTTCTTGAATGCCTCAGGTCCAGGTTGTAGTTAGTTCAGCGGCTAGTTCTTTTGGAGGGGCTTGTTGGTGGCCTCTAGGGTAGCAGAGATAGCTGATCCCCGTGTTGTTGTGAGGTAGTTCTTTACTTTTCCGTATAGACATACATACTCGCCAGTGGGTTCGTGTCAGGTTGTTGACGCCCACTGGTGGCTTCTTGTGATGCTGGGTATGAATTTAAACTACTGATTTTGCCTATTTGTGGATGGATACTTGTTTCTGGGAAGGATTTATGCTAGGTTGCATGTTAGATATTTTAAAACCTAAAAGTATTATTATATGTACCCCATGCATAACATGTTTCTAAATCAAAGACACTATTTTTCCTCAACGTAAAACACTATTTTTCATACCTACTATATTCACCTTAGAGTCGTGCACGCATAAGTCGTCCCCCGGGGACACTTATGCTCATTTAGGGTGTCAACTTAATTGAACCAATGTATTTTCTGCTGCGTATAAATATAGTTTTAACTGTGGACTAGCTGATCCACCGGGCCGAGGGATACGACCATTCAACATAACTGATTTTCTTTCATATTTAATCAACAATTTTTCTTAAAATCTAACGTCTGGAGTTTTGCCTGAGCGTGTGCAGTTATCCCCTGCACGACGTGGCATCACGACACGTGTTTTCTCTTACTCTGATGCGATTTTTACCATTGAGAAAATGCGGGTTGTGACAGTTGGTATCAGAGGGAGGTTGCTTGACAAATGGTTGGGCAACCTTTCCCCTTGTCTGTATTAGTAGTTAGCGTCATACCATATACACACCGATATGTCATCAACATGTCTTGGCTAAAGCACGAACACTACACTCATGAGCATAAAGAAATATACGGGGCATATTATGTAGTATGGGATGCATAATATGTGTTTGTATATGGATCCACCATAGGAGGCAACATGTGAGGGCTATGTAGTATGGGATGCATAACCTCACCACATGAATGCGGCTAGCACGTTTTCTTTTTTCGTTACATGGGAATGTTATGTAGTATGGGATGCATAGCATTTTCATGTGTACGCCGCCCATGGCATGCACTAAGGTTTTTTTTTAGAATGCATAGCACATCATGCATAGCATAACATTTCATAAGCACAACGTGCCAAGCTAAAGATTTACAAGATGACATATGTACACACATGGTTTTGAGTCAAAAAGAATACAAATACATGCATTCATGGTTTAGGCACCTAAGTTAGTATGATGGTGGTGAATCATCTTAGGTTAAGCATAACATCATCATGGTAAAAACAACTCCCAGAGCAAGTTTTGCAGTTGAAGTTCATATTTAAGTGTGTTTGTCCGTACCGGTTAGTTTTGTTCTAGACGATGGGCTAGGTTTTGTCTAAAGCTTGTGCGATTTTAGGATGGCGAGACGACCTGCGACGAGATCGACCCCCCAATCCGAGGGTGAGACGTCAGGAGCGCAGAGCGATGCGTTGGTAGAAAGCATGCGGCAGAGTAATGAGGAGTTATCGAGGCAGGTAGTGGCTATGCAGGCTCAGATTCAGTCCCTTGTAGCAGTGGTGGCGGGACAGACCCCGAGAGCTCAGGACCCCGCTGAGGGGGTAGCTGTTCCTACCCCTCCTGCTCCTCCCGTGCCTTTGGTGATGGTGCCCCCGGAGATGGCGTTCATATCCCAGTTTCAGCGGCTGAGACCCTCTACCTATGATGGGCAGGCAGATTTCATGATTTTGGATGACTGGCTGATTACCATCAAGGAGATGTTCTCTTACTCAGGGATTACGGACGATCAGATAGTGATGCTCGCTGCTTACCAGCTCAAGGGCTTAGCAAAGAATTGGTGGCTGAGGGAGAAAGAGAGCTTAGTGGCAGGTTGCACTTGGGAGTCATTTAAGGTGATGTTGTGAAGTAAGTTTCTGCCTTCAGTCGAGCGGGACCGGCTAATGAATGACTTTCTTCATTTAAAGCAGAGGAAACTCACGGTTAGTGAGTATGATATTGAGTTTAGTAGGTTGAGTCGGTTTGCTCCAGGTCTGGTGAGTGTTGAGGCAGACCGAGTTAAGTGATTTCTGGGTGGACTAAGAAGCGACATTCAGCAGTTAGCGAATGCCTATGGAGCAGTCAGTTATGCCAGAGTGGTTGAAGCTGCCTTGAGAGTTGAGGCCATTGAGAATGCCAAGAATAGAGCCCAGCAATTAAGGAAGGATAAGCGGAAGTCCGGTGGAGGGAAGAGCCCTCAGGAACCTGATGCTGTCTCAAGAAAGAAGGTCAAAGAGATTTGTAGCTTTTGTGGCCGGCCAGGCCACCCCTTTGAGAAGTGTTTCAAAAGGTTGGGAGCGCAGAAGAAGGATCAGGTGCACGCGATTCAGGGTGTTTCCAGGGGAGACTTGGTGTGTGCCTTGTGTGGAAGGAAGGGGCATGAGGCTGCCCGTTGTTGGTTAAAAGATAAGGTCTGTTTTCAGTGCGGCCAGAAGGGTCATCTCAAGACAAGGTGCCCCCAGACCCAGCCTATTCTGCAGCCAGTTCCCCTCCAGGCTTTGCCACCGCCTCAACAAATGGATAAAGCAAAGGGGAAGCTGAATGTGCTTTCGGCAGATGAAGCACAGACTTCGACCCAGGTTATCTCAGGTTCGACTCCTCCCCAGTCGTTTCGTCACATTCCATTTTTGGTTGTAGTTTTCGTTTTAGCGCTTGTTGCCTTAGATACGTGTGCAATTCGTAGGACGATTTAAGGTAAAGAACCGCTGGGCGCGCGTTCTCTTCGATTCCGACGCTACCCACTCGTTTGTGGCTAGAGCCTTCGTGGAGCGGTTCAGTTTGGGCCTAGATCGTGTTGGTGGTGCCTTCTGCGTTAAGTTTCCCTCTGGTGACTCTGTGGTTACGGACCTGGGTGTCCTAGATTGTCCGATATTGTTGGGAGATTTTCTAGCCTTGGCAGATTTGAAGGTGATTGACCTGGAGGACTTTGACATTATTTTGGGCATGGACTGGTTGTCAAGGTACGATGCTGTGATCCAGTGCAAGGGTAAGCACTTGGACTTCGTCAAGGACAACAGTCAACCATGGAGAGTTTATGGGTATTCCCTCCAGGAGTCTCCAGTCATTTCTGCGGTGAGTGCTCGGAAGTTGCTTGTTTCTGGCTGTTTTGCCTGTGTGGTTTCTCTGGTAGGGATGATTGTTAGTGTTCCCCATTTGGAAGAGATTCCTATGGTGTGTGACTTCTCTGATGTGTTTCCTGACGATCTTCCCGGTCTTCCACACGATCAAGATGTCGAGTTTGTGATAGATTTGGAGCCAGACACGCGTCCTATCGTAAAGGCGCCGTACCGGATGGCCCCGCGAGAGCTGGAAGAGTTGCGAATTCAGCTAGATGAGTTGTTGGCAAAAGGCTTTATAAGGCCGAGTTCTTCGCCTTGGGGTGCGCCAGTGCTGTTCGTTAAAAAGAAGGATGGGTCGATGAGGTTATGCATTCACTATAGAGAGCTGAACAAGGTTACTATTAAGAACAGGTACCCTTTGCCGCGAATCGACGATTTGTTTGACCAACTGCGTGGTAGTGCCGTGTTTTCCAAGATAGATCTTCGTTCGGGCTATCATCAGTTGAGGATTCGGGAGTCAGATGTTCTGCGGACGGCATTCCGTTCTCGTCATGGGCATTTTGAGTTTTTGGTTATGTCTTTCGGTTTGACTAATGCGCCCTCAGCTTTTATGGATTTGATGAACAGAGTTTTCAAGGATTTTCTAGATAAGTTTGTGATTGTATTTATAGACGATGTTTTGGTGTATTCTAAGGATGCAGAGGAGCATGATCGACATTTGCGGCTGGTCTTGGCGACTCTGAGAGACCATAAGTTATACGCCAAGCTGAGCAAATGTGAGTTTTGGTTGCCTCAAGTTTCTTTTCTAGGCCACGTGATTAATAAGGAGGGAATATCGGTAGACCCAGAAAAGATCGCTGCTGTTATGGAATGGACGAGACCGGTTACCCCCAAAGAGATCAGAAGCTTCTTGGGTTTGGCTGGTTATTATAGAAGATTTGTAGAAGGTTTCTCTACCTTGTCCGTGCCGTTGACCAAGTTGACACAGAAGAATGTAGCCTTTATATGGGATGGAAAGTGTGAGAAGGCTTTTGAGGAACTAAAGAGAAGGCTATGTTCGGCTCCAATTTTGTCTTTGCCTATGGAGGGTAGTGAGTATGATATATATGTGTATGCGTCGCATGTCGGACTGGGCTGCGTTTTGATGCAGGGCGGGAAGGTGATTGCGTACGGGTCGAGGCAGCTAAAGAATCACAAGAGGAATTACCCTACGCATGACCTGGAGTTTGCAGCTGTGATCTATGCGCTGAAATTGTGGAGGCATTTACTATATGGCGCGCAGTGCAAGATTTTCACGGATCATAAGAGTTTAAAGTATGTCTTTACTCAGAAAGAATTGAATCTGCGCCAGCGGTGGTGGTTGGAGTACGTGGCCGACTATGATGTTGAAATCCAGTATCATCCGGGCAAGGCAAATGTGGTGGCTGATGCCCTGAGTCGGAAGTCAGGTAAGATTTTTAATCTTTCCGCCGAGCGTCTAGTGGAAGAGTTTCTTTTGATGGACATTTCTGTGGGAAGCTGTGATTCGCAGAGTAGCTTAGAAGTAGCAGAACCTTCGTGGATTGCGCTTACGAGACTACATCAGAAGGACGATCCCGATCTTCTACATTTGTATCTTCGAGCTGAGAAGGGTGAATTGCCAGACTTCTATATAGATGATGTGGGTACCTTGAAGTATCGTGGCAGGTTTTGCATCCCCGCAGTTGGAGATATCCGGGATATGGTGTGCAGAGACGCCCACGGATCTAGTGTTGCCTACAATCCAGGGTCTACCAAGATGTATCATGATTTAAAGCAGATTGCCTGGTGGTATGGGATGAAGAAGGACATAGCCAGATTTGTTTCAGAGTGTTTCACTTGCAGGCATGTGAAAGCCGACCATGGGAGGCCTGGGGGCAAGCTGACTCCCTTGGAGATTCCGATGTGGAAGTGGGAGAGTATCTCGATAGATTTCATTACCGGCTTACCGAGATCTCCTAAGGGGCATGATTCAGTTTGGGTAATCGTAGACAGATTGACGAAGAGCGCTCATTTCATACCATTTAAGATCGATTATCCGATGAGGAAGATATCCGTGCTGTATCTGGAAGAGGTTGTCAGATTGCATGGTGTACCTGTAAGTATCATATCAGATCGAGACTCCAGGTTCACGTCTCGTTTTTGAAAGAGCCTTCAAGAAGGGTTGGGTACAGATTTGAGATATTGCATGGCTTATCATCCGCAGACCAATGGTCAGACTGAGCGAGTAAATCAGATTGTGAAAGATATGATCCGATGCTATATTCTGGACCACGGAGGAGCGTGGGACGAGCGCTTGCGGCTTACGGAATTCGCATAAAACAATAGTTATCAAGAAAGCTTGCAAATGGCTCCTTTTGAAGCTTTGTATGGGAGGCGCTGCAGGACTCCCTTGTTTTGGGCTGAGCTTGGCGAGGGACCTTTGTTGGGTCTAGAAGCGCTTGAGGAGATGGAAACCGCTGTGAAGCTTATTCGGGAAAAGCTTCGGATAGCCCAGGAGAGATATGAGAAGAACGCCAATCGGCGTAGATCGGACTTAGAATTTGCTGTGGGGGACTCGGTGTTCTTGAAGGTCTCCCCGTTGATTGGAGTAAAGCGGTTTGGCAAGAATAGGAAGTTGGACCCGAGGTACGTGGGGACGTTTCTGATTGTTGAGCGGATTGGGGTATCAGCCTACAGGCTGGCTTTGCCCGCAAATTTCCCTGGCGTGCATGATGTCTTTCACGTCAGTCAGCTGCGAAAATGTGTGATAAATGGCAGGCAGGTTTTGGATTTTGTGCCTCAGTTGGAGCCAAATCTTTCTTATGTGGAGGTGCCTATTCGCATTTTGGATTCTCAAGTTCAGGCGTTGCGGAAGAAGACTATTCCTATGGTTAAAGTTTTATGGAGGAATCAGGATGTGGAAAGCGCGACTTGGGAGTTGGAGTTGGTTATGAGGGAGGCTCACCCTCATCTGTTTCCCTAATCTTGTGCTTGGTATGTTCTATTTTATTCATTTATATAGCCCTTTCCTGGCTCTTTCTCTCTCCTTCTTTATAGGAGTGTTGTGAGTAAAGTTTCGAGGCGAAACTTTCTTTTAGGGGGAGTGGCTATAACGCCCCCGGTTTTTTTTGTGTTTTGTTTGATCCTTGGCTGGCGTTACGATGGCGTATTTCCGGCTTTTTGCCGTTGTAGAGCGTGGTCTTAGCTCTTAGGGTTCCCTGTGTAGCCTGTTTGTAGCCTGTTAGTAAGATTCCCCAGCTAGCCGGTGTCCGTTTGATGACTCGGCTGGGCCTCTTAGGGAATGCTTGTGTTTTGGCTTCGGGTGGTGTTATCCCGGGTTTCGTTCGTCGAATGCTAATTTCGACTTCGCAGTTGTGTTCGTAGCGTGGGTTTTTAGCTGCGATGTGAATTTCATCTTTTTCCGAGATGTTTCGGGTCTCGTGTTGTTTTGATATTGAGTGTAAGTAATTATTATTATGTTGATTGTTTATTATTAAACTGATATGTATATATAGCCTTGGGTTAGAATTAGGGCTCAGTTCATTTGTTTCTTCTCTTTTTCTCTGCTTGGTAGAAGCCGCCGCCTGTACGAGAGGAAGAGCACCGCCGGACTACCCTAGCCTTCGGACGCCGATTTCCTGGAGATTTAGCGGCCGAAATTCGATTTCGAGAGTGGATCTGGACTGCCCTCGCCTGGATCTGCATTCTTTCTGCTCCTCAGTTGGTGCTCTGCGGCTAGATCCGAGAGTGGGGGATGCTGCCGACCAAGTTTTTCTGGTATTGAGGCAAGTGATGTCCCCTCATCCTTGCCAAAGTTGATCTTTGTCTTTTTCTTTGATTTAATTTTATCTCCTTCCTGCTTAGATCTTAGGTGTACTCTAGGGTTCGTTCCTGATCATGCCGTGGTTAGTGTAGAAAGTTCCAGTTAAAATCTCAGTTTTCCTGAGGGATTGTGTCTATAGGGGTAGATTTGGTTTGATTCAGGTCGAGTAGTTGCTATTGTCAATGGATGTTGTACCCTAGAGAGAGACCTCGTTCTCGTTTCTGGTTGTTTGCTGGATCTGGCGCCTGTAGCCAGTCATGGTGTCGACATTTTGTGTCGACACCGGCCAGTCGTGGTGTCGACACTTGGTGTCGACACCAGTAGCGGTAGTGTCGACACCTTGTGTCGACACCGGTCGCAGTGGTGTCGACACTTGGTGTCGACACCAGCAGCGGCAGTGTCGACACCTTGTGTCGACATCGGACGCAGTGGTGCAGACACTTGGTGTCGACACCAGCAGCGGCAGTGTCGATACCTTGTGTCGACACCGGCCGCAGTGGTGTCGACACTTGGTGTCGACACAAGAAGCGGCAGTGTCGACACCTTGTGTCGACACCAGCCGCAGTGGTGCCGACACTTGGTGTCGAGACCAGTAGCGGCAGTGTCGACACCTTGTGTCGACACCGGCCGCAGTGGTGTCGACACTTAGTGTAGACACCAGCAGCGGCAGTGTCTACACCCTATGTCGACACCGGCCGCAGTGGTGTCGACACTTGGTGTCGACACCGGCAGCGGTTGTGTCGACACCTTGTGTCGACACCGGCTTGTCGTGGTGTCGACACATCGTGTCGACACTGGGTGCTGCGCTTGTTTTGATGTCAGGAAGACTCGGTGTTGGTTCTTTTTAGGCGTGGAAGGCCGCGTCGGTTGGACCAGACGTTTTTGCCTTGGGTTCGTGTGTTTCTTAGGATTGTTAGTGTGACCTTTCCCTAGGGGGGGCATTAGGTGTTCGGCTAATTTCTGCATGCCGACTCTTGGGTTGTGGCAGGTGGTGGAGTTTTGGTGGCCTCTGGTGGGGTGGTTTTATGTGGAGAGCTGTGGCCACCGCCTTTTGCCCCGGTTTGGGTTGGTGTGTGTGGGACCCTAAAGCTGCCACTGTTTGACCCCTTAGCCCTTTTTGGGTCTGATTTTGGTTATGTATTCAGATCCATGTTTTGACCACTGCCACATACCCACGTGTTAGGGCTGTTAGTCCCTTTCCTGTTTATGCTTTCCTTTCTTTTGGCATATATGTATATGTCTTGTTGTTGTTGCAGACTCTTTTGGTAGGGCATAATGGTTTTATTCCTCGCACTTGGTGTGCTCTGCTGTGCTTTAGACAGTACTCTCCTCTTACTGTCACCCCTTTTCTTTTGCTTATTGCAGTTTGTTGCCGGGTTAGTAAACCCTTTTTCTTATTTGCTAATTAATCTATTGCTCTATTTACCTTTTGATTGTTTCCTTGCTGAGGTGTTCTTCTCTTGAATGCCTCAGGTCCAGGTTGTAGTCAGTTCAGCGGCTAGTTCTTTTGGAGGGGCTTGTTGGTGCCCTCTAGGGTAGCTGAGATAGCTGATCCCCATGTTGTTGTGAGGTAGTTCTTTACTTTTCCGTATAGACATACATACTCGCCAGTGGGTTCGTGTCAGGTTGTTGACGCCCACTGGTGGCTTCTTGTGATGCTGGGTATGAATTTAAACTGCTGATTTTGCCTATTTGTGGATGGATACTTGTTTCTTGGAAGGATTTATGCTAGGTTGCATGTTAGATATTATAAAACCTAAAATTATTATTATATGTACCCCATGCATAACATGTTTCTAAATCAAAGACAGTATTTTTCCTCAATGTAAAACACTATTTTCATACCTACTATATTCACCTTAGAGTCGTGCACGCATAAGTCGTCCCCCGGGGACACTTATGCTCATTTAGGGTGTCAACTTAATTAAACCAAAGTATTTTCTGCGGCGTATAAATATAGTTTTAACTGTGGACTAGCTGATCCACCGGGCCGAGGGATACGGCCATTCAACATAACTGATTTTCTTTCATATTTAATCAACAATTTTCCTTAAAATATAACGTCTGGAGTATTGCATGAGCGTGTGCAGTTATCCCCTACACAACGTGGCATCACGGCACGTGTTTTCTCTTACTCTGATGCGATTTTTACCATTGAGAAAATGCGGGTTGTGACAACTTCGAAGTGCTCGGCAGGGATGGATAGCTTACAGGGAGAGAAGTAGTTGATCGCCTCGTCTCTTCCCGGGTGTTACACGATGAAGTATGACGGGATGTAAAGATTCACCAGCGATTCATACTCTTCTCTGGACAACCTGCAGTTCACAAAAGGATAGCTAGCGAATGCAGCTGCACACTTGGTCCGTCCTTCAGCTTCCCAGATCATCTCGCTAAGGAGAAGAAACAGAAAAAAGTGCCGAGTGCAAGAGAAGGTAAAAGCTATTGAAGGCGATGATTAATACGGTGGGTAAGCATTCTATTTATAAGAAATTTTGGGCAGGAAAGGGCCCAGGCGTGAAAAGTTGCGGATAGCCTATTTTCGAGATCTCGCCTCAGATCCCGTGTTGGATTCTTGCGAGATCTTGGGCTCCCTCATTCGCTCTATAAGTCCAAGCATAGATAACAAAAGAAGAGACACACGATAATAGGAAGAATAAGTAGCTAGAAAATAAAGCAGGATTAAAAGAATAAAGATCCACAGCTTATCATCCATACTCGGCATGAGGGCCGACAGTTATTATTCATAGATCAAATAAAATAGAAGTTTGAGCGAGAAGCCGAGTGCCAGTAGGCCCGCCATGGATCCGTTACTGCCATCACCGTCCTCTCCTTCCTGCCCCAGGCATCGCGCGAGTATAATAAGGATAGTGCATGGATTGAAGTTCTCGCTGAGCGAGGTGTAGTTGATCCTCGGCTCTCACGAGATGAAGGTCGGGGTAGTTTGACCCACCACCTGCTTCTCCACCAAGGGTAGCGATCAAGTACGTATAACTGTTCTCTAAGCTAAGAAGTCGCTTATCGGCAGACTCTGGTTCTCCAGTATTATGTTGGCCATCTCGCGCAGCAGTAATGATTGCTTCCAGAGTATCTCAACCAACTGCCGCTTCATTCCCTCGGCATCCTTCAGGTCGCCTAAGTATTCGGTAATCGAACCCGGAGAAGGGAGAGGCGAGATCTCCTACTTGTCAATGTCAACATCAGTGAATGAGAACTCGCGGTACCTTGCACGAAGTGGTTATAGGTACGCCTGGTTTCTGCGCCATGTGTAAAGCAAGTAAGGTTTGTTACCTGGTTCGGTGCTCGCATCCTTGTCAATAGGACGACGAGAAGTGTTGGGTCATCCTTCGAAGGGATTGTTGAATGTTATGCTCCCTTTCCCAAGCCCGGTGGAAAACTTGTTTGTTCAGCAGAATAAGTGTTGACTTGCGGAGGAAGGATGGGCACATTATCTACTGGGGGTTGAAGTCCCAAAGCGGGATCCACAGTCATTTGGCGGGCAGGGGATCTCAGTGCGAGAACTCTTAATCTCGTGCTTCTAAAAAGGGGAGCTGGAAAGAAAAGGTGGGTGAGCCATATAATGAAGTTCTAGAAGAAAAAATAAGGCTTACATTTATCTCGCAGGGGAGCATCCTGTTTCGATGTCTAGGGCTGAGGGCTGATCTCACGATCCATCTCATCATTCCAAGCTCTATGCAAGTGCGGTTCGACACTCGCTTCCCCAGCTTCTTTTTCCTTAGGCAGAATCTGCGATCAGAGCATCTGCATCCTTCTTTACCCCAAACAGGTTGTAGAAGGTGAGTGAACATACCGGAGGAATCCTGGTGTTAGAAGGCTCCTGCGAGACAGACTCATCTCTAGTCAGGTTGCGTCTGACCATCTCTGCTTTTTTCATCTTCGGGGAGGACCCAGGGTCTTTTCGCATAAGCAAGGGGGCAAATGAACCCATCAAGTCCTTATACTTGGCGCTGAAAGCGTTAAGGCGATCTATAGATTCCTTCAAAAGAGACATCTCCATGGAGGAAAGAACTAAGAAAGTCAAGAAGGGCAAGGCAGCCTCGACCCCCGCTGAGAATAAATATAGAGCCATGGAGGGACCCACCCATAAAAGATTCCTTTCCAGGACAACAGGCACTCATCGAATACATAGGGTTGGATGATTCTTTCCAAGCTTTGCAAAAGCTCGCAAAGAGTGGGGATTATGTCAACCCCATATTCGCTAAGTAGGCCCTCCCAAGCAGGTTCAGGGCATTGTTGGGCAAAGGACTAGGAATAACAGCTAGGGATGTGAGACAGGCTAACATGCACTTGCCCAGCCCCCTATGGGGGAATTCACATAAACCTAGGAGGGGATATTTAGGCCCTCAGGCAAATGTTATCTTCAGCGAGCAAGTGGTGCTCACATAGACCACTCACCAAGTAGGGTCTATAGGTGAAATTACCTGGGTTCTCTTCTATGGATTCATATAGCAAATTAGTACAGTGGGGATTGGCTGTTGGCAGACAGAGTTGGGCTGCATTTAACTATTCAGAGCAGCAAAGGTACACAATTTGCAGACCATTTTCAGAAAACTATAAATAGACCCAATGGGGTACCTCAGATGGCATGCTTACTAGTGCCCTGGTCTTCTTGCGCTTTTTAAGGTATGCTTAGCACAACACTTGGCTAAGGAGGGGAAGCACTCTAAGATCTTTCGGGTGTGTGGTGGGACCTCCGTGCTGGAGCCTTGGGTCTGTTCCTTGTGCTAAGTCTTTGGATGTTTGGCTTGTGATAGAGAAGTAAGTGTGCGACCACCTGTTCCCCAAGGGTCGAACTCCATAGAGACTGATTTTCGAGTTCAACAACAGACAAACAAGTAGCTACATCTTCACTAAGCCACTAGATGAAGCCAAGTTTAACAGCTTCAAATTTTAACTGGATATGTTGAAATTAAACTAGCTTTAGTAATAATTCATATATTCTTGTTGTAGGTTGTGTTACTCCTTGCAGGATAACATAGAAGAAATGGACTAATTGTCCAGGCGTAGAGTTGGATGAGTTTAAGTACTCAGGCATCGAGTGCGTCGAGATAATAATAAGCATTGAGAGTATTGAGTGCGTCGAGTCCACTCAACGCATACTCCCATGATCGTTTATTTGCATCTAACTATCGGAATTAATTACAATCATTGATCACTTAGTGATCAAACAAAAGGTGCGTGCCTCTCCATATTCTCTAGATAGAGGCAAGCATAAATAGACCTAAGTGTGCTTAGAATAAGAAACAATATCCATGTCCCTTTACGAACTACTATCTACCTGTGTGAAAGCTCGTCAACTCTTCAAAAACTCAGCAAATCAATGGCTCCAAAGGGGAAGGATTTCTTGTTTGAGCGATCTGAGCTGGTTCGAAATGGTTTCAAGGATGCTACTGAGGAAGTCATGCAGGTTCTAAACTTACTAGAGGTCACTGACCTAAACTTTGTCCTGTCCGAGCCTATCCTGATTTAGAAAAGAAAAGTTTTGGAACTCTATTCAAATGCCAAATTGGACTCATCCTCATACAAAATCTAATCCTCAATCAGTGGAAAGAAGAACAAGATAACTACATGAGATTATGTAAAGATGTGCATCTACCCAAAGTGAATGAGTTAGATGAGGATGCTAACATAATTCAGGATGATATTAAGGAAACACTGAAGTGGTGTGGGCTCTCCAAGCATACCACTCAGTTTGTGTTGAGGAAAGCATTGAACAATAAAGGCAAGTTCCTAGAAATGTAGTGGGGAAAGCGCTGCTCTGCAAAATAGGTTCACATGATAATATTTCTAGGAAAATGTTTGAACTTATGACTAGGGTAATTTTATCAAAGAAAATAGACTGGGGAAAATGCTGTTTGATAGAATTGTAGAATACATCCCAAATCCCAATCTGGGTAGAATCCTGTCTTTGTATCTACACAGTACTGTCACAGGAATCCTCAACATGAGGCTTTGGACTAATATCCATCATATGAGGAGGATGGAATCCAGAATGTTTGACAGATGGGAGAGAGTTCTACAGCCACACCTTCAGTATGCTGAGAAGAAAAATAAGAAGCCAGTTCAAGATGTCAGTACAGAGAGCAGTTCCTGAGTGAATTGTGAAGAAGAGCCACATGACCCAAATCTAACCGAGTCTACTGAAAAAATAAGGAGAGACATGAGTGCTGAAGTCTCAATGTATTTTGAACCTACTACAGGGGCCCAATTGGCCAGATCATAATAGAAAGAACATCAAGTAGAGTCCATGATCACATTGGAAGGTGTACATGTAGGAAATACCTGCACAGATGTTTAGGGGGATACATATCAAATGGTGTTGCAGTTCAGTAGGAGATTCACCAAATACCTGATCAAACTGAGGGGGATACCATCTAGTCTATTTAAGAGGAATGGGACACCTTCATTGAGAATCTGGAGAAGAGGATTTCTGAAACATCAAAGGGCCCTGAAGTTATGCATTTCTGCACTCAAGTTGTGCAGGAGCAATTTCTTGAGAGAGTTATGGAAGAACTTCTTATTAAGGGGGAGCACAATCAGCTCATGTAGGAGAGGAATTAACTTCCTGCTGAGGACGTTCAATCTGTTGAAGCAATGGAAGAAGAATAGCTAATCAATACTGCTGAAGATCTTATTGTGCCTGTAGATATTGTAGTGGTTGGGGGAGATTCACACTAAACTCCCTGCTCTCAGTACTTTTGTTGAGATAGACTTTTCTGAGTCTAACAAAGAAAATGCTACTGCTGAGTTACCTAATGATGCACATTCCTCAGAGTATAAAAAGCCTGATTCAGTTGTCAGAGAAGGAGAAAGGCTAGTGCAACAAAATGTCTGTGATGAATGTACATAACAACAAGCTGATCATATGTCATCCACCTTCCTGGCATAACTTAAGTGTCTGCTGGATGACCAAAGAAGGCAACTGGAACACTTTGTGGATGATTCCATAAAGGAAGTGAGAAAAGACCTTTCTATTGAGATCAAATCTATAAGATTTGAGGTTAATTTGCTGAGAGCCAACAATGTATCATTCTTTAGGAGGGCTTCTTCTGCAGTCACTTTCACAGAAAGTAAACTGATAGAATGTAACACCTTAAGTTACTAAAGCAGGAAAATGGTTTCTGTGAGATACCACCCGGAGATAGGTTGTTATCACTAGCGATAGTACCGTGAGAAGGGCAACAGAGCTTTCACGAAGTTTCTGCCCGGCGGTAGAGATACAGTTGACATTAACATGGTCCATTTAATTGGCAAAGCTCTCAGGTTGTTATTGCGCGGCGGTAGCAGTTATCGTGTGATAGTTTGACGAACGTGTCGCACTACATCCCAAATAGAAAGGACAATTTAGTGGAAAAGCTGGCAAAGCTTTATGTGGATAATACTGTACGACTGCACGATGTGCCCCATAGCTTCGTGAGTGACTGAGATGGGTGCTTCACATCTAACAACTAGAGGCTAATACATCAACTGTTAGGTACCAAGCTGAAGTTCAGTATGGTATTTCATCCGCAGACGGATGGTCAGACTGAGAGGGTAAACAGGATGATGGAGGACATGCTTCACATGTGCGCCCTAGATTTACAAAAGAGGTGGGAGGATCACCTGTTTATGATTGAGTTCGTTTACAATAATAGCTACCAAGCAGGAACCCAAATGGCGTCATATGAGTCCCTTTATGTTAGAAAGTGTCGTACACCATTGTCATGGCTGGGGACGGGCGAATAAAAGCTATTTAAGAAGAAGGAAGTCGAGGATGCGACTTCGATTGTTCGAATAATCCGGGAGTGGTTGCTGATATCTCAGGATAGACATGCTAAGTAATTTAACACCAAGCACAAAAAATTCGAGTTTGCTGTGGGTGATTGGGTTTACGTGAAGATCAAATCGTTTAAGGGCGTGTCAAGGATTCGACGCTTGAAAAAGCTGAGTCTGAGATACCTTTTGTCGTTTGAGATTTTGGAGCATGTCGGTGAAGCCGCCTATTGGTAGAAGCTTTCAATGGACCTTAGTGGTATGCACGACATATTCCACATATCAATGTTGTGGAAGGTGGTTCAAGAACCTACGTAAGTGGTTGCGAAGGATGAGGTACCGTTGGATGTTGTGCTGATAACGAAGTTCAATCCCATTCGCATTGAGGATGTGGAAGTCAAGCAACTTCACAATAAGTCTATCAGGATGGTCAATGTCCACAGGGACAACTATGGCCAAGAGGAGCTATCGTGGGAGCAATAGCAAACCATGAAGGCGGAGTTCCCAGATTTATTTGTTTGAGGTACACAGTTTGATGTTATTACTTCTTTAGTTTATTGTTTGGCGTAATTGTGGAACGAAATTCTTTAAGTGGGGGAGATTTGTAATGCCCCAAGTTCCTAAAGTAGGAAAATGGTTTCTGTGTAATACCGCTCGGTGGTAGGTTGTTATCACCAACGATAGTACCATGAGAAGGGTGACAGAGCATTCGGGAAGTTAATGCCTAGCAGTAGAGATACTGTTGGCATTAGCATAGTCCATTTAATTGGCTAAGCTCTCGGGTTGTTACCTCGTGACGGTAGCAGTTATTCTGTGGCAGTAGTATAAGAGATCGCGTCATAAGCGATGCTAGATACTGCATGGCAGTATTGACCTATCGAGCGACGATAGTTGGCTGTAACAGCACGAACATGTGTTGACCTATGATTGGAGGTCTTGGGCGGTGGACATGCAAATTGAGCCATCGATTGTGGTACCGCAATGCGGTAGAAAGTTACCGCATGACGTTAGCTCGATTTAAATCCTAGGATGTGGTGTTTTCACTTCATTTTCTTCTGAGCCCTAATTCTGAACGGCTGGAGAAAGGAGGAGGAACGTCGGTCGAAGGAGATATCACTACCGTTGGAGTTTGGAGTCCCAATCTGCGAGATAAGTTTAGATCTACGGAGGCAAAGTCGTATCGGTCATTTACATCAGACTAGAATCTCTCTCATGGCAACGAAACAAATTTCTAGCGTAACGATCATCTTCCTTAGACATGTGAAGTCCATCTTTTTGGCATGTGAGGGTAGACGCTCCACGAACATATGTTAGTGGTTCTCCTGAAGGGTAGATCTGTATATCCCTTTTAGTGTTGCAATTAGATCCTGAATCGAAGTACAAAATAGCAATGTTGTGTGAGGCCCATACATACAGGTTGGTCTGGGTTGGTGATGGTTGTATGTTATGTATGCCGGAGAGGATTCTGTGGTAATCGTGTAGATTTTCGAGAAACTGTGTGTGTAGTTGGCTGTAGAGAGAGTACTTGGGGATGATCTCCAAGAAAACACGCGGTTAAGGGGAAGAATCGATAGTATGTCCGCTATTGCGCATTGGTAGCGCTACCGCCGGCGGTAGTTCCCAGTGAGCACTGTATTATTTTGTGAGGCTTGTCTTGTGGAGACCTGGGGGCTATCATTTGGTGAGGCCTGTCTCTTGAAGATCTGGAGGCTAGTAAATGGAGCTGAGAGCCTATATGGCCCAGCTTAGGCAGCCATGAGTGCTAGCCTCGGATCTTAACGGGGTTATGTATCGTACAAATGGGATAGGGGATGCTGACCCTCATCGTGGTTGCCACGCCTGGCGATTTGAACATGGAAAATAGCTGAATTGTACAGAACCCTATGTCAATCGACATGGTAGTAGACATAGGGGCGTTGTTTTTGCTTTGAACCTGAAAGACTGAAACATCAAACATTGTTGACCATCGCAAAGAATGGAGGTGTGATCCTTGAGGTCCTGTGCACCGAGAATGTGTTCTGAGAGCACGGTATGTTGGAAGGTCGTGACAACGTCTGTGGCGAATGGTGCTTAATTTGTACGTTTTGATTACCAATATTTGTACATTCTAAAGCCTACAGGGAAGGAGCACCGCCACCCCAGGTAAGGGGTGTGTTGTTATAATTTGGTCAGCTAATGCTGACTATTGCTATGTTTGCCACTGCTGCGGTGGAATTTTTTGTGCAGGTGCAGCTGAGCCAAATATGAAGTAGCGGGTTGGAGCCCAGGATTTCTAAGCTGGCCCTTGAATGCCAAAGCAAATTACCCATCTATATTTATCGTTCATATATGGCCGGCCTGCATGCCGATGTATATAAGTCATTATTATTTGAGAAAAACCTTGTAAGGCCTTAAGGCCGCAACATTTGTGTATTGTACTTTCATTCCTATCTAGTTGTGTTAGGATAAACATTTGTAGGTTATGGTCTTAATAAGTAACTTCACTAACTATCCGTTGTATATGACCTCGAGCTTCAGCCAGAACTTCTATTATATGCTATGTGACGGATGGGGGTATTACACAGAACTGGGTCAGATTCAAAATAGAAATATAGAGAATCAGAATATTCTTTCTGGAAACATGATGGCAATCCACAATGCACAGAAGGAATTATTGGAAAAGCACAAGATAATTCTTGAATGAAGAGTGGATGCATGCGCCAAAGTTCTAGATGATCACTTGATCAAGTTCAAGGGGCATGTCACCATTGGTGTTAACTACCTGGATGATCAGTTAACAAAGGTCAGCACCTCCATGACTAAAGAAGTCTCTAAAGAAGTCAAAAAGGGGGAGAAAGAAGTGATAAGGGTTAATATTGAAAATACAGTTTGTACTACAAATGTTATAAGAGGCTCAATGGGACTTGAGCAACTCACATATGACAGCATACCTGCAGTTCCCGAACATGTACAAGAAGCACTGCATGATGGATTGTTGGGCAAATATAATGATCAGTATGCAGAGCAATATAATTCTCAACAATATGACATTCAAGAAGGTACTCAGTGAGCTGAACCTATAACAGATTCTAAAATTCCCTCTTTCATCCCTACTGTTGAGCATATTGTCTGGGACAAAGGAAAATCTATTGTTGAAGAAGAAGGGGTAGGCTCAGCTGTTGGAGTTACCATGGTGATCTAGAAGTGGTCAAACATATAATCTCACTACCAACGCAATATGAGCCTGCAGGGTCGCACATAAGAGATGTGGAGAAGTTGGATGATTGACTGTGTTGGTAAAGGTTACCAATCACCAACCTGAATGGGGTTATGGGCAAAGTGTTGCCTTAAAGGATCGTCGGGTTGGGCAAATGTTGCCTTGAAGGATTGGTAAGAATAGTCGACCGAGGGTCGACGATAGTCGACCCAAGGTCGACGATCGTCGACCGCGGGTCGGCGTGTATCGTCGACCGCGGGTCGACGAGTATCGTCGACCGCGGGTAGATGAGTATCGTCGACCGCGGGTAGACGAGTATCGTCGACCGTGGGTCGACTATCGTCGACCGCAAGGTCGACGATCGTCGACCGCAGATCGATGATTATCGTCAACCCACGTTCGACGTGAATCGTCGAGTATTGTACTCTGATTCTCGCCGACTGATTCTCGCCGATCCTAGCTGATTCTCGCCGATCCTAGGTGATTCTCGCCGATTGATTCTCACCGAATCTGCTAGGTGATTCTCGCCGATTCTGGAACCCTAATTTTTTGGGTGGTCTGCGGATGGCGATATTCCTAAGTCTGTTTATGCCTTTGGTATAAATAGATACTTAGGGTTTTCGGGAAATATATCTGATCGAATCAGATGCGATTGTCGTTCGTTCCGCCGATCCCGAATCCAGCGACGGAAGTGTTCCGCCGTCGTGCTCGCTCCGTCGACCTCCTCCTCTCCGGCGATTGTCGCTGGTGTTGCTATCCCTAGCGCGGACCTAGCAGTCCGTGGAAAAGCAAGGTGTGGTCATTCTCCTTCCCGATTATCCGTGCGACGGAAAAGACGGTGTTCTCCCGCTCGTGTGGATTTCTGCAGAGACGTGGATATCATTCCACGTAGAACTCGCCACCAGCAAGAAAACGAAGCTTGGAGCATCTCCGTTGAGTTGTGACTCAACGCCACCGAGGTAATTTTTTCCTAGTTGTATGTTAACTTCTTGATTCAACTACCATGGCCCGATCCCATCTCTTTTGGGTTTTTCTTGATGTTTTTATTCTTCCGCTGCATGCACAAGTGTTGTGCCATCCTCATAGAGAAACCCAATAGTGGTATCAGAGCAAGGTTTCGGCCATGATTGTTGTATTGGAAGTTTTTTTATTGCAGTGCGTGTAAACCTAGGGATTTAGAAGTGTTCTAAATGTCTAGATTTAGTCTTGGTACCCCACCAAGAACGTCTGGGATTTCGTGGAAATTTCTAATTGTTAGAAATTATAGTCTCCTTAGCAGTAACCATCCCTCGAGATTGTTTTGGATTTTGAATCCAACATAGAGAGATGAGCTTGTCTACTGCTTTAAGTTGAGTTGTCTTTGCTTTTGTCCAATGCATGTAAATCTGGGGATTTGGAAGTTTCCGGATGTTCAGATTTAGCCCTTCCTTCTATCAAATGTTGATGGTGTCAGGTTGTGCAATAAGGGATGCATGTGGTTTTAGAAAAATTATTTTTCTTTGGATGTGCACATTGATCAAATGTTGATCATGGTTAACTGTTAACCTATAATCAAAATCCCTTCATCAAATATTAAGTGTTCGGATGCCTTCCGATGGATGACACTCTTCCTGCCTCAATCGATGAAGTGTGGGCTTGCCAAAGCAAGGTGCATTAATCTATCTTGGTAAGGGTGCGAGCGGATAATTGTGATATCCCACTGTCGACATCGGGTCCAGCTTAACTAGGTGACCTCAAAGGTTGAGTGCCTAGAGGCATAGGGTTGGCATGCACCATATGATGGATGCGAGTAAGGAGTTATTCACCAACCATACAAGAATTGCATGAGGATGCAATTGGCAAGCGTTGCCTACCTAAATAACCGCATCGTGAGAGGAAAGCCAAAGCTGACTCATTGTGTTGGTGAAATACGGATCTTGTCCACTAAGAGAGTAGCTCGCATGAACTCTCCGAATTGTTAGTGAGGGCTATCATTTCGAATAAAATAGTGGGAGTGTTTTAATTGAAGTCCAAATTAAAATAAATTGTATTTGAAATTTTGGTACTGATTTTATTCTGCATAAATTCTTGTAGAATTCCATGGCAAGTGTTTCACACTCCACGTTGTCTCTGAGAGCCATCCTTAAGAAGGATAAGCTCAGTGGGACTAATTACATGGACTGGTACAGGAACCTGAGAATTGTTCTCAGGCAAGAGAGAAAGCTCTATGTCTTGGAAGAAGAAGCCCCCGAGGTGCCGACCGGGAACTCTTCCCATGCTTAGAAGGATGCTTATAAGAAGTATACTGATGATGCTTTAGATGTCGAATGACTTATGCTTGCCACTATGAACTCCGAGCTTCAGAAGCAACATGAGAATATGGGGTGCAAGGAGATTGACGAGCATCTCAAGAAAATATTTCAAGGGCAGGCTCGTCAAGAGAGGTTCGGCTTCACAAAAGCGTTGTTTCAGTGCAAGATGGGAGTACGAGACTCAGTAGGGACTCACGTACTCAAGATGATTGGGTATATAGAGAACCTGGAAAGGCTGGGTTTTCCTCTTGGTCAAGAGTTGGCCACAGATCTGATCCTGCAATCGTTGCCGGACAGTTATGAGCAGTTCGTCTTGAACTACAACATGAATGAAATAGACAAGACACTGCCCGAACTCCTAGGCATGTTGAGAACTGCCGAAATCAATATGAAGAAGGCCAAGCCTGCCAGCCCCATACTGATGGTGCATAAGGGCAATGGCAAGGCCAAGGGCTCTAAGAAGACGAAGGTGGGACCTAAGTCATATCTGGAGCCCAAGTCTTCTGCACTGATGAAAAAGAAAAGCACGGTGAAGGAATGGAAATGCCACCACTGTGGCAAGGCTGGTCATTGGAGGAGGAACTGTCCTTCGTACATTGAAGGTCTGCAGAAAATGAAGGGAGGTATGACTTCCGCTTCAAATGTTCACGTTATAGAGATAAACCTTTCTGCTCCTTCATCTTGGGTATTGGATACCGGATGTGGTTCTCACATTTGTACAAATGTGAAGGAACTGGGAAGGAGAAGATTGCTGAGTAAAGGGGAGGTGGACCTCCGCGTCGGCAATGGAGCAAGAGTTGCTGTTGTAGCCGTAGGGGTCTACCATCTTTCTTTGCCCAGTGGGCTTGTAATAGAACTAGATAATTGTTATTTTGTTCTGGCCATAACTAGAAACATTATATCTATTTCATGTTTGGACATGATTAGATTTTCTTTTATAATTAAGAACAACTGTTGTTCTATATTTAAGAATGATGTTTGTTATGTTGTAACCCAATTGTTTAATTGTCTTTATGTTTTGAACTTGGACCATCTGATCTGTAATGTAGAAAATAATAAAAGACTAAGAACAAATGACTCGAACCCTACATTTCTCTGGCATTGTCGTTTGGGACATATCAACGAGAAGCACATATCCAAGCTCCATAGAGATGGACTTTTGGACTCATTTGATTATGAATCATTTGAGCGATGCGAATCTTGTTTGTTAGGCAAGATGACTAAAGCTCCTTTCACTGGTTATACTGAGAGGGCTGAGGATCTCTTGGGTGTTGTACATAGTCATGTATGCGGACCCATGAGTTCCATGGCTAGAGGTGGGTATTTCTACTTTGTTACATTTACTGATGATTTCAGTAGATATGGATATGTGTATCTTTTGAAGTGAAAATCCGAGACCTTTGAAAAGTTCAAAGAGTTCAAGAATGAAGTAGAAAACCAGTTGGGTAAAAGGGTTAAAGCACTCCGATTTGATCGAGGTGGCGAATACCTGAGTCATGAGTTCCGTGATCATCTGAAAGAGTGTGGTATTGTATCACAGCTCACTCCACCTAGAACACCACAACATAATGGTGTGTCTGAGAGGAGAAATCGTACTCTGTTAGACATGGTACGTTCGATGATGAGTCATGCAGACTTGCCTATTTCCTTTTGGGGTTTTGCTTTAGAGACTGCTGCAATGACATTGAATCGCGCTCCAACGAAAACGGTTCTGAAGACACCATATGAGATATGGACTGGGAAGCGTCCTAGTATGTCGTTCATTAAAATTTGGGGTTGTGAGGCATACGTGAGACGTCAAATGCCTGACAAGCTGGAACCCAAATCGGATAAATGTTATCTGGTGGGATATCCTAAGGAAACGAAAGGGTATTACTTTTACCTACCATCTGAGGGCAAAGTGTTTGTCGCAAGGACCGGTGTCTTCTTGGAGAAAGAGTTCTTATCAAGAAAGACTGAAAAGGTAGAGCTTGAAGAAGTTCAAGAACCACATGTAGTGAATGAACCAGAATTGGATTCTGAGATAGGACTACAAGATGTTGTAGCTAGAGAACCTGCTCAAGGAACACAAGTCCTACGTAGATCTGGTAGACCGAGGTTTGAGCCTGAGAGATATGGATTTCTCGTGTCTCAGATAGGTAATGTGTTGCTTATGGATCATGATGATGAACCAGCATCCTACCAAGAGGCTATGAATGGACCGGACTCCGACAAATGGCTTGAGGCTATGAAATCCGAAATGGACTCCATGTATGCAAACCAAGTTTGGAACTTGGTGGAACCACCTGAAGGGGTACGACCCATAGGGTGCAAGTGGGTCTTCAAGAAGAAGACCGACATGGATCGGAATGTACAGACATTCAAAGGGCGACTGGTGGCTAAGGGTTTCAAGCAAATTCATGGTATTGACTATGATGAGACCTTTTCCCCTGTTGCCATGGTAAAGTCCATAAGGATATTGCTTGCTGTTGCTGCGTATTATGACTACGAAATCTGGAAAATGGATGTCAAAACAGCTTTCCTTAATGGAAACCTCCTTGAGGAAGTGTATATGACACAACCCGAGGGTTTTGTATCCCCAGATAAAGCCACTAAAATATGCAAGCTGAATAAGTCCATCTATGGACTGAAACAGGCCTCTCGAAGTTGGAATCTTCGTTTTGATGAGAAAATCAAAGAGTTTGGTTTCATCAAGAATGAAGATGAGCCTTGTGTTTACAAGCGAATTAGTGGGAGCATTGTTGTCTTCCTGATATTGTATGTAGATGACATACTGTTGATTGGGAATGACATTCCTACCCTGAAAGTTGTTAAGAACAACCTAGGGAACTGCTTTTCAATGAAGGTTTTGGGTGAAGCGACTTATATACTCGGTATTAAGATCTATAGAGATAGATCAAAGAAGTTGCTGGGTTTGACCCAGAGTACATACATCGAAAAGGTGTTGAAGCGGTTCAACATGCTTGAGTCCAAGAAAGGATTTTTGCCCATGTCTCATGGTGTGAATCTCTCTAAGGACCAGTGTCCAAAGTCTTGTGAAGATAAGGACCGCATGAAGTTGATTCCATATGCTTCGGCAATTGGATCAATCATGTACACGATGCTATGTACTCGACCCGACGTCTCCTTTGCTTTGAGCATGACTAGCAGGTATCAGTCAGACCCCGGTGAGTGTCACTAGATTGCAGTCAAGAATGTCCTGAAGTACTTGAGAAGGACTAAGGATGTGTTCTTGGTGTATGGTGGAGAGGAAGAGCTCGTTGTAAGTGGTTACACGGATGCTAGCTTCCAAACTGATAGAGACGACTCCAAGTCTCAGTCAGGTTTTGTGTTTTGCCTGAATGGAGGAGCTGTGAGCTTGATGAGTTGTAAATATACCTATTTTTCTGTACATTAATTTAGTCGTTTTCATTTCTTTTTGTCGTTTTTACATATTTTTATTCAATAAAATGCTCCTATTTTATAAATATATTACTAACTTATTTTATTTTATTTTTCAGGAAAAAAATGAAAAATCTGCCAAAAATTGACATGTCACGCCCGTGACATGTTGGTCACGCCCGTGACCAGGGCGTGACACGTCAAAAACCGTGAAATCAGAAAAATTTGAAGTGCAAAGCTTGACACGCCCGTGTCACGCCCGTGTCACCAGTGTCACGCCCGTGACCCATGCCCGTGACCATCCAGATCGACGAAATCGCGCTCAACGATCGTCGAACCAGCTGACACGCCCGTGTCACCCGACACGGGGCGTGACCCAAACCCGTGCCACTCCACTCGACGAATTCATCTCGACGTTCGTCGAGTGTCGACACTAGCAGTCACGCCTAGAGTCACGCCCGTGACCTAGGGCGTGACACCTCTTTCCGCTCGACGATTTTCAACTCGACACTTTCAGCTCGACATTCGTCGAGTGTCGACACCAGCCGACACGCCCAGAGTCACGCCCGTGCCCGGGGGCGTGACCTTTCCAGCTAGCTCGACAAGACCTGCCCGAAGACTTTCGGCGCGCTCCGCGCCCAGATCCACCGTACTGTCACGCCCCCTGTCACGCCCGTGACCAAGGGCGTGACCACTGCGAGACCGCCACGTGTCCAGCCCGAAGTCAACTTTCCCGTCAAATCGCCGGCCGCCTTCCAAATAGTACTGTCACGCCCCCTGTCACGCCCGTGACCAAGGCGTGACACATGTAAATTTTTTTCTATAAATTCAGAGCTGCTGCTCTGAATTCCTGTTCCCCTTTTGGGCACCATTTTGTATAGGGGAAATGCTGCTGGATTGCTTCCAAGGCCCTTGTAAGGGATTTTCTCCCTCTCTCTTTCCTTTTTTTGTATTAGCTTTGTAATCGTTTTTAGACTTAATAAAAATGTAGATTTTTTTCCCATTTCATGGTTTTGGAATGCATCCATGTGCCCCTCTCTTATACAATCTTATTTATGCTTTGTTTCAACTTTGTTTTTTCGTTCTTTCCTAAGGGTGTGTGAGTGTATGAGTATAGTTTATTTACTTTAATGTTTTCATTTTTTTTTACTTGTTTTTGTTAACTTAGATTTTTATACCTTTTATCTCATTGCTATAAACCCGTAAAATTGATTTCAAAGTGTTTTTCCTTTCTTTTAACTTAGCTTTTTATTTCGCAAAACCCTTTTCGTTCTTTTCGCTTTATTTTCACTTTTTTAGCACTTTTACGGAGTTATAGGAATGATAACATAATTGTTTTAATTTTTTCTAGCATTTTCGTTTTTTCATTTATTTTCAAATCTTTTTCCTTATTTAATTTTTTCGTTCTCTTTTTATGCATTTCTACCGCATTCTAGCGGTAGAAATGTATTCGTTTTTATTTTTCGAGCACTTTCATTTTGCGTTTATTTGCAAACTTTTTCGCTCCGTTTATTTTTATTTTCCCTTTTTATGCATTTCTACCGCATTTTAGCGGTAGAAATGCAGTTGCTTTATTTCTTCGGTAACTTAGTTTTTCTTAATTTTTTTTCGCTCATGTGTGTGCGCATTTATTTCCGCCTACTCGTTAAGAGTTAAATGGCGCTCGCTTATTTTACTTTCTGTAGAGTGCGTGAGTTTGTAATTTTCTTTTTTCCGCCTACTCACTTGAGTTTAATGGCTGGATTTCATTTCAGTAGAGTGCGTGTGTTTTCATTTATGTCGAGAGAGAGTGTGCGTGCGTTGCATTTATTTTGTCCTACTCATTTGAGTAGGACCCGTATTTATTTTCTCCTACTCATTTGAGTAGGACTTGCGTGTGTGCGTTTTACTGCTTTCATTTCTCCCGCCCACGCAGTTGCGCCGGGACTCGCAATTTACAGCTTTCTTCAGTCCTACTCGTTTGAGTAGGACTTGCAATTTTCTGCATTTTTTTTCCTGCTTTATTTTCCTGCTTTCATTTACTGCTTTCTTTCCTGCTTTCTTTATTGCTTTCCTCGCAAGCCGTCCCCATTCCGATGAGTGGCTAATCGTTCTTAGCCCTCGGCATCGAAGAGCATTGGGACAGATAAAATAGCTTAAAATAATTAAAGGTCTTATTTTTCTAATTAATTAAAAATACTTAAGGTTTGCCCGGGGTTAACGACGCGTAGGACCACATATCGATGTGTGGGCCCTATTTCCGTTTTCCATACGCTCGCCGAGAGGCCGTGCGTATGGACAGATCACCCCTTGTCAAAGAGAGTTCCGCACTAACCCTCGAGAGAGGAGGCGCGCCAACTCTATCGGATTGGGTTCCCCACCCAATAGCGGGGTTCTTAGCGTAATGCGGGCGTTAAGAGGAATCCTTCGTCGGACGAGAGCCCGGTCGAATAGTCTTAGCGTTCAGGTGAGCGATAGCCCTATAGCTAGGTGAGCTCATTTTAGTGGAACCTCCACGGCCAAGTCTCCGCCTTAATTAATTAGAAATTTAGGAGCTCTTTTTATTTAAAGTCTATTTTAGTTCAATTGTTTTTTCGGTGCCATCGAGCTAAGCTCTTCATCGGCACCACCTTCATGCTTTCATTTTTCTTTCTGTCATTTTTTTGCTTTTTATTATATATATAAATATCCCGACAAGATAATTATCGGTAAAATAATAGTCCCCTCCAGGGAAGAGTAGAAATAATCGAACCGGACCCGAGAACAATACGACCTCGATATTCCACCCGGAATATCCTGTACTACTCACGATAGGTGCACTTGCCTCCTTTCGTTAAAACTCGATCTAAACCTTTTTTATATCCAAAATAAATAAATAAATACGCGCGCCCCATTTTCTTAAATAAATTCACTTCCGCCTTTTTCTCAAATAAAACCGCCGGGGCGCCGCGTGACCGCAAATAATTTTGGAGTTTTAACCATCAAGTTTTTGGCGCCGTTGCCGGGGAATTTTCGATTTGTTATTTTAAACCCTGGAAATCTATTAATTTTACCTATATATTTATATATATATATAAATATGGCCAATATAATATAATAATAATAATAATAATAATAATAAAAAACTATATAAAAAAATATATTACAAAATTATAAAACAAAAAAAAAATTTGAAAAACTTATAACACTAAAAAAAAAAAAACAATTTTTGCAAAACCTTAAAAACTTTAAAAAAAAAAATTTTTGAAAAACCTTAAAAATTAAACATTTGAAAAAACTATAAAACTAAAAAAAAAACTAAACTAAAAAAAAAAAATCTAAAAATCCAAAAAATAAAAAACTTAACAAAAAATATTTTTATTTTTTCATTATTGTTTTTGAAAAAAAAAAAAAAAAAAAAAAAACCAACCCAAATAATAAAAAAAAAAACGTAAGTATATATTTTGTTTAATTTAATTTAACTTATTTTGATTCGGCACGCTTCCGCTTGTGCACGTTAGGGGTGCGCATTTCCATCACACTCACGTGGCTAAGGCCTTAGCTACCTCCGACTCCCCCACGCACATCTCCCCCTACCGCCCGCAACCTTTTCGCCGACTTTTTCGTTTTTTTTTTTTATTATTATTGTGTTGTTTCTTTCTTTTTTTTTCTAAATAATTCAGGGTTTCCACTTGGGCCTCCCGGACTCGTCTTAGGGAAGCTCCTGCCCTCCCTTTTTATTTTTGTACTTATTATATTTTGTATCTTATCTGTTCCGCATACTTAGATTGCAACATTGGGGACAATGTTGGGTTTAAGTATGGGGGTGTTTTCCTATTCTGCACTTTTTATATTCGGTACTTAACAAAAAATACAAAAAAAAATGCAAAAATCAAAAACTTAAAAAAAAAAAAAAAAAAAATTCTCATTATTCTAATAATAATTAAACAAAAAAATCAAAAAATTTTTTACTTTTAAATATGTTTTAAAAATAATAATTCTCTCTTCCCCCCTCTTCTTCTCTTTCTTGTAAAAACTTGCGTCTTGCCTGCCCGCGACGTTCGACTCATCGAACCAACCATTCAAATAAGAGTCTGTTCGCGGGGCCGCAATCGAGTTTTTACTTTGCTTTTTTGTAAAAATCTCTCTTTCCCCCCTATCTTCTTTGTAAATAACTTTTCTTTCTCTCCTCTTTCTTGTAAATAGCTTATCCTCAAAAACTAAAAATAAAAAAATTAGAAAAACCCAAAAACCCCAAAAAAATAAAAAATCTAAAAATCCTAAAAAGATAATAATTAAAACACAAAAAAAAATGATAAAAACTCTAAAAATTCAAAAAAAAAAATGTTTTGATAAATTATGTAACAAAATAATTCGAATATATCATATCTTAACTCTTTTTGCTTTCCACAAATCTAGTTTCGAGTTAATTTATATGCGAATTTTAGTTATTCTTTGCTTACTATTCGTTTATTAATAAAGGTTCGATAGATTTAAGTGTCTGGGGTTAAGTCTTAAAGAATTTTTTATGTCTTTTCCTTATAATAGGGAACTTGTTTTTCACCACCACTTCTAATTTTATAAATAGAAGCTCGTTTTTTATGTTAGAAAATAACATCCATGGATTTCAATTATTTCAACTTCATGCTTTTAGAAACATTGGAACGTTCATTTTAAAAAAGGTTGCTCTCAAAACTTTTTGATTAAAAGCTAGTTTTATTTTTGAAAAACTAAACTCACTTCCATTTTTTTCGTGTCTTAATTGACATGTTTTCCCCTATTTTATCCCTTAAAAGATCCTATGTCAATGGGAATAAGATTTCGTTCCGTAAACATAGGCACCCAATAATTTAAAAAGATTATATATGGAGTAAGAGGATAAAATTCATTACTCCTACAAATATACATTGGGTTAATTTTATTATGAAGAAAGAAAAAAAAATTTATTATGTGTTAGGAAAATAAGATTTCGTTTTTCTAACTATCCAAAAAATTGGAGGTTCGAGAAAAAATTACCTCACCTCAATATCCAAGCCTTCTTCATAATCTACCAAACCACTTAGCCTATTTCAATGATTCTAGACTTAATTTAAAATTTTTTTGAGAGCATAATTTTTAAATTGCATTATTTCCTTTAATTTCTTTTAAGCTAAAGTTTTTTATATAAATCCAATCCATCTTTGTTAAACTAACAAAAATAAATTTTTGCTTTCTATTTTATTTTATCTAGAAGTCTTTTTGAAACTGTTCCTCTATTCATAACATTTCATAAATTAGGATTTAATTCTTTAACCCCGGATGTTTATTTTGATCTTCCTTTTAATTAATTCAAGCGGTAGCTAAACTTAGGATCTCTTTTATTCCTTATAAGTTCATCTCCAACTTTTGCTCTGGAATAGCAAAAGCTTAAGTATGGGGGTATTATAGATTTCCAGGGTTTAAAATAACGAATCGAAAATTCCCCGGCAACGGCGCCAAAAACTTGATGGTTACTTAACAAAAATTCTCATTATTCTATTCTGCACTTTTTATATTCGGTACTTAACAAAAAATACAAAAAAAAATGCAAAAATCAAAAACTTAAAAAAAAAAAAAAAAAAAATTCTCATTATTCTAATAATAATTAAACAAAAAAATCAAAAAAATTTTTACTTTTAAATATGTTTTAAAAATAATAATTCTCTCTTCCCCCCTCTTCTTCTCTTTCTTGTAAAAACTTGCGTCTTGCCTGCCCGCGACGTTCGACTCATCGAACCAACCATTCAAATAAGAGTCTGTTCGCGGGGCCGCAATCGAGTTTTTACTTTGCTTTTTTGTAAAAATCTCTCTTTCCCCCCTATCTTCTTTGTAAACAACTTTTCTTTCTCTCCTCTTTCTTGTAAATAGCTTATCCTCAAAAACTAAAAATAAAAAAATTAGAAAAACCCAAAAACCCCCAAAAAATAAAAAATCTAAAAATCCTAAAAAGATAATAATTAAAACACAAAAAAATGATAAAAACTCTAAAAATTCAAAAAAAAAAAATGTTTTGATAAATTATGTAACAAAATAATTCGAATATATCATATCTTAACTCTTTTTGCTTTCCACAAATCTAGTTTCGAGTTAATTTATATGCGAATTTTAGTTATTCTTTGCTTACTATTCGTTTATTAATAAAGGTTCGATAGATTTAAGTGTCTGGGGTTAAGTCTTAAAGAATTTTTTATGTCTTTTCCTTATAATAGGGAACTTGTTTTTCACCACCACTTCTAATTTTATAAATAGAAGCTCGTTTTTTATGTTAGAAAATAACATCCATGGATTTCAATTATTTCAACTTCATGCTTTTAGAAACATTGGAACGTTCATTTTAAAAAAGGTTGCTCTCAAAACTTTTTGATTAAAAGCTAGTTTTATTTTTGAAAAACTAAACTCACTTCCATTTTTTTTCGTGTCTTAATTGACATGTTTTCCCCTATTTTATCCCTTAAAAGATCCTATGTCAATGGGAATAAGATTTCGTTCCGTAAACATAGGCACCCAATAATTTAAAAAGATTATATATGGAGTAAGAGGATAAAATTCATTACTCCTACAAATATACATTGGGTTAATTTTATTATGAAGAAAGAAAAAAAAATTTATTATGTGTTAGGAAAATAAGATTTCGTTTTCCTAACTATCCAAAAAAATTGGAGGTTCGAGAAAAAATTACCTCACCTCAATATCCAAGCCTTCTTCATAATCTACCAAACCACTTAGCCTATTTCAATGATTCTAGACTTAATTTAAAATTTTTTTGAGAGCATAATTTTTAAATTGCATTATTTCCTTTAATTTCTTTTAAGCTAAAGTTTTTTATATAAATCCAATCCATCTTTGTTAAACTAACAAAAATAAATTTTTGCTTTCTATTTTATTTTATCTAGAAGTCTTTTTGAAACTGTTCCTCTATTCATAACATTTCATAAATTAGGATTTAATTCTTTAACCCCGGATGTTTATTTTGATCTTCCTTTTAATTAATTCAAGCGGTAGCTAAACTTAGGATCTCTTTTATTCCTTATAAGTTCATCTCCAACTTTTGCTCTGGAATAGCAAAAGCTTAAGTATGGGGGTATTTGATGAGTTGTAAATATACCTATTTTTCTGTACATTAATTTATTCGTTTTCATTTCTTTTTGTCGTTTTTACATATTTTTATTCAATAAAATGCTCCTATTTTATAAATATATTACTAACTTATTTTATTTTATTTTTCAGGAAAAAAATGAAAAATCTGCCAAAAATTGACATGTCACGCCCGTGACATGTTGGTCACGCCCGTGACCAGGGCGTGACACGTCAAAAACCGTGAAATCAGAAAAATTTGAAGTGCAAAGCTTGACACGCCCGTGTCACGCCCGTGTCACCAGTGTCACGCCCGTGACCCATGCCCGTGACCATCCAGATCGACGAAATCGCGCTCAACGATCGTCGAACCAGCTGACACGCCCGTGTCACCCGACACGGGGCGTGACCCAAACCCGTGCCACTCCACTCGACGAATTCATCTCGACGTTCGTCGAGTGTCGACACTAGCAGTCACGCCTAGAGTCACGCCCGTGACCTAGGGCGTGACACCTCTTTCCGCTCGACGATTTTCAACTCGACACTTTCAGCTCGACATTCGTCGAGTGTCGACACCAGCCGACACGCCCAGAGTCACGCCCGTGCCCGGGGGCGTGACCTTTCCAGCTAGCTCGACAAGACCTGCCCGAAGACTTTCGGCGCGCACCGCGCCCAGATCCACCGTACTGTCACGCCCCCTGTCACGCCCGTGACCAAGGGCGTGACCACTGCGAGACCGCCACGTGTCCAGCCCGAAGTCAACTTTCCCGTCAAATCGCCGGCCGCCTTCCAAATAGTACTGTCACGCCCCCTGTCACGCCCGTGACCAAGGGCGTGACACATGTAAATTTTTTTCTATAAATTCAGAGCTGCTGCTCTGAATTCCTGTTCCCCTTTTGGGCACCATTTTGTATAGGGGAAATGCTGCTGGATTGCTTCCAAGGCCCTTGTAAGGGATTTTCTCCCTCTCTCTTTCCTTTTTTTGTATTAGCTTTGTAATCGTTTTTAGACTTAATAAAAATGTAGATTTTTTTCCCATTTCATGGTTTTGGAATGCATCCATGTGCCCCTCTCTTATACAATCTTATTTATGCTTTGTTTCAACTTTGTTTTTTCGTTCTTTCCTAAGGGTGTGTGAGTGTATGAGTATAGTTTATTTACTTTAATGTTTTCATTTTTTTTACTTGTTTTTGTTAACTTAGATTTTTATACCTTTTATCTCATTGCTATAAACCCGTAAAATTGATTTCAAAGTGTTTTTCCTTTCTTTTAACTTAGCTTTTTATTTCGCAAAACCCTTTTCGTTCTTTTCGCTTTATTTTCACTTTTTTAGCACTTTTACGGAGTTATAGGAATGATAACATAATCGTTTTAATTTTTTCTAGCATTTTCGTTTTTTCATTTATTTTCAAATCTTTTTCCTTATTTAATTTTTCCGTTCTCTTTTTATGCATTTCTACCGCATTCTAGCGGTAGAAATGTATTCGTTTTTATTTTTCGAGCACTTTCATTTTGCGTTTATTTGCAAACTTTTTCGCTCCGTTTATTTTTATTTTCCCTTTTTATGCATTTCTACCGCATTTTAGCGGTAGAAATGCAGTTGCTTTATTTCTTCGGTAACTTAGTTTTTCTTAATTTTTTTTCGCTCATGTGTGTGCGCATTTATTTCCGCCTACTCGTTAAGAGTTAAATGGCGCTCGCTTATTTTACTTTCTGTAGAGTGCGTGAGTTTGTAATTTTCTTTTTTCCGCCTACTCACTTGAGTTTAATGGCTGGATTTCATTTCAGTAGAGTGCGTGTGTTTTCATTTATGTCGAGAGAGAGTGTGCGTGCGTTGCATTTATTTTGTCCTACTCATTTGAGTAGGACCCGTATTTATTTTCTCCTACTCATTTGAGTAGGACTTGCGTGTGTGCGTTTTACTGCTTTCATTTCTCCCGCCCACGCAGTTGCGCCGGGACTCGCAATTTACAGCTTTCTTCAGTCCTACTCGTTTGAGTAGGACTTGCAATTTTCTGCATTTTTTTTCCTGCTTTATTTTCCTGCTTTCATTTACTGCTTTCTTTCCTGCTTTCTTTATTGCTTTCCTCGCAAGCCGTCCCCATTCCGATGAGTGGCTAATCGTTCTTAGCCTCGACATCGAAGAGCATTGGGACAGATAAAATAGCTTAAAATAATTAAAGGTCTTATTTTTCTAATTAATTAAAAATACTTAAGGTTTGCCCGGGGTTAACGACGCGTAGGACCACATATCGATGTGTGGGCCCTATTTCCGTTTTCCATACGCTCGCCGAGAGGCCGTGCGTATGGACAGATCACCCCTTGGCAAAGAGAGTTCCGCACTAACCCTCGAGAGAGGAGGCGCGCCAACTCTATCGGATTGGGTTCCCCACCCAATAGCGGGGTTCTTAGCGTAATGCGGGCGTTAAGAGGAATCCTTCGTCGGACGAGAGCCCGGTCGAATAGTCTTAGCGTTCAGGTGAGCGATAGCCCTATAGCTAGGTGAGCTCATTTTAGTGGAACCTCCACGGCCAAGTCTCCGCCTTAATTAATTAGAAATTTAGGAGCTCTTTTTATTTAAAGTCTATTTTAGTTCAATTGTTTTTTCGGTGCCATCGAGCTAAGCTTTTCATCGGCACCACCTTCATGCTTTCATTTTTCTTTCTGTCATTTTTTTGCTTTTTATTATATATATAAATATCCCGACAAGATAATTATCGGTAAAATAATAGTCCCCTCCAGGGAAGAGTAGAAATAATCGAACCGGACCCGAGAACAATACGACCTCGATATTCCACCCGGAATATCCTGTACTACTCACGATAGGTGCACTTGCCTCCTTTCGTTAAAACTCGATCTAAACCTTTTTTATATCCAAAATAAATAAATAAATACGCGCGCCCCATTTTCTTAAATAAATTCACTTCCGCCTTTTTCTCAAATAAAACCGCCGGGGCGCCGCGTGACCGCAAATAATTTTGGAGTTTTAACCATCAGAGCTGGAAGAGTTCAAAGCAAGAGACAGTTGTTGATTCTACAACAGAGGCCGAGTATATCGCCGCAGCTAATGCGGCGAAGGAGGCTGTATGGATTAGGAAATTCATCGACGAGCTTGATGTAGTTCCTAGCATTGTTGGTCCCGTAGTTCTCTACTGTGATAACAATGGTGCAATTGCATATTCTAAGGAACCTAGATCCCATCAGCGCTCCAAGCACATACTTCGGCGGTTTCATCTTATTCGTGAGATTGTCGAACGAGGAGATGTGAACATTTGCAGAGTGCCGACTGAGGAGAATATTGCAGATCCACTGACGAAGCCTCTCGCGCAGAGAAAGCATGATGGTCATACTAGATCGATGGGTATACGAGACCTAAATGATCAACTCTAGTGAGAATCTTGTGGATTGCATGTAAACATGTATTTTGTTGGCCATTTGTTCATATGATGAACAATGTACCTAGTTTTTCTCTTACAATTAATGGCAAGTTCTTTTATTATGAGTTTTTCTATATGATAGTTAAATGTTAACATAATAGATATCCTTAGAATGTTCGCTTCCATGGGACATCAAGTACGTGACTTGAATGTGAGAGCCTATGATTTATTTGAAGCTTCATTCTTAAAAGGTCCCTGGTCGAGTATCATCATAGAAGCTAAGGGTGATGATGGTACATGAAGGCTAGCACGTGGGTTGACTGATGACCGGTTCTCACAGGTCATGATATTGTGATATCAAGTCATCACGTGGGTACTTGTTAGTGAACAAGTTGTACTGGACAGACCCAACCTGAGACTTCTCTGTGGATTGTCATCCAATCGTGTCACGAGTAGGTCTCAATTTACAATGGTGTTGTGGTCCTTTGACCTGAAGTCACAGCATTCATCAAGTGAGGAAGAGCGTGCTTTGATGCCATCTAAAGTCTTCCTTGAGAAAGGTTGATGATAAGGGTGGTTGTTGGGCATGTTACGAATCATTTGGGTGTTTGCGTGTGAGCAGATATGGGATTTGTCCTCCTGTATGACAGGAGTTGCATCCATGGGCCCCTTGATGGAACTGGACTGAGAAATGCATGGCCATGCTTGGTTGAGTCAATATGTGATATTGCACTCACCATTCTCTGGAAGTCCGTCCTGGATCAAGAAACTTGGATTGAGCTATTACGAGGGTGACACGGTCCATGCCTCTAGTTCTTTCCGGATGTAAGGGACAAAGGGACAAAGATAACGCTGATACATTGGTCATAAAGGCTTATGAGTTATAAACTCTTATTGCTTGGGGAGCAATGATGCAAGTGGGAGACTGTTGGAGTTACTATGGTGATCTAGAAGTGGTCAAACATGTAATCTCACTGCCAACGCGATATGAGCCTGCAGGGTCGCACATAAGAGATGTGGAGAAGTTGGATGATTGACTGTGTTGGTAAAGGTTACCAATCACCGACCTGAATGGGGTTATGGGCAAAGTGTTGCCTTAAAGGATCGTCGTGTTGGGCAAATATTGACTTGAAGGATTGGTAAGAATAGTCGACCGAGGGTCGACGATAGTCGACCGAGGGTCGACGATCATCGACCGCGGGTCGACGAGTATCGTCGACCGCGGGTCGACGAGTATCGTCGACCGCGGGTCGACTATCATCGACCACAAGGTCGACGATCGTCGACCGCAGATCGATGATTATCGTCAACCCACGTTCGACGTGAATCGTCGAGTATTGTGCTTTGATTCTTGCCGACTGATTCTCTCCGATCCTAGCTGATTCTCGCCGATCCTAGGTGATTCTCGTCGATTGATTCTCACCGAATCTGCTAGGTGATTCTCGCCGATTCTGGAACCCTACTTTTCTGGGTGTTCTGCGGATGGCGATATTCCTAAGTCTGTTTATGCCTTTGGTATAAATAGATACTTAGGGTTTTCGGGAAATATATCTGATCGAATCGGATGCGATTGTCGTTCGTTCCGCCGATCCTGAATCCAGCGACGGAAGTGTTCCGCTGCCGTGCTCGCTCCGTCGACCTCCTCCTCTCCGGCGATTGTCGCTGGTGTTGTTCTCCCTGGCGCGAACCTAGCAGTCCGTGGAAAAGCAAGGTGTGGTCATTCTCCTTCCCGATTATCCGTGCGATGGAAAAGCCGGTGTTATCACGCTCGTGTGGATTTCTGCAGAGACGTGGATATCATTCCACGTAGAACTCGCCACCAGCAAGAACACGAAGCTTGGAGCATCTCCGTTGAGTTGTGACTCAACGCCACCGACGTAATTTTTGCCTAGTTGTATGTTAACTTCTTGATTCAACTACCATGGCCCGATCCCATCTCTTTTGGGTTTTTCTTGATGTTTTTATTCTTCCGCTGCGTGCACAAGTGTTGTGCCATCCTCATAGAGAAACCCAACATCAGCAAGATGAGGTATATAGAAGAAATAGAGTCTAGGACAGACTTTGAGAAATGATGTCCTCAATCAAAGACTATAATTTTGTCTGCCTGGGACCAAGTTATGTCCAAGAAAACTGAGAGGGGAAAGCTATACAGCTCCATAGAATGGGCAAAGTTAGAGAGGAATGAAGAAGCTAGGAGGAAGTACAGAAGGGACAAGAAGTCAGGTTTTCTGCAACCAGATGCATTAGAGCCAAGCAAATACTTTCTCAATCCTTACGACTACTTTGAGAAGGCAGAAGGAAAATAGAGAAGATGAAGCAAAGTCTGCAAAGAAGCCCAACAGGGGGATAGTAACCAAGGAACCAGAAATATGAGATGTTTTGTATTTTCCTTAATGCGCTTTTTGGAATGTGAATAATATTTTAAGCACACTGGTCAAACATAATTACTGACTTTATGGATATTATTGTGTGTGTGTGTGTGCTTCAATTTATGTTCTAAATATTATTTGTATGCATATCTTATGTGTGTGTTAGTGTATATCATTGTCTAAGGTTTTGACTTCTTCAAATAGTTGGAGATTGTTGGGTGCATTGATCACAATGTCCCAGATTTGAAGAAGACCTAAAAGACAATGGTATACACAGTATTGTATTTGATTCATGCTTTAAGTTCTATGTATACAAGTTGCTCTATATTCACTATTCAAATAGGTTGTCTAAGCACAAATGACAGGTGGAAACAAGACAGAATGCTGACAGGGCAGAAGTCTGCCTAAATTCAGATGCGTTGAGTGAAGGCAATTCACTCAACGCCTAGAAGACCTAAGCATTAAGTAAAGCTCAAACAGTCAAAGCGAGAGAAAAGATTACAAGAATTCTGGCTAAGTCCAGAAGCATTGAATGAAGGCAGTTCACTTAATGCCCTGAAGAGAAAGTGTTGACATAACAAAGTTCAGTCAGAGCTGCAATGGTGCTTTAGTTGGAAATATATCTAAGGACAGATGTGTTGAGTGAAGACAACTCACTCAATGCCTATTCAACAAAAAATCTGTCTAAGGATAGAAGTGTTGAGTGAAGGCAGTTCACCCAATGCCTTTTCAATAAAATAGGCAAAGGCAGAAAATGTTGAGTCAAGACAACTCACTTAATGCCTTAATACAGAGAAAATTAACTATGTCCAGATGCATTGAGTGATGAAGGCTCACTCAACGCCTAGTCAGTTAGACTACAATTGTCGATAATTATAGAGTGATGAATGATCATTCAACATCTAGTGGTGAAGAATTCCGTATTAATATAGAATTATTTTGGCATTGAGTGACAAGTCTTCACTCAACGCCTATGCAGAATTATCTGAATTTGGCAAAGTCCACAGGTACTGAGTCATAATGATGTCAGCAGGAATTCAAATGTTGAGGGAATGGAATAGAAGATGACAAATGTCGCCACTTGCCTGTTGTAGATCAATTAATGCTAAAGAAAATTTGCAGCTACCAACTCCAGGTGGTCCCACTGCTCAATGAGCCGTTGAACGACGGGATAGAAAAAGAAAACATTATGGAAGAAGAAATCAACTTTCCTGATTATTAACTTTCGGAATATAGATCTTCATCTTCTTCCTCTCGACAGAGTTGCATAGCTTGAAGAGTTTGATACATCTGGTTATCTAGAAGTTGAGAAAGTTAGTTGTTGACATTTTCATCTTCAACAACATGTTCATAAAGTAATCTCTTCGAGGTAGAAGAAGGGACATAGTAAGCCCTAGCTGCAGTTACTTCACATCAGAAGCAGAATGGTCTTGAAGAACCATTCTTGTAGCTTTGAAGAAGATTGGACAAAGTCATCTCTATTCAGGAAGAGGCAGACTCAAAGATACTTTCTCTTGAGTTATTCAACATCAACTACCAACCTTACTTTCTGTAGGATCTTAATTGACCTGAGTGTAAGCCTAAATTATAAAGGCTGAGGTAGGATATTTCTATAGATCTGAGTTGTAGGGCATTAGTACCTGAGTTGTAGGATCCTCCTATGGATCTGAGGTAGGGCCTGTGTGTCGGAGCTATAGGAGAGTTTCTCTCTGAGTTAGGATCTAGTGGTGGATTTGAGTGTATGGTAAACCTCCTAGTCTTAGTGTAGGACCTTGATTTAAAGTTGAGGTAGGGCCTATGCGCCAGAGTTGTAGGAAAATATTTTTGTGAGTGTAGGTCGTTGGGCCTGAGTGTAGGACTTAGAGGAGTATGAGAAATCATGAGGTATTTGTGTTGTAAGCTCTTGGAGCCGAGTTTTGAGAAGTTGGCCATGTCTAACAAACTGTTAGAAGGGTGGGAGTGATAGTGGATGTATTCATACTCCGGGGAACCACTATAAACATCTTGTGTGCTGATTGTGTTATCCTGAAAGCTAACCTAAACTAAAACACAACTCACCAAATCAGAAGGACGTATCAAAAAGACGGAAAAACATATTCACCCCCCTCTAGGTGTTTAGCTACTCTTGAAACTAATGACTTTCACCACATCGCTTTGTTTTAAGGCCTCCTGTTGTCCAAGATTATATACTCTTGGTTGGGTTGGAGCATTATGTGAGGCAACCGAGTCATTTGCTTTCCATTTCCATGCATAAGAAGCACCCTCCTTCGGAGGACCACTCCGACAGTCTCAGGAGATGTGTCCCGGATTGCCACAAGAATAACAAATAACTGGGCCTCGCCCAGTTGTTTCTACAGAAGCAGCATATGAAGAAGATGGTCTATAAAAGTTGGACTTCTTGTTCCACTTACTATGCTATATAGATTTTGCAGAGCTCGGTACTTTGAACTCTGGCTTCTTTACACCCAAGACTTCTTATTTTGAACTCTTTTCAGATCTTGTTCTAGGGATCAAACAGTATTGACCAGCATTGTTGTTGGGCCAATGCCCACAATGTATGAGTTCATACATGCAGGGATGTCCTAGTAACAATGATGGGATAGATAGCCTAAGTGCCTAGGTAAGGTAAACACTTACCTAAGGTGTGGTAAGAAAGAAAACTGTCCAAGTCCACAGGCATTGAGTGAAGGTTACTCACTCAACGCCAGATGACTTATAGTGTTGAGTGGAGCCTATACATTAGAATCCAAAGTGGTGGCAAGCTGAGAAAGTGGTCAAGTCCACAGGCGTTGAGTGGAGTCAACTAACCCAACGCCATACAACAAAAGGTTGTGAGTAAGTCTAATGCAGTAAGAGCCTAAGTAAAAATGGGCAAAAAAGTGATTAAGTCCACAGACGTTGAGTGAAGATCATTCACTTAACGACATAGCACCATAATCGTTGAGTATAGCTCAGTCAGTCAACGCCACATGAAAATTGTGAATATTTACTAAGTCCACATGCATTGAGTGAGGCAAGCTCACTCAATGCCATGTGATAATGTGTTGACTAATTCTCAAAGTAAGTTCTGTTTTTAGACACAAAAATTTGGGTAAGTCCAAATGCTTTGAGTGTAACTCCTTCACTCAACGCTAGATAATAGAAGAAAATCTGTTAAGTACATCGGCGTTGAGTGGAGCTCACACACTCAATGCCAAGGAGCAAGAAAATCTTACTAAGGTAGAAAGAGTTGAGTGAGGCATACTCACTCAACGCTCTCAATGCCATGACTCAAAAAATCTGGCTAAGGCTAATAGCGTTGAGTGGTGATTGCTGGTTTGACTTGGGCATTCAAATGAATTTCTGCCCTTGTCTAGGACCAGTCCTAGGCGAAATGTCCTACAGGACAGAATACTGAACCAAAGTTAATTATTAAGATGTCACATTAAAGGTAACAGGTCAGGCTACATTTTTCATTCAGGGATCAGTTTCTGGAAATGCCTCTAAGAGGCCTAAAAATGGCATGCAAGGTCACTGAATAAGTGTGACATAATTTTACTATTCATAACGATTAAATTTAACTTATATTTAAATATCTGCACGAATCCTAAAGTATATATGAACGGGATCCGGTCATCTTCTCCACCCATCCGACGGCTGAGATTGAGCCGACCTGGGCGATGATTGCTGGCGGTTTCCGGCCAGCTGAGGCGGCGCCACCCCCGGCCAACGGTGCCATTACCTTCACGGTGGTGGTGGCTATCGTTTCCCGGTGATGGGGCGGCGGGAGACGGCGGCGACGGCGATCTCGAGCGGTTTCTAAAGCTTGGAAAAATCTCACTTTTCCCCCATGGCATCAGGCTCAGTTGAGCCCGATATCTCACCTAATCGATCTAGGATCCTAGTACGGGTAGAGGTGAGGTGAAACGAACCTGGATTGGGGCTTGGCTGCGGGTAAGGCGGCGGTTTTCTATGGTGGTGGTGCGCCGGAGAGCTCCACCCCGAATGCTTGATTCTCCACCGATTTCCATGTTCCAGCACTAGATTTCAATTCCTTCCCTCACTCTGAAGCTAATGGAGGGGTTAATTGGGGCTGAGGTGGTGTATATGGGGAGATACAACCAAGGTGAGCTCGGGCTCATCCTTGGTTGCTCCGCCCCTGCTTGCCAAGTGGCACACAGCCCCTAATTTCTTCTGGAATGAAGTGAGGAGGTCGGCCAGTTGGTGTTGGGCAGAGGATTTCAGCTGAAGGGGTGGCCATGTGGCCACCATTCCCCTTCATCCCCATTTATCTCTCCTCTTTCTCTCAAAATCCCATTTCTACCCCTTTGCATGCATTCTCTCTCCTGATTTAGAGGGGTAGGGCTGGTCTTGTTCACTTGGGCTGGTCATGGGCCAAATTTTGTGGGCTTGGTCCAAAGGAGGGTGGCTTGGTCTTCATTTCCCTCTTTTAGGTCAAATAGTTGACTTGTCGACTTGGAGAGTTGACTTAGTCAACATGGTGGGTAGGCTGACCCTACTTGGTGGTAATGGGTCTAGTGGCACCACCCAACTTGGGTTGGGTCAAGGGTGTGCCCTACCCAGGCTAATTGGCTTATGAGTGTGGGTTTGACCAAATTAGGCCCAAGGTTGACTTTGGTCAGCTGGGGTCAAAATGTTGACCTAATGGCATGCCCTAGGGTGCACTTAGATTGTTTTTAGGGTTAGGGCAATGTGGTGGGGTCATGGTGTGGTTTGGGTCCCTATTTAGGCTAGTTTGACCTAGTTGACTTGGTCCTATAGTGGGCCCCATATGGCTACAACCCACTACCTAGGGTCAAACCTAGCTAAAACCCTTGACACCCATCCCATGCCTAACCCAATCTAAGTGGAAGGGGCCTAGAAGTAACATGGGATGTTACAAATTCCAACAACCAAGAAAAATAATTTCGTCCTCGAAATTTAAGTTCGGGTTTACGGGGTTTATTTGCAAGATTTATAAGAAATTTTTAACGTGTAAACTAAAATATACCTGAGGTGAACAGCTCCGGGTGTCGCTCTAGCATTAGATCCCTCGGCTCCCAGGTGTGCTCCTCCCGTCCATGGTTGGACCAGGTATATCGCAGTACTGGCTCGACAAACATAGGTTCGCTAGGTGCCATGCCTCGTGTTAGCGACTGAACTCATTATTCGTCCCTAGGATTAACCGTACATTCATAGCATACACTTGAGGGTATTTTCCTGGACTGCCAAGCCAGTACTTCCTGCTACTACCCTTCACAGGTATAACCCATCAAGCGTCACAAACATTACAAGCGTCAAATGGTCTTTTCCTGGACTTCCGCACTAGTACTTCCTGCTACTGCCCTTCATAGGTCCAACCCATCGAGCATCACAAGCATTACAAGCCTCATAAAGGTCTTTTCCTTGACTACCACTCCAGTACTCCTTGCTACTACCCTTCACAGGTCCGACCCATCGACTCCTTAAACTACACATTTCATCGCAGAGTCTTCTCCGGTGTATATATGCAACATCACCAATCCAGACCAACCTATCCAGATGGCTTCACACAGCATGCCTATTTCGTACTCCATTTTCGGATCTATAAGACAAATTATTGTGGATTCCAAGAATCAACCTAAGGGACTCCCTTAACAAGTCGCTCTCTGGTGGGGAAATCCTATGCACATGCCAAAAAGGAAGCCTTCACATGGCTAAGAAGGAAGATCGTTACCCTTGAAGATCGCTTCAGAGCCATGGACTTCTAGCCAGCTGGAAAGCACCGCAGCGGCTTTGCCTCCACAATGCTAGCCTCGGATCGCGAATCGGAACTCCGCAGCTCCACCGGTGGCCGACTCCCTTCCTCCTCCTCCACCTTCCTCTTTCTCTCTCTCTAAGTTCTTAGAAAGAAGATGACCAAGATGAGAATGAGATTTTCCTTCTCATTCCCGACCTTAAAGTAGGGGGGAGGAATGTGGGCCATCAAATCCCAGCTGAAGAAAATGGACGACCACGATTTGGCCACAAAAGTCTGCATTTTGGCTGACACGGCCTGTGACACACCCGTGTCACAGGCCGTGTACCTTAAGCGGCACACAATCGACTAATGCAGACTAGTACACGGCCATGTGACACGCCCGTGTCACAGGCCGTGTGACCTGACACGCCTTCAGACACGCCCGTGTCTGTGGTCGTGTCCATCAAGTGGTGCACACCCATCTCAACCCGAGCAAGACGCGGCTGTAACATCCCCTTTGCCTTCTATGGATCAACACCACTAGGCCTCCAGCGGACCGTTACCGGGCTGCAGCCCAAGCACCCTAACCCCTCTCCATGGACTGCCTCAATCGGCGCCTCTACCCACTGGCGGGTTATTGGTGGGCACAACCTCCCTTTGATGAGGTAAAATCGATAGTCAAGCCCACACTACGGGGACTTCTCAGGAGATCACCCATCCCAGTACTACTCCAGCCCGAGCATGCTTAACTATGAAGTTCTTTCACTTCTCATCACCAATTGAGCTCAAATTGTAACACCTCCCCTGTAATGACCGTATAATATGGGTCCGGCCAGGGCCCCACAACATACAGATGCCACAACTTTAGTATTATAAGATGATATTGTAGGACCCCTTCCTCCCCCTTACCAAGGAGGGATACCGGGCCTTATGCCCAGAACCGCCGTCTTACGGTGGCACTAACGCACGGGTTAGTCAACACCGTAACACGCCGATCCTGCCGGCTAATACGATCATATACATAGGCCAATATGAGAAAATAAGTGTAACAATGTAACAAATCTACAAGTCCACAAGTCACAGAGTACATCATATATATAAAATGAAAAGTACAACAACATGGTCCACAAGAGAGTACAAAAATAAAGAGTAATAAGGGCTTATGCCCAGTACATCAAATCCACTCTCTCTCTCAAAATAAAAACGGAAGCTACACTAGTCCATCAGAACTCGTCCCACCTGAGGACGCACAGTAGTGGTAGTAGCCTACTGAAGCGGTATCTGCTCCTCAAGTCATGCCTCCTCGATGTGCTGGTGCTCCATCTTCACGGGCTCCTAAAAATAATATGGTCACCGACCATTAGTCAAAAGACTAAGTCGTTTCCTCCGCACCTCGCCCCGCAGCTCCTAGGCACCGAGCGGGAGGACGAAGCGGAGGACAACAAGGGGTAGCAAAAGTGGAAGCAGGTGACAGAAACTAACTAGCAGTTGTAATAAGTAATATTGTTCTACTCTAGCAGTTCTAAATATAGTACAAGTAAGTAAGAGCAGTACAGTAAAGGAAGTAAAGAATAGTAGTAAGAGCAAGTAAATAAACTATTCTACCACTATACTATCATCACAAAAGTACCCTAACTTATATAAATGCCCATACAAATATATAAGTTAGGATTTCCAGGAAATTTAACTTATCATATAAAAGAGCCCATACTAATTTATATGATAAGGATCTATGAAGCGTATGACCTAATATGAATGAATGTTATGATGCAATTTTATGCACAGGAAAGTGCAACACACGCACAACGACTCTGTGATCACAGACCTTTAGTTCCCACTTTTTGAGAGCTAGCATCACTCTCGGGTACCACCGCTGTGGCTACGGCAGCAGCGGAGCGGGCGTCTCCGCTTCTAGGCCGGTATGCACACTACCAAGCCTTAGACCCCTCTCTTACGCCTCTGTACACGTCCAAGGTGCACTCTAGAGTCTCGCGTACGTACTTTGCTGACAACCCGTCAGTCTTGTTGGGTCGGATGTGCGTTATCGGGGATCGTCCTCCAGACCGCAGTGTAAAACAACCCACTGGCCCCTCTAACCCTCACAACCGCCTGGTGCACCATACTGTCATCGGTGTGATGAACGGCCAGTACCGCATGCCCCGCCACTATATTTATGCACATGCAAGTATTTCATTCCGAGCCTTTCGCTCGCAGGACCAAACCCGTCCTGTAAACCCTCAAACCCAACCCGGGTGAGAACGCACATTAGTGCCTTTATACCAATTCCCTCAAACCCTACACGGGTGAGCATATATCATGAAACTCTCCAACCCTACACGGGTGAGAAGGTACAACAAATGTCTTAACCTATTATACTACTCTTGTCTACGGGTTATTATACTTAGTGATTTAAGGTTAATCCCAGGACTGCCCCCGGTATTCCCTGTAAAGGGCTCTCAAGGGGCACTAGGAACTGTGTTGGGATTACGCCCAACATTCCCTTTCGCAAGGATATTTACTTTAGTTGATGGCTACCCATGTTTTATCCCAGCTCTCTTTGTTGCTCTTGAACAACCCTAGTGACTTAAGATGTTACCGGGAAACCGACGGTCTTCCGTCGACCTCCACTCCGGTTGCTAACTAAAGACTTGCACTTTTAATTCCCGTCACTAAGACAATACTACCCGCCAGGGATTATTCATATTGCACTCCCTTATTTCTTCCGACAATCAATCCCCTGGTAATCCCCTAAAGTAAGCCCTATTTATGCTATATGCAGACCATGTCCTATTAATAACCCAAAAATGGGATCTTCCAATCCTTAGAGCCTCTTGTCCTTAACTATTTATCCTAGGGTGGTATGGGATAAGGGAACTATCCTATGGATTCTCAATTTTCCTTGGCCAAATAATCCCTTAATTAAATCTTTTAAATTAATTACTAGGTCACTTTACACATGAAGTAGTATGATTTAAAATCCACTGACCTAGGTAATTTTTCCTGAGTTGTATCTTGATAAAATATTTCTGTCTACAGGGTTTCATAATTTTCCTTTGATTATTTATACCAATTCATTATTTAATACCAAATCTACATAACTTCCATTTTCTAAATGAAGTACAAGGAATATGTAATCCAAAATTCCAGGAAACTTACAGAACATATAAAACATTAATTTATGATTATTGGCAGAGTTTCATCAACTTTTATAGTGTAATGGCCTAACAATTCTCATTCTTACATATTTACCAAAATGCCATTATATAAATTTAAAACCTATCAGTATACCCATAAATTCTGAAATAATTATGCAAGACTAATAATACAATTATACAACACTAGAAATATTTCCAAAGTTTTCTGAGGTGTATATCCATCAATTCAAGAATAAATGAAATAAGGGTAAAATGGGCATTTTAAGATATTTTACTCCAAACGTTCTTCAAACAGAAAGATCAAATTTTCCTAAGTCAAATATAACCTTATTTTCAACTTGGCAAAGTTTGAGGATTTGTACTTGAGGAAAACCTATTTTTCAAATTTATTTTCAAAAGAAGCTATATTTTTAAAAATTCCAATTAATGGGATTTTTGATTCCAAAAATCCCATAATTAATCTTAGGGGTGAAAGTTACCCTAATGAACCACTGGAATCAAATCCAAGATTTTTGAATGCCTCCATTAGGCTGAATGCACAATATTTAAATTATTGCTATTGGCACACCAAGGCAATATATACACCAACACATGCAAGTGGATTTTCCATCCTGCAGTGATCCAAAAGTGCTGAAATTTTTATCATGCACTAATGATGTTCCCAAGGACCCACCTCCAAAATTTGGGGCCATGAGGAGTCATATAACTCCATATATTTCATTTATTTATATTTTGATATTATGACCAAAACTATAGCAAAAGTTGTTTCAAAAATTCCTAAATTTTGGCAGGGGCTAGGTATGCCCTAATCATGCATGTACCAAACATATGGGGCCATGGTGATTGCTGGTTTGACTTGGGCATTCAAATGAATTTTTGCCCTTGTCTAGGACCAGTCCTAGGATAAATATCCTACAGGCCAGAATACTGGACCAAAGTTAATGATTCAGATGTCAAATTAAAGGTAACATGTAAGGCTACATTTTTCATGCAGGGATCAGTTTCTGGAAATGCTTCTAAGAGGCCTACAAATGGCATGCAATGTCACTGTATTTATGTGACACTATTACACTATTCATCACATTTTAAATTAAATCATTTTATTATATCTGCACGAATCCTAAAGCGTAAACGGACGGGATCTGGTTATCTCCTACCTCCAGCCAACGGCTGAGATCGAGCCGACCTGGAGCATGTTTGCTGGCGGTTTCCGGCCAGCTGAGGCGGCGCCACCCCCGGCCAACGGTGCCATCACCTTCACGGTGGTGGTGGCTATCGTTTCCCGGTGATGGGGCGGCGAGAGACGGCGGCGACGGCGATCCCGAGCGGTTTCTAAATCTTGGAAAAATCTCACTTTTCTCCCATGGCATAAGGCTCAGTTGAGCCCGATATCTCACCTAATCGATCTAGGATCCTAGTACGGGTAGAGGTGAGGTGAAACGAAACTGGATTGGGGCTTGGTGGTGGTTCAGGCGGCGATTTGCCATGGTGGTGGTGCGCCGGCGAGCTCCTACCCGATTCCTGGATTCTCCACCGTTTTCCATGTTCCAGCACTCGAATTCCACTCCTTTCCACCTCCTGAAGCTAATGGTGAAGTCTGTTTGGGCTGAGTATGGTTGTATATGGAGATATTACCTATGTGAGCTCGGTTTGGGCTTTGGTTGTGTCACCATGGGTGCCATGTGGCCAGCATGCTACCAAAAATTCTCTGGAATATCAGAGGGGTCCGGCCAGCATGTGTTGGGCAGGGAATTGCAGCTGAAGGGGTGGCCATGTGGCCACCCTTCCCTTCATCCCCATTTCTCTCTCCTCTTTCTCTTAAAATCCCACTTCTACCCCTTTGCATGCATTCTCTCTACTAATTTAGAGGGGTAGGACTGGTCTTGTTCACTTGGGCTGGCCATGGGCCAAATTTGGTGGGCTTGGTCCAAGGGAGGGTGGCTTGGTCTTCATTTTCTTCTTTAGGTCAATTGTGTTGACCATGTTGACTTTGAGTTGACTTGGTCAACCAATGGTGGGTGGGCTGACCCCATTTGATGGTCATGAGCTTAGTGGCACCACCCAACTTGGGTTGGGTCAAGGGGGTGCCCTACTTAGGCTAATTGGGCTTATGAATGTGGGTTTGCCCAAATTAAGCCCAAGGTTGACTTTGGTCAACTAGGGTCAAAATGTTGACCTAGTGACATGCCCTAGGGTGAACTTAGATTGTTTTTAGTGTTAGGGCAATGTGGTGGGGTCATGGTGTGGTCTGGGTTCCTATTTAAGCTAGTTTGACCTAGTTTGACTTGGGTCCTATAGTGGGCCCCACATGGCTACAACCCACTACCTAAGGTCAAACCTAGCTAAAACCCCTATCACCCACCCCATGCCTAACACAATCTAAGTTGAGGAGTCCAAAAGTAACATGGGATGTTACAGATATAACTACCCAAACTCAAAACTCATAAGCAAAACACAGCGGAAACAACAACCAAGACTAGAAGTTATCCCACGAGTAGCTTAAGCCAGATTATATATGTTCCAACCATGGGAAGGAGGAGTACACATGGGAGACAAATGGATTTGATGCAGCAACGCTAGCCGGAGTTGTTTGCTCAAGGTAATTTTATTTAAAAGCATATGTTAAATTGTCTGTTATGCTTTTCTTCCCACAGCCTAAGCCTGATTTCGGGGACGAAATCTTTTATTTTGTTTATAGGATTTGTAACGTCCCGAATCGTTCTAGGCCCCTAGTGTGTGTTTTTGAGTCAGGAGGGTTGACTCAAGTCCTGGGACGTGCAGGGAATTGGACTGCACTTGTGGAGGAGTAGAGAAATCAGTGCTGTGAAGGGACACGGGTAGAGACACGGGTGTGTCCCTACCTGTGTGCGCGTGTGTGTCGAGCTGAACTCGACGAGGCATGTCGAGATCGGCGAGCTGTGTCGATATCATGTGACACGGGTAGAGACACGGGCGTGTCCCTACCTGTGTTTGTGTCGAGTTACACTCGATAGGGCTTGTCGAGACTGATGAGCTGTGTCGACATGAGGTGACACGGGTAGTGACACAGGCATGTCCCTACCCATGTGTGTCAAGTTACACTCGTTGAGAGGTGTTGAGATCGACGAACTGCGCGTCGACTTCGACGAATTAACATGACACGGGTAGAGACACGGGCGTGTCCCTACCCGTGTTCTCCAGTCCACGATTTTGAACGAGATCGATGAAATACCGGGATCGTCGAAATGCATCCCGAGAAGGACACGGCCAGGGCACACGGCTATGTCATATGAACACGGGTCGGGACACGGGTCGGGACACGGGCGTGTCCCAACCCGTGTCAACTATTGTACTGACATTGAAACTGTCGTTGCCGCTTCGCCCAGGCAGGACACGGGTAAGGCACAGCTGTGTCCCTACCCGTGTCACTTTTCATATATAAGGGTGAGAGAAAACCCTAGCCATTTTCATGCTCATTTAATTCCCTATTTCCTGTGAGAACTCCTGGTGAGAGAGAAAACTGCTGGAGCAAGTTCTACAGGAGAAAATCCGCCATCACCATGAAGGAGAAGATGCCGCCAAGGAGAATTATGAGATCCATGGCCGGAAATGGTGGTACCGCTGGAACCGATGTGAGTTTCCTACCCTCTCCCTTGGTGCTAGATCTGTAGATATTTAGGCGAGACGTCGACTCCAAAGAGTCTTGACATGTGAGAAGATGCTTTCTCTAGGGTGAGGCCAATCCGGGGCTTGTGCTCTTGGTTAGTGGTGTCTTCAACCTCTCCGATCTTCTATATGGAGATGGGGGATGTTTTCGTGAAGAGCAAGGCCTCTTTAGGTTGAATAAGGGAGGAGATTTTCTGGAATGATTTGGGTAAATCGCCTTGAGGAGGAAGATGAACCGATGCCGTTCATTCCGCCTTAAGATGCATGCAGAATCTGTATTCTGCGCGCAGCGATCTTCGTGACCATTTTTAAGCATGATATGTCCAGATCTGGGCTTTCGGCTAAACACGAAAGTTGAAGCCCTTGAAAATACCTTTCCAACGAATGGTTGCATGACTTCTGTCAAAGTGTGTATCCATGGAAAAGTCTAAACGAAAATGGTGTTCAATAAATCCTGCATGTAGAAATTGTGTTCTGTACGCAGCGGACTTCAAGTCCGATTTCAAATAGGATAATTTCAAATATGGGTTGAGGTCTGAATACGAGAGTTGTAGACCACAGAAAGACCTTTCCATCATGGGGTTACACATCTTCACCGGATTCATGTAGCTTCAGGAATCTTCGGTCGAATTTGCTGTCCAGATTCAACCTGCACCTAAATTCTGGGCTTTAATGGAAGATGGATTTGGATTCGGTGGAATTAATATTGCAAGATACTTGGCTTGGATGAACCCTTATGATTAATCATTTGTTGCATGATTGATGTAGATTATTAATCAGATTTCATATTATCAAATTATGATACCATCTTATTTAAACGAATTGAATTGGTAGGAATTGATAGATTGATAATTGTGCATTTCATGTTTACATTATGACATTATCAAATGAAAAGTGCGAAAGATCTTTATATGTGCATCATGTTTGTATTATGTTGTCATCATTTGGAAAGTTATATAGATGAATAGATTATGGCCATGGGTATGTTTGATTAATGAAATGAGCCCAGTAGTCCAATACATAGAGCGTCGTCTCCCTACGAGTAGTATTGTGAAGGGATGTAAGTGCGGTATTGACCGTCACTTGTTTTGGTTGTGTTGAGATAAGGTATGGATGGATGGTTGGGCTGTGTCCTCGTGCTTACTTCCGAGGCCCCTTCCATGTTATGTTGATGCGTTATTTGCATGTGGTGTGAGTCGACACGCGGTGTCGTAATCCTGGGTTAAGGATAGTGTGGCAGGTCTACGGGCTCGCCAGTCGTCACACCGACGGGTGTCGACAGTTAGACTTTGGGCGGTTGGGCTTGGTCCACGATGTTCACGTACCAGGACTCCTTCCATGCCAGGTGAATGATTGGGCTTGGTCCTCGTGCTCACTCTGAGGCTCCTTCTGGGTCATACAAGGTCAGTTCGGGGCTTGCTCCTCGGTGCACATCTAGCCGAGGCTCCCGTTGGGCCATAGTACACATGGGCTCCGCTGTTATGTTCTTAACATTGAGGCGTATGGAGGACTAGGTGAAGTAGTGTGGATACCCGCCTAGTAGTAGAAGTTCCCGTTCTAATGTCACCGCCTGGCCACGGCGGCTGATGCCTGAGAGGTTAGCTACTTGCTCAAAAAGTGGGAACTATAGCCTGTGTCAACATAGAAATTGCATGGGTGTGTTCATGGGTGAGTCATTGTATAGCATTCATAGCATTTCATAACATTGCACAACAAGATCCTCATCGTATAAGTTTGTATGGGCACTCTTATAAGATGAGTTACTTTTATGTAGCCTGATCCTTAACTTATAAGTTTGTATGGGCATTCTTATAAATTAAGTTACTTTCCTGCTGTTACTTATACTTGCTAGTTTGTTGTAGCTCTTAAGTATTTGCTAGAACTTGATACTGTTACTCTTATACTACTGCCACCTGCTTATACTCCTTTACTTGCATACTTATTATATACTGTACTCTTGTTCCCCGCCCGGTGCCGAGGAGTCACCGGGGGAGCGGATGTGAAACCACTTAGTCATTTCGACTAACGGTTGCTACGTCTTTCTTTTTAGGAGTTCATGCCGCAGGTAGAGCAACCGCAGACTACGCAGCAGGACATCCAGGCCAGGATGACAGGGCCTGAAGTGACGGTGTCGTCGATACCGTCGGTTACTGATGTTAGTATTTTTATTACTCTGATGTAGCCCGTTTGGGAAATGATTAGCTGTACTCTAATATATTGTAGAAGCATGTTTAGCTTCTCCTTATTGATGTATTTGGACATTATATACTTAGTGTGGATTTTGACTTCTCTTCTTTTTTATTTGGTTGGGTTGGCATGATATATTGATATTGTTGTAGCCGGCGGAATACGTGCCTTGTGGTACAGGTTAGCCCGTGTGCTAATGCTACCGCAAGGCGGCTGTTCCGGGCATAAGACTCCTGCTTCATGCCGTGTTTTGGGATCCGGGAGTGTGGGGGGCTTACATCACATCCATCTGGTACACCTTGAATTTCTTGAAGGCAGCATAGGCCAAAAAGATTCTGATGGCCTATAACCTTGCAACTGGTGCAAAGGTTTGATCATAATTTATGCCTTCTTTCTGCCTGTATCCTTGAGCAACAAGGCTAGACTTGTTCCTCACTATTGTACCTTGGGCATCTAGTTTATTTCTGTATACCCATTTGGTTCCAATGAGTGGGTAGTCTTGGGGTCTTGGAACCAAATCCCAAACTCTACATCTCTCAAACTAGTTGAGTTCCTCTTGCATCTTTTATGGATTGAGGTTCAATCTGAGAGAGAAAACAGGCATGCATCAAATCTTGGTTAGGTTGATACCTTGTCTGTACACCAACTGATATGTCTCTAATCACTTGAGATCTAGGGTGATCCCTTAGTGTGACAAGATCATTTGGTGGAGTTGATTCAGCAACAGCATTTTGAATTAATTCCTCTTGTGGAATTGAGTTTGCTGTTGAGGGAAATTCAATTCCTTCAGTGCTTTCCTCTTCACTTTCTTCATTGACTTATGGAGAAGGATGTGTTGGAACCTCTTGGTGAGGTTAAGTCCATCCAAACTCTCACACAAGTTAGTTACCTGCAAAGTGCTATTTGTAGAAATCTCTTTCTCCTTGCAAGACATGTTAGTTTCATCAAATGTAATATGAATGGATTCCTCAATTTTTAAGGATGATTTATTAAAGACCCTATAAGATTTGCTTACTTGGAAATATCCTAGAAAAATTCCCTCTTCAGCCTTAGATTCAAACGTCCTAATGTATTTGTTGTTGTTGTTATGTATATAACACACACATCCAAATACTTTAAAATAGTTTATTTTAGCTTGCTTCCCTTTAAGTAATTCATTGGGAGTCCTATTCTTCAGTTTATGTATTAGGCTTCTGTTCAGGATATAATTTGTAGTGTTTACAGCCTCTGCCCAAAAAGGTTAGTGGCATGTAAGCGTCTACAAGTAATGTACCTGCAACTTCAATTAGGGTCCTATTTTTCCTTTCAGCTACCCCATTTTGTTGAGGAGTTTTAAGAGCTGAGAAGCAGTACCTGATACCTTCCTTCTCACAGAACTCATGCATAAGAAGAAACTCAAACTCTGTACCATGATCACTTCTGATCAATGCAACATGAGTAGAGTACTCAATCTGTATGGTCCTGAGAAAATCTGTAAGAAACTTAAAGGTATCTGACTTAGATCTCAGAAAGGACACCCTAGTGAACCTTGAGAAGTCATCTACAATAACTATGGTGTAGGATTTCCCTCCTAGGCTTTGTACAACAATGGGTCCAAAGAGATTCATGTGTAGGAAATATAAAATCATAGGTGAATCACTTTTATTTACTGATTTAAACCTAGATTTAGTTTGCTTGCCTATTTGACAAGCCCTGCAAAGACCTTCCTTCTTGTATGGACTAGAAGGTAAGCCTCTTACAAGACTGTCTTTTGATACCCTAGCAATGTTTTCATGTTAACATGTCCTAGACTTTTATGCCACAACTCATTTTGATTACAAACAATATTAAGCAAACAAATGTCTGATTTGGCAGAAAGAAAATCAACTAAGTATATGTTTCCATGCCTATTTCCAATTAAACCTTTTTGGTTTTCTTTATTAGAAATAATGCAAGAAGTTGAGTTGAAATGTACCTGATAACCTTCATCACATAATTTGCTTATTGAGATGAGGTTATTCCTGAGTCCACTTACATAGGTCACTTTCTTGAAGGTAACTGCTCCAATCTTCACTTCTCCATATCCTTCTGACTGGCCACACTTGGAATCACCAAAGATTACCTTTGGCCCCAGCTTGGACTTGTAGTTGTGTAAGATGTCCTTGCTGCCAGTCATGTGCTTGGAGCAACCACTGTCCAGATACCATGTTTGATTTAACACTAGACAACCCTTTTCCTGCAGTAAAAACAGTTAGTTGTTCTTGACCCAGGTTACCTTGGGTCCCTTATTTTACTGATAAGAAAAACTAGATATTACAGAAAACTCTGGTTGAGATTTGTATCCTAGTGGATGATATCTTCAAGGTGGTATGATCCAAAGAGCTAATGGATTAAATGGTTTCCTAGATTTATTGAAGTTGTTGTTATAGTTATAATTTTTTTAAGTCTTTCTGGGTTCGACAAATTGTTGTAAGTTTGTCGACCAAAGTTCGACGAATTGGGATGAGATCGTCGATCTCTGCACATAGAATGAACATGTTCATTTTCTGTGCCACATGTTCGTCGACCTCTGCTCGACGAACCATATAGAGTTCGTCGATCGCAGTTAGACGAATGATTATTGCTAAGATTTGTGTTCAGCGTTCGTCGAGTTGAGTTCGACCAACTGGCCACATTTCGTCGATCTGAGTTCAACGAAATCTACTGAACTTTGTTTTTACTTGTGGTTTTCTGATTTTTATTGTTTTAAACTATTGATTTTGGAACAACTTCTAAGGTTTGTTTATTGTTCATTATTTCTTTCCCTTTAGCTGAAACAAATTTGATAGGGGTGGTCAGAATGTTCTTCTTGAGAATAAGGGGCAAACTTGATGATGCACCCAAGCCCAGCTTTCCATTCAATATGGCATTAACTATGCCTGTAATGTCCATCAGCTTGAGGCTTCTCCCATTGAGAGATTTCTCAAGTTGTTTAGCCTCATATAGCTCAGTCTTTAACATTATAATTTGTTCATTAGCTAAGATTAATTCATCCTTTAACCTATTGTTTTCAGAGTTAACATTCTCTAGGTTTCCTAGTTTTCCCTAAGAGTCTTAATTTCCTTTTCTGAGTTAATTAGATCTATGCACATGGTTTTGAATTCAGATTTAAATGATTCAGAATTATAATTAAAAAAAGATAATACCTTGTCAGCTTCAGAATCTAAAACTGCTTCATTGTCTGAATCTTCTTCTTCTGAATGGCTCCAAGAGGCGTCAATGGCCATTAGGCAGACTTCTTTGGCCCTTGCCTCTTCATCCTCTTCAATGGAGCTGGAAGATGTTGATTCATCCTTAGTTTAACTTCAGGATTCAGCCACAAAACCTTTCTCCTTCTTCTTGTATTTGCTGGAGGAAGGCCTGCTGTTGTACTGTCTTCTTGTGTCCTTCTCTCTTCTCTTCTCCTTCTTCTGATTCTCTGGACACTCAGAGATGAAGTGTCCAGGTTTCCTTCAACCAAAACACACCACTTCTTTAGTTTGTGTTTTGTAAAACCTTGGCTTGTCATCCTGCCTAGATGACTTTCTACTGAAGTCTTTCCTTTCCATCTTGTAAAATCTCTTGCCAAATAGAGACATCAGTTCTTCATTCATGGTTGGAGTCTCTGTCTCCTCAGTAGCCTTGAATGCAATACTGTGCTCTTTTCTTGCTGGAGGAGGCGTTCTCTGCTCAGCTGCCTCTCTGGATTTGATCAGCTATTCATAAGACTTGAGCTTTCCTAAAAGAGATTCAGTGGGAATCTCGTTTAGGCTTTTGGACTACTTGATGGGCCAGATCCTTGAATCCCATGAGCTTGGGAAGCACATAAGGATCTTATCATTCACCTCTGTGATGGTGATGTCCTTGTCCAAGGTTATTAGCTCATTGATAATTGAGCTTAACCTGTTGTACATATCTGTTACTATCTCAGCTTCCTTCTTCTTGAAATTATCATATAGGTATATGAGATTGGATCTCCTGTCCTTCCTTTCATCTGCAGATCCAGCCACCATTTGATTTAGAGAATCCCAGATGGCCTTGGCTGATATGCATTCAGCCACCTTTTGATAAATGTCATCAGACATTGTTTGAGCTAGAATATTCATGGACTTGGCATCAGCAATTTTAGCCTTCTTCTGGGCTTCAGTCCACTAAGGTGGTGGAACATTATTTTTTCTTGAAGCTACTATAGATGTGGAGGCAGTGGATTGAGGAGGACCTATCATAATAGAATTAAAAATATCCTCATCAATAGAGTTCATGTACAATTTGATTCTTGCCTTCCAGATGGCAAACCTATTTAGGTTGCAAACTGGATGTCTGGTGCTTGCATAATCCTTGTTCTGTGTCATGCTGTGTATATAATCTTAGTAAAATAAATATTAGATCTAACTCAGGATCTTTGGTTCAAGGGTTAGCTTGTACAACCAAAGGAACCTTGCTCTGGTACAAATTTAAAGTGAGTTGTTAGATCTGAAATACTCTAGAGGGGGGGGGGGGGGGGTGAATAGAGTATTATTAAATCCTTTACAGCTTTTGCTGTAAATAAAAACTGCAGAATAAAATTAATAAAGCATAAACACAACAATCCTAAAAAGGCACAAACACAGCAAGAACAAAAAGAAAGGGCAACCAGACAACACAAGAAATTATAGTGGTTCCCCAACCTGGGTACATCCACTCTTGTTGGGTACATTGGAAAATGTGTACCAGATTTGAAGAAGCCTCACCCTACTCAATGATATGCATCAAGGTCTATTTGATGTTGTTTTGAGTTTATATGTTAAGGTTAAGTAAATGCAGTAATGCAGAAAAATTTCTAAGTCCATGTGTCGATACCAGGAGAAGTTGTGTCGACACTTATAAAGGCCTGTGTCAACACTGGAGAAAAGTTGTGTCGACACTTGAAGCTAATTGTGTCGACACTTGAAAAGGCTGTGTCGACACCTGAAGAAACTAAGTCGACATACAGAGGCAGTGTCAACTCACAGAGAAGTTTAGTCGACATCAGCTGTGTCGACATGTAGAGGCAGTGTCGACACACAGTGAAGCATTATCGACATCAACTATGTCGACACCAAGAGGCAGTGTCGAGACACAGAAGACCTTGTCGACATCAATTGTGTCGACACACAGGACTTGTGTCGACACACAGAAAAGTTTCAACTATGTTAAAGAAGAGAAGTGATTGTGTTGACACACAGAATCAGTGTCGACACATTCAACAGAAGGCTGTGTCGAGAAGTATTAACAACAATAAAGGAGATGTGTCTACACCACCAAGGCTTGTGTCGACACTTAGTCCACTTGTGTTGACACATGATGAAGTTCAGTCTCGACACTTTCAGACAGAGACAGTATTTCAAGAAGTGACTGGATGACTTGACAGCTGCCATTTCTAACCGGCCTACTGCAACTGTCAAAGCTGTCAGAAGTTTATTAGAAACCGGATCAGCCGGTTACCATGGAGGAAGACTATATAAAGGCTTTCTACTTCAATAGAAAAATCATCACAATTAAGATTGAAGAACATACACAGATAACTAACAACAAGAAGAAGACCTTCGACAGAAGATCTAAGAAGTTAGAGAGAGAGAGCTCCATCTAAGAAGTGTAGTTGCTGAACCAGGCTGCCAAGAAAGATTCAGATTGAGATCTGAATCTCAATTCAGAAGTTGATTAAAGATCAACTTCTCAAGAGTTCAACCCTACTGAGTTCAGATTCAAGAAGCTTTGAAAAAGCTAAGAGGGGTTGTGCTCTGTCATCAGTTTCTTCCAAGAACTGATCAAGAAATCATCCATCCCTTCTCTCTCTACCTGGGTGGTGGTAAAATATTTTGTAAACACTATTTTCTGTAGGATCTATTTTAGATCTGAGCTGTAAGCCTATTTTACAAAGTCTGAGTGTAGGAGATTATTTTCTCTGAGTGGTAGGCCTTGTTGAAGGCTGAGGTAGGGCTGTGAGCCTGAGTTGTAAGAGATTGATATCTCTGAGTTGTAGGCCTTGTGTAGGCTGAGGTACGGCAGATTGCCTGAGCTGTAGGAGCCTTGTTGGGTTCTGAGTTGTAAGATCTGAGGATCTGAGGTGAAGAGAAGAAGTTAGGCCGAATCTAGCACACTGCTAGGTAGGCGAAGGGGGAAAGTGGATGTACCCAGACCTTGTGGAACCACTATAAAATCTCTGTGCAATCTGTGATTGAATTATTCTGTGAATATTGTACTGTGTTAGCTTTAAAATTAACAGCTGTTAAGTAATTAACTGTATAGATTTGCTGCCTTAAAAGAAAAAAGAATTACACCTATTCACCCCCCCTCTAGGTGGTTAGGCACTAATTCTTTCAAGTGGTATCAGAGGGAGGTTCCTCAGAGAAGGACTTAACAGTCTGAGTAAGATCCTTAAGGCAGATTCAAGATCAAGAAAATGGTTTCTGGAGAAAATCATAAGGAACTAGGTTCTATGAAATTACCCACATGCTGAAAGGAGATATTTGGCATCTGGAAAGAAAGGGTCGGGCTATTTATGGGGGCATCTGATCCAAGGATCTACATTACAATAAAAGAAGGTCCTTATATTCTAATGAAGATTTCAGTTCTAGATGCAAACCAAAGAATTCCCAAGGATTATTCAGAGATGACCAAGGATGAGATCATCTTGGCAACTATGGATAAAAGAGCCCAGAACATCATAGTAAGTGTCATTGATGATGCAACTTTCCAGAACTTGATTCACTGCAAGACCTCTAAGGAAATGTGGGATACTTTGATAGTCTACCTGGAGGGTTCTGAAGAAGTCAGACAAGATAGGAAATCTACGCTAAACCAGGAATATGAGAGTTTCAGACAAGGAAAGTCTGACAGTATAACTGAGTGTTATAAAAAGTTCTATAGAATAGTTAATGAGCTGATGTCCTATGGACGAATATTCAGTACATATGAACTGAATGATAAATTCCTAAGATCCTTGACAAAGGATTGGGACACTAAGATTTGTGACATTAGGGAAGTGGCCAAACTTGCAGATATCTCAACTCCAACTTTGTTTGGAAAATTACTGTCATATTAGATGCAGTTGATGGCTTGGAAAGAAGAAGAGAAAAGTGCAAAAGGGGAGCATAGAGAAAAGTCTGTGGCCTTCAAGGTTGAAGCCAATAAGAAAAATAGGAGGATGTCTCCATCACCTCCTAATATAGTTGCTGAAACTGCATCAGATGACTCAGACAACCAGAATTCAGACAGCAGTGACTCAGATGAAGATTTTGCATCATTTACAAGACAGTTTCAGAGATTCCTGAAGAAGAAACAGTGGAAGTTTAAGCTTTCCACATCTCAGCCTAAGGATGAGTATTATCAAAAGAGGAAGTCATCTAGGAAGGACAGGAGCAGGTCTAAGCCAAGAAAATCTACAACATCAAAGATAGTTTGCTACTGATGTAATCGTCCTGGACATGTTGTGGCTGAGTGTCCAGATAAAAGAAAAGAGACTGCAGATAAAAAGAAGAGTCAACACCAGAGCAAGAAGGAGAAATCCTTTGTTGCTAAGAAGGAGAAGAGCTTGACAGACCAATATACTTCACAGTCAGCATCTAAAGCTGAGGCCTACATTGGTCTATATGCAGTAGATGAAGAAGAATAGTTTCTCTAGGTGCTGAACTCTATATATGAATAAGAAGACCATCAGTGCAAGAGACTGATGGCTGTGTTAGAAGAAGACAAGTGCCAGGATCAGCCTGGTCCTAGTAAGGTACAATGTATTACTAGAAATTCAGATTGTAGTACTGAGTCAGAGTCAGCAAAATCTACATCAAGTGATGTGGTTGGGTCTAAGTCTGAAGGTGATATTCATCAGCTGATAGATGAATATGGAGATTTATTGCAGGCACTTAAGAAGAGCAAAAACCTGGCCAAATCTCAGGCTAAGGAAATTGCAAATCTTGAGATGGCTGCATTAGATTCAAAGAAGTTGCTGGATCAAAAATTGAATGAGATTGCCAGATTGAAAAACATAACTGTTATTAAAATGGGCACAATCACATTCAAGAATGATCAGATTAGAAATCTGGAGGTTAGACTTCAGAAAGAGAAAGAGATTGTGGCTAGTTTTTCTAAGCCAAAATCTGTATTACCCTTAATAGATGACTTTGTGTCACAAAAGGGTAAGGCTGGATTAGGGTTTAAGAGAACAGCATGGGCTGCTAAATCCAATAAGAAAGGCAAAGCTCCAGCACAAAACAAGAGACCTGATGTAAACAATTTAGCAAAGGTTGTACCTAAACAAAGGTATAACAAGTTTGAGTGCTGGTGCTGTGGCAAGGTAGACCACTTTGCCTTAGATTGTTGGCACAATTCCAGTGTCAAGGAGAATAGCAATCTGCCTGTTAGAAGAGCTGCAGGCAGATTTGTCAAATTTCAGACTAACATGAACCAAGGACCCAAAACGTATTTGGGTTCTAAGGTTAAGTAGTCTTTATTGCAGGTGAGTCCAAATGGTCATGCCCCTATATGGTACTTGGACATTGGATGTTCCAGGCACATGACTGGAACAAGGGCGTTGCTGAAGGACTACACACCTATCATGGATGACCCTAAAGTAACCTTTGGTGGTTCAGAAAAAAAATCATCAAAGGATTTGGTAACATTTCTAATAACAAGATTACTATCTCTCAAGTGGCCTATGTGAAGGGTTTGAAACACAACCTTATAAGTATAAGTCAGTTGAGTGATTTATGATATGACATTTCATTTATTAAGAATGGATGTCATATTAAAAGGTCAAGTGATCAAAAGGTCATATTGACAGGATATAGGAAAAGAAATGTGTATTGTCTTAACTTTTTGTGCGAGAACAATGTTTCTCCTATTTGTCTTGTAGCTGATGAGAGAGCCTCTCATTGTGTTAAATGGCACAAGTGGCTGGCCCATCTTAACTACAAGACTATTGACAACCTCTTTAGCAAAGAGTTAGTGAGAAATGGTCCTCAAGTTAAGTGTATAAAAGATGGGATACGCTCAGCTTGTCAAAAAGGCAAGCAGACCAAATCCTCCTTTCATAGCCTTGAAAACAAGGATTCAGTGAGGTGTCTATACCTCTTGCATATGGATCTATTTGGTTCTATGCTAGTTCATAGTCTAGGTAGGAAGGTCTACACATTTGTGGTGGTAGATGACTATTCTAGATATTCATGGGTGTTCTTTCTGAGACAAAAATTTGAAACCCCAAGTATTTTATATAGTTTTGTCAAACAAATTCAGAATGAAATGGACAGTACAGTGGTCAAAATTAGAAGTGACCATGGCACTGAATTTCAATATGAGAGTATGACAAGACTGTGTGAAGAATTTGGTATTTTCCAAGATTTTTCCTCACCTAGAACACCACAGCAAAATGGTATTGCTGAAAGGAAGAATAGAATACTGATTGAGGCTGGTAGAACTCTATTGAGTGACACTTCTCTCCCAGAATATTTCTGGGCTGAGGCAGGAAACACTGCATGTCATGTGATCAATAGAGCTTCTATCACCAAAAGCCACAAAAAGACTCCCTATGAGATTATGAAGGACAGAAACCAAACTTATCCTATTTTAGGATCTTTGGTTGCAAGTGTTATGTCCTTAACAATGGAAAGTCTTATCTAACCAAGTTTGCTGCCAAATCCCAAGAGGGTATATTTTTTGGGTACAACAACAATAGTAAGGCTTATAGGGTCTATAAATTGATTACTCAAGTTGTAGAAGAGTCTGTACCTGTAGTCTTTGATGAAACAATACTGATTAACAGTGAGTTGCCAAGTAGTGCTTGCAGTTCTATAGGTATAAATGAGAGAATGGACAAGCTTACCATTACAGAAGATTCAACTACAAATCAGGAAGTGGAAAATTGTGGCTGCTGTCCAGGGGGAGTACAAGACTCTCATGATGCTGATGAAAACCAAGAGGTGCAGCATAATGTAGAGACTGGAGGTGTTCAACCTGAAGATAGACTACCTCCAGCTATTAGACACTTAAAAGATCATCCAGCAAATCAGATAATTGGTGATCCAAGACAAGGAGCACAAACAAGGAGCAGGAATCTGAACACAGTTCTTTGCTCCAGCTTCCAATCTCAAGTGGAACCAAAGAAATTTGAAGAAGCTGTCCTAAACCCACATTAGATTGATGTCATGCAAGAGGAGTTGAATAAGTTCAGAAGGTGCAAGGTCTGGAAACTAGTTCCTAAACCAAAAGACCACAACATCATTGGAACAAAGTGGATCTTTAGGAACAAACTGGATGAGAATGGAATCATTGTGAAGAATAAAGCAAGACTTATTGCAAAAGGATACAGGCAGGAAGAGGGTATTGATTTTGATCAAACCTTTGCCCCAGTAGCAAGACTGGAAGCAATTAGGATGTTTCTTGCTTATGCAACATATCAAGGATTTAAGGTATTCCAAATGGATGTAAAATCAGCATTCCTAAATGGAAATCTAAAAGTAGAAGTCTATGTAGAGCAGCCCTCAGGTTTTGTTGACCCTCTCAAACCTGATTATGTTTATAGACTTAGGAAAGCTTTGTATGGGTTGAAACAAGCCCCAAGGGCTTGGTATGAAACCCTGTCTAATTTCCTCATTGAGAATAAATTCTCAAGGGGGAAAATAGACAAGACTCTATTCCTCAGGGAATCCAAAGTAAAGATAATCCTAGTTCAAATATATGTTGATGACATAAAATTTGGGTCTACTGAAAGTAATATTTGTAGAAAGTTTGCAAAACTTATGCAAGGAAAATTTGAAATGAGTAGTATGGGGAAACTTAAGTTCTTCTTTGGTCTCCAAGTAAGACAGACTGAAGATGGCTTGTCCATTTCCCAGTCAAAGTTTACCCTAGAGTTAATAAAGAATTATGCTATGGAATCATCCACTACCATGAGAACTACTATTGGGACAAGTGTATCTCTTAGCAAAGATGATGCAGGGAAACCTGTAGATGAAACTTTGTATAGAGAAATAGTTGGCTCCCTTCTATATCTGACTGCTAGTAGACCAGATATCATGTATGCTACATGCGTCTGTACTAGGTACCAATCCTGCCCTAAAGAATCTCATCTTACTACAGTAAAAAGGATTTTGAGATATCTTAAGGGCACACCTAGTCTAGGCCTTTGGTACCCTAGGAATGGAGATTTTCTACTGACAGGCTACTCAGATGCAGACTTTACAGGTTGCAAAGAAGATAGAAAAAGTACTACAGGCACCTGTCAATTTCTAGGTGGAAGACTAGTGTCTTGGAGCAGTAAGAAGCAGACCAGTGTGGCAATCTCCACAGCTGAGTCAGAATATGTTGCTGCAGGAAGCTGTTGTGCACAACTTTTGTGGATTCGGCACCAGCTAGAAGACTATGGTATTCAGGTAAGTAGAACACCTTTGCTTTGTGATTCTACAAGGGCAATTTCTATTGTTAATAATCCTGTTTCACATAGTAGGACTAAGCATATAGAAATTAGATACCATTTTCTTAGAGAACATGTAGAGAAAGAGGACATCTCACTAGAATTTGTTAAAACAGATTATCAAATTGCAGATATGTTTACTAAGCCTCTAGATGAAACTAAATTCAACAAGTTTAAAATTGAATTAGGAATGTTGAACATAGATTAGTTTAACAAAATTGGCTAAGTAAAATAGTGTCGACACAAGGAGTTGTCTGTGTCGACACATAGAAGTGGTGTCGACATTCCAGAGAAATGATGTCAACACATCTAGAACATTAGTGTCGACACTTTAGAGAAATAGTGTCGACACATCCAGGAGTGGTGTCGACACATCCAGAGTTGGTGTCGACACTTAGGTTCAATACAGATTTCGTCGAGTGGAGAATCGACAGATCGTCGAGCCAAAGGAATAAGTGTCGTCACATAAAAGTCAACACTTATGTCGAGACATTAGAAGTCTGTGTCGACACTTTTCAACAGTCTCGACACATTTAGATTATTATGTCGTGCCTTTTCACCTTCATTTTTAGAAAGGTATAAATAGGTCCACAACATTGTATGTCGACACACTCTCCATAGTTTCGAGACCAAAACCTTGTATCGACAAATTCTCTCATATAAATTCAAGATTTCTCTCAACCCTAATGGCGCCCAATCTTGAAGATAATGTCAATGAAGGATATGAGCTGGTACGCAATGCATCTGATGGAGCGGAACCTGAAATTAAAGCTGTAGTAACCCTAATTGCTGAGAATGGGTTGGAGTTTCTAGTTTCGGAACCAACTAAGATCTGGAAGAAAGAAACACTAGAATTCTTTGGTGCTGCTACCCTAGATCAAACTGAAGTCAAGATTAGATCCACAGTCCATGGAGTCAAGGTAAAAATCACCCAGAAGAGTTTAAGGAAAGTTCTACACCTACCAAGGACACAAGAAGAAGAAGATGTACCCTCATCTAAGCTAAGGTAAGCACTTCTTTGGTGTGGACTGGATTCCACCATGAAGATTGGCTCAGCTTTGAACAGGAAAGGCATGAATATGCAAGCGAAGTTTTTGTCTGAAATTATAGGCAAAGTTACACTCTGCAAGCCAGGGGGTATGATAAGATATCAGCCTATATGTTCAGTCTGATGGCCAGGATCATCTACACAGTAAATACTGATTGGTCAGTAGTAATATTTGAGAATATTAAGGAAACTATGAAGAAGCCCAATCTGGGAAGAATTGTGAGCTTGAATTTAGCTGCAACAATACCTGAAGTGATGGAACAGTCAGCTGGGACTAAAATTAATCATATGAGGAGAATGGACATAAGGATTATCTCAAGATGGGATAGGGTCCACACTAAGGATATGCCTGAGGAAGAAAGGCAAGAGATTCCTGAGAACTCTACAACTCAAGATACTCCTGCACAAGATATTGCAGATAGTGCTCAAGTGCAGGGGGAGCCTCACCTTGAGGAAGATCCAATCCACCTGGCAAGTGAGATGGCTACATAGACTATTCTTAAGGTAATCAGTGAAGTAAATCAATCAATTTTCAATATTGAGGATGAAATGCTAACTGAATCTTTGATTGATGTTGACCAGCCAACACAACTAAACAATCAAGCACAAGATGTTATCTTGGAAGATACATCTGCTACTACTAATGCTCCAGAGATTACAGTACCTCAAGATCCTACTCAACAAGAATTTACCTTAGAAGAGTTGTTTCCTGATTTTGTGCAAGCTAATATTGAGGGGGAGCATGCTGGTTTTGAGGCGAAGAAAACTGCTTTTGATGGAGAGCAAGTTGACCTTGAGGGGGAGCAAGTAGGATCTCAGGGGGAGAAAGCAAGAGTTCAGGAGGAGCACGTAACTCAGGGGTAGTTACCTAAGACTGCTCAGGAATTGCCTCCTAGTCCAAAGGATAGAGTAAATATAGCCAGTACCTCAAATTCTGAGGATGCAACTGAGGTTCAAGCTAAGAAGAGGCAGCTACATGTCTTTAAAAGGAGAAGCCAAAGCTACATGAAGGCACTACAAACTGTTGCTCCATAATCTGCCCCAACAGCTGATTACATCTCATTATTAGTGGCCTTGCAGATCAAGTTAGATGAGCAAAGGCAGGCTATGGAAAAATATATGGATGAAAGGCATAAAGATCTGCAATTCTCATTGGCTCAGGATATAAAGTCAATAAGATTTGAAGTGAATTATAATAAGAGAGAAATGACTGATTGTTTCCACAAGGGTGGAAATGCTGTGGTTTTCCTTGCAACACATCAAGAGAAAATCAAGACTCAAGTGGATGATATAGCAGTGAAGCAGGGCTATGTTTTAGAAAATCAAATTAGAATGAATAATAATCTGACAGAATCACATAATGCGATTGTTACAGAACTGAAAAATGTTGCAACAACCCAGCCTACTGATAAGTTTAAAGCCAAGACAGAGTTTGATAAGGAGAAGTTTGATAAGGACATACAGGAAGGCATAGCTGCTGTCAAAACAGCTATTGAGCAATCTCAAAAGACCATTTCTGGACTGCTGCTAAAGTTCAAGGCATTTTATAAGGATGGTTTTAATTTTCTGGATGAACAAATAAGATTTCAAAAGGATGACCTTATGGATCATGTGGCCAGAGAAGTCATAAAGGGGAAGAGAGTATTAGTCAAAGCTGGATCTGATCATGCTAAATGGATTTCCAATAGCATCAGAGCCACACTTGGATATCCACCCCTGTGTGATGATGACAATGTAGCTGAATCTGGAGTGCATCCTGATTCTTTTGGAGGTGAATAAGCTGAAGTTGCTCAAGTAATTTATCCTCCAGTAATCTATTGTCTAAGAAAAGATTAAGAGAACAGGCTGAGTTGAAGCCTGATTTTGAGCAGTGGAGTCCAACATCCAGGAACATTATACTGACTGCTTGGAAAGCTGTAAAGGATAAGACCGATGATAGGGGTAAATGGTACTCTGCACAAGAATGGCAAAAGCATGAGGCCAGGCAAGAATCCATAATTCAGTACAGAAGAAAGGAAAAACTAGGGAAGCTACCTCCTAATGCTCAGGTGCCTAGCAAATATCTCCCTAAGCCTTTTCATTACTTTGAAAGGCAAAGAATAAGGGCTGAAGATCAAGAGAAGAAAGATCTTAAGGGCAAGAAGCCAGCTGATGATAATGATGCTCCAGTTCAAGCCAAGGTCCAATCAGGCAAAGGAATTGTCATCAAGGAGCCAGGGCAGCCTTAGATTAGATTTACTAGATTTTATCACATTGTAAACTTTAGTGTTTAAAATATATGTAAAACTATTATGAAAGAATCTTTTGAAAGTTGAACAAAACATGATTAATGCTCATTCTGGTTGCATTGTTATCTTGTGATAATTTATTATATATGTTTGTTTAGTATTTACCATATAATATAATGTTGTTATACATCATAATGTGTATTTATTATGAATGGTGTATATCATTGACTAAGGGTTATGACTTCTCCAAATAGGGGGAGATTGTTGGGTACATTGGAAAATGTGTACCAGATTTGAAGAAACCTCACCCTACTCAATGATATGCATCAAGCTGTATTTGATGTTGTTTTGAGTTTATATGTGCAGGTTAAGTAAATGCAGGAATGCACAAAAATTTCTAAGTCCATGTGTCGACACCAGGAGAAGCTATGTCGACACTCATGAAGGCCTGTGACGATACTGGAGAAAAGCTGTGTCGACACTTAGAGGTAATTGTGTCGACACTTGAAAAGGATGTGTCGACACCTAAAGAAACTAAGTCGACATACAGAGACAATGTCGACTCACAGAGAAGTTTAGTCGACATCATCTATGTCAACATGCAGAGGCAGTGTCGACACAAAGTGAAGAATTGTCGACATCAACTGTATCGACACTAAGAGGCAGTGTCGACACACAGAAGACCTTGTTGACATCAACTGTGTCGACACACAGGACTTGTGTCGACACACAACAAAGTTTCAACTATGTCAAAGAAGAGAAGTGATTGTGTCGACACACAGAATCGGTTTCGACACATTCAACAGAAGGCTGTGTCGAGAAGTATTAACAACAACAAAGGAGATGTATCGACACCACCAAGGCTTGTGTCGACACTTAGTCCACTTGTGTCGACACTTAGTCTACTTGTGTCGACACATGATGAAGTTCAGTCTCGACACTTTCAGACAGAGACAGTATTCCAAGAAGTGACTGGATGACTTGATAGCTGCCATTTCTAACCAGTCTACTGCAACTGTCAAAGCTGTCAAAAGTTTGTTAGAAACCGGATCAGCTAGTTACCATGGAGGAAGACTATATAAAGGCTTTCTCCTTCAACAGAAAAAATCATCACAATTAATATTGAAGAACATACACAGATAACTAACAACAAGAAGAAGACCTTCGACAGAAGATCTAAGAAGTTGGAGTGAGAGAGCTCCATCTAAGAAGTGCAGTTGCTGAACCAGGCTGCCAAGAATGATTCAGATTGAGATCTGAATCTCAAGTCAGAAGTTGATTAAAGATCAACTTCTCAAGAGTTCAACCCTACTGAGTTCAGATTTAAGAGGCTTTGAAGAAAGCTAAGAGAGGTTGTGCTCTGCCATCAGTTTCTTCCAAGAACTGATCAAGAAACCATCCATCCCTTCTCTCTCTACCTAGGTGGTGGTAAAATATTTTGTAAACACTATTTTCTATAGGATCTACTCTAGATCTGAGCTGTAAGCCTTTTTTATAAAGGCTGAGTGTAGGAGATTATTTTCTCTGAGTTGTATGCCTTATTGAAGGCTGAGGTAGGGCTGTGAGCCTGAGTTGTAAGAGATTGATATCTCTGAGTTGTAGGCCTTGTGTAGGCTGAGGTAGGGCAGATTGCCTGAGATGTAGGAGCCTTGTTGGGTTCTGAGTTGTATGATCTGAGGATCTGAGGTGAAGAGAAGAAGTTAGGCTGAATCTAGCACAATGCTAGGTAGGCGAAGGGGGAAAGTGGATGTACCCAGATCTTGGGGAACCACTATAAATTCTCTGTGCAATCTGTGATTGAATTATTCTGTGAATGATGTGCTGTATTAGCTTTAAAATTAACTGTTGCTAAGTAATTAACTGTATAGATTTGCTGTCTTAAAAAGAAAAAAGGAATTACACCTATTCAACCCCCCCCCCCCCCCCCTCTAGGTGGTTAGGAACTAATTCTTTCAACTCTTCAACCACCCAGGTAGGAATCCACTCAGATTTTTGATCAGGTTCCTGACACCAATGATCTTTTGATCAGGTGCTCAAAAACCAAACCTCAAGTCTTTTGGTCAGGTGACTTGCAACCAGGAATAACTTTTGAAGGGAGTTATGACCCTTTATACAGTGGGGGGATGAGAGATGATATTGTCTTCTCTTTCTCAATATACAACTGAGAAGACTTAAGTGGAAATGATATTAGCAAAAAGCTCCCCCTGAGATGTAGAATGGTTCAGGAAAAACTGGAGCTTTGCTTCAGGGTGATAGGTCTTCAATCTTTATCAGCCTTAACCAGAAAGTATTCAGGAACTTCTTGACAGATGGATTTGTTGATGTCCTTTGAAGTGTCCTGGAGTGTTGAAGAAAGAAGACTCTTGATTTTGATTTGGTGTTCTTCTTCTTCAGATAGCTGATGTTCTTCTTATCTAGGGCTTCTTTTCTATATCAGAGTTCTCTATCTTTTTATCAGAGTTCTGTCAAGAGAGAACAGCAAGGAATTTCTTTGTTGCAGACTGACTAACTGTGTTTCTATGTTGTCTGTCTATCTCTGTATGTGTTCTGTATTATGTGTCCAGGAAAGGAGAGGAAATTTCTTTTATATTTCCTATCAAGAAATTCTCTTTCAAAAATTGAATTCCTCTGCATTAATTGCTGACGGCCTTGAGAATAAACTACATTGATTTATTTCCCCAACTATCCTATGGAAAAATGGCAAGCAATAATCTCGGAGAAGACCATAATCAATGTTGTTTAACGGTTATATTCAGAGAAAATTTTAGCATTGATTACTCGGGAATTATTGTAATAGGAACGGGACAGAATGAAGGAAATAACTAAGTCTGGATTCATCGAACAGAGAACAGAAATCATCGAGCTGAGTCCACAGTTTGTTGAGCTGAGAAGCTGTTTTCATCGATCAAATGGCTTCTGTTCGTCGAGCTGAGTTCCAAGATCATCGAGCACAGAGTAGAACTACATTGATTAGAAACTTTGACAATTTTGTGTATGGAGTTCTTCGAGCTGATAACTTGTTTCGTCGACTGAAGTTCAGCAAAGTATTTCTGGGCTTAGAATATTTTAGATTCTTCTGGAATGAAGTGTTGAAGTGAAGTATCCAAAAATCATCGACCTGAGAATTTGTTTCGTCGAGCTGAGGATCACTAACTGCTGCTTCATAACTCTTGCCAAAGTGATCAAAGTTCGTCGAGCTGAGAATCTTAAATTCATTGACTGGAGATGATTCTGGACTTAGGAAACTGAGAGGCTTCTAGATTAATAAGTTGTAGTAGAGAACCCAGAAATCGTCGACCAGAGAACTAAGTTTGTCGAACTGAGAACTTGTTTCGTTGGATGTGTCGACACAAGTCCTGTGTGTCGACATAGTTGTTGTGTTGACAGAAATCTGGAGTGTGTCGACACAAGTCCTGTGTGTCCACATAGTTGATGTCTACAGATGTTCTATGTGTTGACACAAGTGATGTGTGTCGAGACAATCTTGCTTCTGGTGTTGACACAGTTGATGTCGACAAATATTTTGTGTGTCGACACAAGTCCTGTGTGTCTTCTGGTGTCGACACAATTGCTTCTGGTGTCGACACAATCTTGCTTAGGTGTCGACACAACCTTGCTTTTGATGTAGACACATCCTTTCTTGAGTCTCTGGCAATCTGTTGAAGGCTGGTCAATGTGATGTTGACTCTAAGGACTTGGCCTAGACTCTAAGACACAACCATGACCCTGGCTATACATGATGGGTCATATGATAATAACTTAGTGAACCTAGCCCAAATCAAACTATGGATCCAACAATCTCCCCGTATTTGGGTGAGGTCACTAATTACAGACTCAGACTAAACTGAAAATAAGCAAAGCAAGAAAGCATATATCTGGCAGAGAGAATTAACACATGCAGCATATATATATACACATAAGCTTTGTATCAAAAAAAGAAAGTAGTTATAAAACATTTCAGAAACTAAATAATTCAAAGATCATTTCTTCTGCTTCTTTTCCTTGGGCTTCTCCTCTTTACCTTTATCTCCAGGCTTGGTAAAGACAATTTCCCTGTTGGGATCAGCAGCTTGCACCTTAGTCATTATCATATCAGCAGCCCCTATGATTTTCAAAGATGTGGCCCTGTGCACTACTGCTTCTAGGTGCAATTTCATGTAATCATCAACATTGAAAAATTTGTTAGCTTTTTCAAACCTTTTGAGCGCTTCCTTCCTGTATTTAGACATGGTGGTATATTCTGAGGGATCCTTTCCTCCAGCTCTGTCTTTGTTGATCAAAGAAAGGCCAACAAGTTCTTGGAACGTAGCCATCCTAGCAGTTGTTGCTGTTTCTGGATCTTGAAAAGGTACAGGTGGAGAAGCATGTCTGTTAGAGCTTTCAGCTTGTTGATGTTCGGGAAGTTTTTGTTGTTTTTGTTATTGATGTTGCTGCTATTGTTGAGGTTGGTGCTGCTTCCCAGATGGATATTGTCTTTGCTGGCTGCTTCCTGCGGATGAGGACCTACCCAGATGTCTTTAATAAGTTTGAAATTGGGTAGTCCTTTGAGAAGTTGTGCCTGAAGCACAAGCAGTTGGAGAAGGAGGTGTAGGAGGGTCCTTTCTATATCTGTGAGTTGGTGGAGGGGAATATATTCTGCTTCTCTTTCTCTCTTTCTGTTCATTCTTGGATAACCACATCCAAGCAGTCATTCCCTTATAAGGAGTAATCTTCTGAAGAATGTAGTAGGGAGTGTCATTTGCTAGATTTAGTTTAGGAGCAGGAGGAGGAGGTGCTTTCCTCTTCTTAGATACTTTCTTCTTCTTTAGATCCTCATCTGAATCCTCATCTTCATCATCATCCTCATCTTCAGACTCTTGAGGATTATCATATAGATCATTCAAAGCTTTCAGTGCCTCAGCAGAAATAATAGGCTTCTCAGTCTAAGATGGAGCTGGAGGAGAAACTTCAATTGGATCTGGAGCTGAAGAGCTGTCTATGACAGTGCTTTCAGCAACTGCCTTATTCTCTTCTTCAATATCAGCCAAGATCAAAGCATCAAGATCTGGCATAGGAGAGTCATCCATTACAATGCTTGGTGCAGAAAAAGTTTCTGGAGGGGATGGAATGACTGTAAGCTCTGGAGCAGCAAAACTGTCTTTGAGTTGCTTGGCAACTGTAGGACTTATAGGAGAAGAATAGGGAACAATAGCTAAAGATGTCTTAGTATAGTCTACTGGAAGGAAACTCAAATATGCAGTATCAAAAATTTTCAACAAATTTACTGAATCTACTATGGGATTTATAATGAAATCACCAGCAGTATCTGTTACTAACTCATCCATGTCCAAGCCAGTTTTAATAAAATGAATAAAATCAATTAAATCTAACTCAACATCTGCATCTGCTGGTACTTCTGCTGTGACAACTGCTGCTGCTACTGCTCTATCTGCTGCTGCATCTGCTACTGGTTCTGATGTAGCATCTTCATCAAGCATCTCCCCCTGCCTGGTTTCAGTGTAAACTGGAGCCAAGCCCCTTACTGAAGATGGGGCAGCAGTGAGGGCAGAAATCTGGGCAGAGAGGGAAGATATAGATGTAGCAAGAGGTGTTATGGCCTCTGATATTATTGTTTTAGGAGGGGTGTGATGAGGGCACTGATAGAAGAAATTGTGGAGGGATCCAATGGTGGAGTTGCAGAAGGTATTTCAGAAGGTGGTTGAGTGGAGACAGATGGAGGGTTGGTAGTAGTTGCTGGAGTTGGAGGAGGAGCATCTGGCATGTGGACATCCTGTGTGGATTGATTTGGAGGAGAAGGAGTAGTGGGAGGAGATGACCGTAGATTGAAAGATTGTATGGAGGACAAATGTGGTGGAAGAGGAGATAAAGGTGGTGTTGGAGCTGGTGTGTAACACCCCGAAACTCAAAAGAGCGACGGGAGGCGTTTTGGGCCAAATTTGGAATTTGTCAGGGGCACGCGGCCTGGGACACGGGCGTGTCCCAGGGCGTGTCAGGATCGAGTCGACGATTTGGTCGAGAGGTCGATGAATTTTGGAGTCGATGATCATCGAGCAGCGAACACGACCAGTGACACGGGCGTGACTCAGGGCATGTCGATCTCGTGTCGATGATCGGCCCAGGAAGTCGACATTTTTAGCTCAACGATGTGTCGAGACAGGGAACACGGCCTAGGACACGGGCGTGTCCAAGGTCGTGTCGGGTGGTCGACGAACTGTGCTCGAAGAAGTATTGAGATATTGAACACGGCCTGGAGCCCAGGCGTATTCAGGTTTGACACGGGCATGTCAAATAGGACACGGGCGTGTCCAAGACCCGTGTGAGTCTCAGGTTGGTGTTGGTCCTGTGTTGATGGGAGAACACGCCCGGGAACACGGGCGTGTACTGGCTGACACGGGCATGTCAGGTCGAACACGGGCATGTCGGATGCCCGTGTGTTTTTCGAGACGCGTCGATTTTGATGGCGAATGAGGGACATGTCCCTGGACATGGGCATGTCGCACGCTGTGTTCGGACCAGGTTTTACTTTTCAGCTACGAATCATAGCCATTCGTTTCCTTATTTTGGGATCCAACGGTTGGGGGTTATTCCTACTGGGATATACCCGGGATTGGGCCTTTGAAACCCTCATTTCACCTGAGTGGTTCTCTTTCTAAGTCTAGAGAGAGGGGAGAGCAAAGGAGGAAGAAGAAGCCTACATCCGGTCATCGGCGGAGCTTTGGAGCTCCAAATCGCGAACCGCCTTCGGATCTACGGAGGCAAGGAGAGTGCGGTGCTTTTCATCCGCTTATATTTCCATGGTGCCAAGGAAGAACGCTAGGGTAATGATTCTCTACTTGAGCATGTGAAGCTCTCCTTCTTTTGCATAGGGAAGCCCGCTCTTGCGAGTTTGCGGTGAGTTTGAGGCGTTCCTTCGGGTGGACATGAATAGTCCCCGTTGTATACATGTAGAGTCCGTAATCGACAACGGATATAGGCATGATGTGTGAAGCCTACCTGGACAAGTTGGTCTGGATCGGTGATGTTGCATTGCATAAGTGGCTGGAGAAGACTCCGTGCGAATGATTGTTTTCGGGTTTTCTACGTGGTAGATTGCAATAGGGAGCCTTGGGGATTAACTCCAAGGTGTACCCGAAAAACTTGGCGGACGCGTGGTTCTTCCATCATGGTGGCTTGGGAGCCAACCTGAACATAACTTGGTTATATGCTATGTATGGGAGATACGGGACTCGGGGAAGCTTGACCCGCGCAGACGACTTAATTTGACATTGCGTTGTGAGCAACGGGTCAGGTGGAACCTTACTCGATCTATGTTGTTCGGTTAAAGAGACCTAAAGTTACTTGGCACTTACCATTGGCATAGATGGAGGGTCTTAGGCAGTGGCCAGAAAGACCAGATTGCTCACGAGATATTGCCGTCCTGGGGGCGGTGGTGAGTCGGCATACTTTGACCGTCATCACCGAGAATGTGCCCTGAGAGCACGGGGCGGGTGGCCATGCGTGCCAACACCTGTGATGCAATGTATTTTTTATACTGATTGGTTATGCTAATAAAGTGCTGGGAAGGAGCATCGCCACCCCGAATTGGGGGCAGGATCGTTATAATTTGGTCAGCATTGCTGACCGTTGCTTTGGTTTGCCACCGTTACGGTGGATTGTGCTTGTAGGTGTTGCGGAGCCGAGCGGTAAATAGCGGGCTAAAGACCAAGTTGCTGAGCCGGCCCTCGAAGGCCTAATTTTGAGTGTTTTCTTTTATTCATGTATGGCCGGCCTGCGTGTCGAGGTTTGAAGACATGTAATTTGAGGAAAACAATTGTAAGGTCATAAGCCCAGTACTTGTGTATTTGTACTTCATTACTTTTGGCGTATTAGTGGACATTCATGCTAGTGTTGGGTTCTTTATTAATGCAACAATTTTAATTGTTTCGGCTAGAATGCTCTGTGTAGGACGTTGGATTGGTTGGATGGTTTCCATTGAGTAACCACCCGGTATATCTGTGGTATATGGCGTCGGGCCCCGGCCGGACCTACTGGTATATGCTATGCGACGGATAGGGGGTGTTACAATTTGGTATCAGAATACTGGTTTTGGTCAGACTTAAAATGAATTCGTGGCCAAATTCTTTTAAGGGGTGGTGAGCACATGTGTGTGCGTCATCGTTATAACAGCAAAAGAACCCATGAATGTCCTCTTAGGAATGAAAAATACACGTGTTTGAGGAACCTGCGCGTTCCTATAATTGCGTTTTATAATTTTGTTTGGTCGCATAACGGTGTTTTGTACCACTATTGGTGACAACAAGCGGTGCTGGTCCGTCGGAACGCCAAGTTTCTCAGGCTCGTAGTGCACCAAATGATGCTCCTACAACACCTCCATCGGCTGAGACCATACGATTGGTGGTCGAAGAAGTGTTTTCCATGATCAATGCGCAGCCTGCAAGGAAAATGTAGCTGCCCGCACCTGCGATGGAGCAGGTACCTCTTCGAGAGGTTGAGCCGAGATGAGTGGAGAAGGTAGTAGTGGAGCCGTTGGTGCCAAGTAGGGCAACCGAGAGACAGCTCAAACATGTCATGAGCTTTAATCCTCCGGTATTCTCGGGGTTGGGAACCCCATCTCAAGTTCAAGACTGGCTCTCCCGTGTGAAGAGAGTCTTGACAACGATGGAGACGGATGGGTGGCAGATGACCACTATAGCTATGTTCCTGTTGGATGGAGACGTTAGGCTGTGGTGGGAGGGTTTGGAGTTGCATCTCTTGAGAGGAAGGCAACTTACAAATGTCTCGATGGGGGAGTTCTCGAGACTGTTCTTGGCTACGTACCTCCCTTCGACTCAGAGGATGGCTTTGGCGAATGAGTTCCAGAGGTTGGTACAAGGAGAGAGTAGCGTGGATTAGTATCTCCACGAGTTTACTCGGTTTTGTCGGTATGCTAGCTCACCATCGCGGATGAGGAGCATAAGACCAACCGTTTCTACGAAGGTCTAAGAGATGACTTGAGGCTACTACTCTCGGGGACGATGACGTAGGGTTTCTTGACCTTGGTCAACACGGCCCGGTCCTTGGAGAGGGACATGAAGAATGTTCAAGCGAAGAAAAGCCTTGGTAATAATAATTCTGAGTTCAAAGTGCCGACTACTTCAAGTCCGGCTATCAAAGGTTCTACAAGAAGGCTAGGACTTCGTGTCCAGCCCCATCTTCTGGTGCTTCTGGGGCGACTACGGGTCGGACCTCGGGTGCATGTTTTACTTGTGGGAAGCCGGGGCACTTTGCCCGTGACTTTTGGAGAGGACGTCCCAAGTCCGAGAGGAAGCCGGGAACAACTTATGAAGAGAAGGGCAAGACGGTGGAGTCAACCGCGTCCCATTATGCTCCGGCTCAACCAAGGGTTTATAATCTAGGCCAACAGGAGGCCATCAAACAAGCGGATGTGGTTGACAGGTACGGTTTAATTTGTAGCAAGTTAAGTTTCTTTAAATACTTGTTATGCGTATGTTAACTTACCACTGCTTGTTTAGGATTTGTTTTGATTTGTGAGTTTCCGGCGAAAGCACTCTTTGATACGGGAGCTTCACAGTCCTTCTTGTCTGGAGGATTCATATCACGCATCAGAGTACCTTCTTCGATGGCGAAGGACAAATTGGATGTTTTGTTACCAAATGGGTGTTCGATGCGCGCGGATAAAATCTACGGTGTTAAGATTCGCATTCGGAATCAAGAGTTCGATCTGCAAGAGTCGTTATTACCGTTGGTGGAGTTCGACGTTATATTTGGCATGGACTGGCTCTCGGAGCAGCAAGCCAATATTGATTGCGGTCGCAAGGAAGTCAAGTTGGGAGAAATTCATGAGACGACTTTTACGGGTTTGAAAGGGTCGAGCAAGACCTTGATGTCTGCTCTTTAGGTGGTGAAGTCAGTTTGTGCTGGTGCAGAGATGTTCTTTACACTAGTGGAGGTTGCAAAGCCAAAGCCTACGTTGGATTGGATTTCAGTGGTAGTTGAGTACCCTGATGTGTTCCCCGCAGATCTTCTTGGAGCCCCGCCTCAACAGGTGATAGATTTCACTATTGAGCTAGTGTCAGGTGCGAAGCCTGTGTCACGATCTCCATACCGGCTAGCGCCTAAGGAAATGGTGGAGCTGAAGGTGCAACTTCAAGAGTTGTTGGAGCAAGGGTTTGTGCGTCCAAGTTCATCGCCTTGGAACGCAACAGTCCTCTTTGTAAAGAAGAAGGACGGGAGCTTGAGACTTTGTATTGATTATCGGGAGTTAAACAAGCTAACGGAAAGAACAAGTACCCAATCCCAAGGATCGATGATCTTTTTGATCAGTTGGTCGGGTCGACGGTGTACTCTAAGTTGGATCACAAGTCTGGTTACTATCAGCTGAGGATAAGGGAGAGTGATCTCCCTAAGACAGCGTTCAGTACAAGATACGAGCATTACGAGTTTACGGTCATGCCGTTTGTGATGACGAATGCGCCGTCAGTGTTCATGGATTTTATGAACAGGACCTTCAGGGAGTACTTAGACCATTTTGTGATCGTCTTCATCGACGATATTTTGGTGTACTCGCAGAGTGAGGAAGATCACTTCAGGAATCTTCATTTGGTTTTGGAGACACTAAGGAGGAATCAATTGTATGCCAAGTTCTCGAAGTGCGAGTTTTGGTTGTCCTCAGTGGCGTTCCTCGGTCATATAGTGAGTGGGGAAGGTATTGCAGTGGATCCAGCGAAGATTGTTGCGATACGAGAGTGGCCTGAGCTTTCTACGGTAGCGGAAGTCCGGAGCTTTCTGGGGCTTGCCGACTATTATAAGTGCTTCGTAGAGAACTTCTGTCGGATAGCGTTACCTCTCACTACTTTGACGAGGAAGGAGTAGAAGTTCATTTGGATGATGGAGTGCGCGCGAGCTTTTGAGGAGTTGAAATGTCGGTTGACCATGACGCCTGTGTTGAGTTCGCCGAGTGGGACCGAAGATTATGAGATTTATAGCGATGCTTCAGGCAGTGGTTTGGGTTGCATGCTACTGCAATATGGAAGCATTATAGCGTATGGCTCGAGACAACTGAAAGTGCACGAGAGGAACTATCCGGTCCATGACTTGGAGTTGGCGGCCGTTATTTTTGCCTTGAAGCTATGGAGACATTATTTGTACGGTGTAAAGATTGATATCTACACCGATCACAAGAGCCTGAAGTATTTGCTGGATCAGAAAGATCTGAACATGCGGCAGCGTAGGTGGATGAAGTTCCTGGGGGACTATACATTCAAGATCCACTACGTGCCTGGTAAGGGCAATACGGTGGCGGACCCATTGAGTCGTCGGGCCCGAGCCCAAGTGAATTGGCTGTCAGTCCATGACGAGCGGTTGGTTCAGGAGTTAGACGCATTGGAGATCTTTTGCATTGATAAGCAATAAAGTGCTGAAGCAGTATTGAATTAGACTGAAGTCCAATATGACCTGGCTGATTGGATTCGGCAGGCGTTGGATATGGATGTCCACATTAAGCAACTCATGATAGAGGCTCTGGATGGGTCAAATTCCCAATTCGTTGTGGAGGACTGATTACTTTGGAAAGACGGTCGTCTGTGCGTCCCAAGCATGGTTAATTTTTAGGTGGAATTGTTGTACAAGGCGCATCATACCAAGTTCTCAATTCACCCGAGGAACACGAAGATGTACCGCGATGTTAAGAAATTGTTCTGCTGGCCAGGACTGAAAAAGGATGTGGCGCTCTACGTGGCGAAGTGTCAAACTTGCGCCTTGGTGAAAGCGAAGTGCCAAAAGTCGGGAGGATTCTTGAAATCCTTGCCTATTCCGGAGTGGAAGTTCGCCGACATTACTATGGACTTTGTGCACGGGTTGCCAAGGTCGCAAAAGGGGAATGATGCCATTTGGGTGGTCGTAGATCGTCTAACGAAGGTGTCGCATTTCATTCCGCATAGGAAGGATGACCCGGTTGAGAAATTGTCAAAGCTATATGTGGATAATATTGTATGACTTCATGGTGTGCCCTAAAGCATCGTGAGTGACCGAGATGGGCGGTTCACGTCCAATGATTGGAGGCTAGTGCAGCAGATGTTGGGAACAAAGCTGAGTTTTAGCACAGCTTTTCATCCGCAAACGGATGGGCAGACCGAGAGGGTCAATAGGACAATGGAAGACATGCTTCACATGTGTGTCCTGGACTTTTGAAAGAAATGGGAAGATCACTTATTTTTGGTGGAATTCGCTTACAACAATAGCTACCAGGTGAGCATTCAAGTGGCGCCCTTCGAGGCCCTTTATGGTAGAAAATGTAGCACACCGTTATCTTGGTTGGAAACAGGTGAATCAAAGTTGTATAAGCGATTAGAGGTGGTGGATGCTACTTCTTTGGTGAGAACCATTTGGGAAAGGTTGCTAATCACTCAGGACTGCCAGGCTAAGTACTATAATGCTAAGCACAGGAACGTGCAGTTCGCTGTTGGAGATTGGGTATACTTGAAGATCAAGCCGTTCAAGGGTGTCTCGCGGGTGCGGCGCTTGAAGAAGCTAAGCCCGAGGTACCTTGGACCGTTTGTGGTTCTGGACCGGATTGGTAAAGCAACGTACCGATTGATGCTATTAGTGGAGTTTAGTGGTCTACATGATATATTCCATATATCGGTGCTACGGAAGGCTGTGCAAGAGCCTACGCAAGTGATCACGGTCGATCAAGTGTCGGTTGATAGTGGGTTGATGACGAAGGTCAAGACCGTACGTATTGAGGACTCGGAAGTCAAGCGCCTACGCAATAAAGACATCATGATGGTCAATGTCCGTTGGGACAATTGCGGTCGAGAGGAGCTCTCTTGGGAGCGAGAGCAGACTATGCTTGAGGAGTACCCAGAGTTGTTTCACTCAGGTACCGTTTAAGTTTTATGTTTCTTTTCTTTATGTAATTTCGAGGACGAAATTCTTTTCAGAGGGGGAGAGTTGTAACGCCCCGAAACTCAAAAGAGCGACAGTAGGCGTTTTGGGCCAAATTTGGAATTTGGCAGGGGGCACACGGCCTGGGACACGGGCGTGTCCCAAGGCGTGTCAGGCTCGAGTCGATGATTTGGCCGAGAGGTCGATGACTTTTGGAGTCGACGATCGTCAAGCAGCGAACATGGCCTGAGACGTGGGCGTGTCTCAGGGTGTGTCAAACTCATGTCGACGAACGGCCCGGGAAGTCGACATTTTTCGCTCTACGATGTGTCGAGACAGGGAACACGGCCTAGGACACGGGCGTGTTCAAGACCGTGTCGGGTGGTCGACGAATTGCGCTCGATGATGTGTCGAGACAGTGAAAACGGCCTGGAGCCCAGGCATGTTTGGGTTTGACACGGGCGTGTCAAATAGGATATTGGCGTGTCCAAGACCCATGTGTGTCTCGGGTTGGTGTTGGTCCTGTGTTGATGGGAGAACACGCCCGGGAATGCGGGCATGTACTGGCTGACACGGGCGTGTCAGGTCGAACACGGGCGTGTCGGATGCCCGTGTGTTTTTCGAGACGCGTCGATTTTGACGGCGAATGAGGGACACGGCCCTGGACACAGACGTGTCGCAGGCCGTGTTCGGCCCAGGTTTTACTTTTCAGCTACAAATCATAGCCGTTCGTTTCCTTATTTTGGGATCCGACGGTTGGAGGTTGTTCCTCCTGGGATATACCCAGGATTGGGCCTTTGAAACCCTCATTTCACTTGAGTGGTTCTCTTTCTAAGTCTAAAGAGATGGGAGAGCAAAGGAGGAAGAAGAAGCCTAGATCCTATCACCGGTGGAGCTTCGGAGCTCCAAATTGCGAACCGACTTTGGATCTACTGAGGCAAGGAGAGTGCGATGCTTTTCATCCACTTACATTTCCATGGTGCCACGGAAGAACGCTAGGGTAACGATTCTCTACTTTAGCATGTGAAGCTCTCCTTCTTTTGCATAGGGAAGCCCGTTCTCGCGAGTTTGCGGTGAGTTTGAGGCGTTCCTGCAGGTAGACATGAATAGTCCCCGTTGTGTACAAGTAGAGTTCGTAATCGAGAACGGATATAGGCATGATGTGTGACGCCTACCCGGACAAGTTGGTCTGGATCGGTGATGTTGCATTGCATAAGTGGCCGGAGAAGACTCCGTGCGAATGTTTGTTTTTCGGGTTTTCTAAGAGGTAGATTGCAACAGGGAGCCTTGGGGATTAACTCAAAGGTGCACCCGAAAAATAGGGCGGACACGTGGTTCTGCCATCATGGTGGCCTGGGAGCCAACCTGAACATAACTGGGTTATGTGCTATATATGGGAGATACGAGACTCGGGGAAGCTTGACCCGCGTAGACGACTTATTTTGACGTTGCGGTGTGAGCAACGGTTCAGGTGGAACCGTACCCTTTCTATGTCGTTCGGTTAAAGAGACCTAAAGTTACCTGGCACTAACCGTTGGATAGATGGAGGGTCTTAGGCAGTGGCCAGAAAGACAAGATTGCTCACGAGATATTACCGTCCTGGGGGCGGTGGTGAGTCGGCGGACTTTGACCGTGATCACCTAGAATGTGCCCTGAGAGCACGGGGCGGGTGGCCATGCGTGCCAATGCCTGTGATGCAATGTATTTTTTAAAATTCTTGGTTATGCTAATAAAGTGTAGGGAAGGAGCATCGCCACCCCGAATTGGGGGCGGGATCGTTATAATTTGGTCAGCATTGCTGACCGTTGCTTTTGTTTGGCACCGTTGTGGTGGATTATGCTTGCAGGTGCTGCAGAGTCGAGCGGTAAATAGCCGGCTAAAGCCCAAGTTGCTGAGCCGGCCCTCGAAGGCCTAATTTTGAGTGTTTTCTTTTATTTATATATGCCCGGCCTGCGTGCTAAGGTTTGAAGACATGTAATTTGAGGAAAACAATTGTAAGCCCATAAGGCCAGTACTTGTGTATTTGTACTTCATTCCTTTTGGTGTATTAGTATACATTCATGCTAGTGTTGGGTTCTTTATTAATGCAACAATTTTAATTGCTTCCGATAGAATGCTTTGTGTAGGACGTTGGATTGATTGGATGGTTTCCATTGAGTAACCACCCGGTCTGTCTGTGGTATATGGCGTCGGGCCCCGGCCGGATCTACTGTTATATGCTATGCGACGGATTGATGGTGTTACATGTTGAAGCATGAGGAGATTGGGCTGGTGTTCCATGTGGAGATGGAGGAGGTGTAAGAAGATGAGTATGTGTTGGAGAGATATGAATGTGGGAAGATGGAGGTGTGGGAGTATAAATGATGATGTGGACTGTGGAGGGGATTTGGATTTGGATAGCTGGAAGAGATGAAGGTGGGGCGTGAGATCTCTTCAGCAGGTGGGGAGTGGCTGTAACAACCCTTGTGCTCTCTTAAGCTCTGGTGGTAGAGTAGGAGACCTTAGAAGGCTTTGTTATTGTCCTATCCCACCTACCAATTAAGGCACAGGTAAGCCTTTTGCTGGCATTGATGAATATGGTCGGGGAGGCCAGTGATTCAACAGCCTTTTCTTTCAAAAAGATCCCCAGGATCCTTCCAAAACAAACTTCCTTTTTATTGTTCTTTTTCTTGATCAAATCAAAGATGATCTGATCCCAGTCCACTTGTTTCTTGTTGACTACTGCACACATAACCAGAAATTGATGCATGGTTATATAATCATGTGCAGTATGCTTGCCCAACAAGACTTTCCCAACAATATCTGCAAGAAACTTAAATTCTGCAGACAAATGCTTTTTCGACAATTTATTAGGGTTATCTCCAGAGTAACCCATCACGTTCAGCATCATGTCATATCCTTCATTATCAATCTCTAATTCTTCTTCTCCATTATGCAAACCAAAGATTTCAGTTAATATGGCGGGAGAGAGAGAGATAGCGTTACCCGTAATTGATCCAACCATTGTGTTCTCCTCTGTTGTTGAAGATATATAAACCCATTCTATGATCTCTGTTCCAGATAGCTTAATCCTTGTTATCATCAGGTTCTTCAGTTGTTGCTCTTCCAGAAGGTGCATAATATCCAGAAATATGGGGTCTGAATGTTGAAACGAATCAAAATCGACATCAAAGCCAGTATCGAACTTCATCGCAGCAAGGGTTCCTGTTGGAATCGCCATGAGAGTACCTGCAAGAGAAAAAACGACAATCAAGTGCAAAGGAACAGAAAGCGCGAGACGGAGGTCGAAGAAAACCTAGATATAGGTTTTTCTAGAATACGAATCGACAAACTTCGTTCAATGAAAATTAAAACATTCTTCGATCTGGGTTCGACAAAATAATTTAGAGTTAAACAATTTGTCGAGCTCCGTTCGACGAAAGTTTTCTGAAGTAGATTTGTCGATCTCCATTCGACGAAAACAACTTCACTCACAGAGAGTTCGTCGACCTCAGTTCGACGAATATCTCCCGAACAGTCCCTAGTTCGTCGAGCTCCGTTCGACGAACTCTGGAAAATTCGTCGTGTGCAGACAGAAACTAAACTAAGACTTCTTCATTGATCATTCCAAGCTGATTTATAAAGAAGTGGTGGTTTCTTTCATCCACAGGTTTGGTGAAAATGTCATCACTTTGTAAATCAGTGTAGATATAGACAAGTTTAATTTTGTTTTTGTCTACACACTCTCTTATGAAATGATGTCTAATGTCTATATGCTTGGTTCTACTGTGATGAACTGGATTCTGTGCTATGGATATAGCACTTGTGTTATCACAAAATAGAGTTGAATTATTTAAGTTGAGACCATAGTGTAGAAGTTGATTTTGAATCCACAGCATCTGGGAACAAAAGCTGGCAGCTGCAATGTATTCTGCCTCAGCAGTTGAGGTAAACACAGATAACTATTTCTTACAAAACCAGGACACTAATCTCATACCCAGGAACTCGCAGGTTCCTGAAGTACTTTTTCTGTCCACCCTGCATCTAGCGAAATCAGCATCTAAGTATCCAGTTAACTCAAATTCTGATTCAGCAGGATACCATAGGACTAGACTTGGACAACTCTTTATATATCTCAAAATTCTTTTTAAGAAATTTAGATGAAATTCTTTAGGGTTCACTTGGAACCTAGCACAAAGGCATTTGGGAATCATGATATCAGGTCTGCTAGCTATAAGATATAATAGGGACCCAACAATGCCCCTATATAATTTCTGATCAACAGGTTTCCCATATGGATAAAAGTCTATTACAGCATTTGTAGCCATAGGTATTTTCTTTGCTGAGACATCAGCAATCCCAAACTTTTTGATAAGCTCTTTTGCATATTTAGCTTGGGAGATGAAGATGCCATCAGAGAGTTGCTTCACTTGGAGACCAAGGAAGTAGGAGAGCTCACCCATGCTACTCATTTTAAATTTGGAATGCATAAGGTCAGAGAACCTCTTGCATAATTTGGAATCAGTAGACCCAAATATGATGTCATCCACATATATTTGTACTAACAATGTTTGGTCCTTATGATGTCTAGTGAAAAGTGTCTTATCTACTATGCCTCTAATGAACTTATGCTCTATCAAAAAGCTAGCTAAGGTCTCATACCAAGCTCTTGGAGCTTGCTTTAGACCATAGAGGGCTTTATGCAATTTAAAAACATGATAAGGGTGAATTGGAGAAATAAAACCTGGAGGTTGTTCAACATAAACCTCTTCTGTTAATACTCCATTCAGAAAAGCACTCTTCACATCCAACTGGTATACCTTGAATTTCTTGAAGGCAGCATAGGCCAGAAAGATTCTGATGGTCTCTAACCTTGCAACTGGTGCAAAGGTTTGATCATAATCTATGCCTTCTTCCTGCCTATATCCTTGAGCAAAATGCCTAGCCTTGTTCCTCACTATTGTACCTTTGGCATCTAGTTTATTTCTGTATATCCATTTGGTTCCAATGACTGGGTAGTCTTGGGGTTTGGAATCAAATCCCGAACTCTACATCTCTAAAACTGGTTGAGTTCCTCTTGCATTGCAATGATCCAGTGGGGATCCTGCTCAGTATCTTTTATGGATTGAGGTTCAATCTGAGAGAGAAAATAGGCATGCATCAAATCTTGGTTGAGTTGATGTCTTGTATGTACACCAACTGATATGTCTCCAATCACTTGAGATCTAGGGTGATCCCTTAGTGTGACAAGATCATTTGGTGGAGTTGGTTCAGCAACAGCATTTTGAATTAATTCCTCTTGTGGAATTGAGTTTGCTGTTGAGGGAAATTCAATTCCTTCAGTGCTTTCTTCTTCAATTTCTTCATTAACTTGTAGAGAAGGATGTATTGGAAACTCTTGGGTGAGGTTAAGTCCATCCAAAGTCTCGCACAAGTGAGGTAATGATTGTGTGCTAAAACTCCAAAAATATTTACGGTCACGCGGCGACCCGGCGGTTTTATTTAAGTAAAGCGGAAGTGGTTTTTTATTTAGAAAATGGGGCGCACGTATTTATTTATTTTGGATATAAAAAAGTTGTGATCGAGTTTTAACGAAAGGAGTAAAGTGCACCTATCGTGAGTAGTACAGGATATTCTGGGTAGAATATCGAGGTCGTATTGTTCTCGGGGTCAGTTCGATTATTTCTACTCTTCCCTGGAGGGGACTTTTATTTTACCGATGATTATCTTGTCGGGATATTTTTTATATATATATAAAAAAGCAAAAAGTAAGACAGAAAAACAGAAAATGAAAGCAATAAAGATGGAGCCGATGATGAGCTTAGCGCGACCGCATCGAATAGAATTTGAACTAAAATAAACTTTTAATAAAAAGAGCTCCTAAATTTCTAATTAATTAAGGCGGAGACTTGGCCGTGGAGGTTCCACTAGAATGAGCTCACCTAGCTATAGGGCTATCGCTCACCTGAACGCTGAGACTATTCGATCGGGCTCTCGTCCGACGAAGGATTCCTCTTAACGCCCGCATTACGCTAAGAACCTCGCTATTGGGTGGGGAACCCAATCCGGTAGAGTTGGCGCGCCTCCTCTCTCGAGGCTTAGTGCGGAACTCTCTTTGGCAAGGGGTCATCGGTCCATATGCACGGCCTCTCGGCTAGCTAGCATATGGACTATGGAAATAGGGCCCACACATTGATTATGTGGTCCTACGCATCGTAAACCCTAGGCAAACCTTAAGTAATTTTAATTATTTTAAGCTATTTTATCTGTCCCAATGCTCTTCGATACTGAGGGCTAAGAACGGTTAGCCACTCATCGGAATGGGGATGGCAGTGGTGAAAGCAATAAAATAAAGCAGTAAATGAAAGCGATAAAGAAAGCAGGAAAGTGAAAGCAGTAAAATGAAAGCAGTAAAGGAAAGCTGAAAATTGCAAGTCCTACTCAAACGAGTAGGACTGAAATGAAAGCAGTAAAGTGCGAGTCCTGACGCAAATGCTTGGGCGGGAGAAAATAAACCGAGTCCCACTCAAACGAGTAGGACAAAATAAATGCAACGCACACACACTCTCGACATGAAATTAAATACGCACGTACACAAATCCTACTCAAACGAGTAGGAGAAAATAAATGCGGGTTCTACTCAAACGAGTAGGACTAAATAAATGCACCCACTCTACTGAAAGTAAAACACATTCCACACTGCAGAAAAGTAAAACACACGCACTCTACTTGAATAGAGTAAAACAATGCGCCATTTAACACTTAACGAGTAGGCGGAAATAAATGCGCATACATGAAAAATGAGAAAAACTAAGTTATCTAAAAGTTAAAACAACTACATTTCTACCGCTTGAATGCGGTAGAAATGCATAAAAAGCTAAAATAAAAATTAAACGAGCAAAAAGTTTTGCAAATAAATGCAAAATGTAAGTGCTCGAAAAATTAAAATGAATACATTTCTACCGCTAGAATGCAGTAGAAATGTTTAAAATGAAGACAAAAAAATAAAAGGAGCAAAAGTTTAAACGAAAAATCGAAGTGCATGAAAAATTAAAACGACTATATTACCATTCATATGACTCCGTAAAAGTTGTTAAAAAGTGAAAATAAAGCGAAAAGAACTAAAAAGTTTTTACCACATAAAAAGAAAAATCTAAGTTAAAAAAAATGAAAACACTTTGAAATCATTTTTACGGATCTATAGGAATGAAATAAAAGCTATCAAAACCTAAGTTTAACCAAAACAAAGTAAAAATAACAAAGCATAAAAACATGAAAACTATACTCATACACTCACACACCCATTCTAAAAGAACAAAAACTAAGTTAAAATAAAAATAAGAATAAGATTGCATAAGAGAGGAGTTGCGTAGATCCATTCCAAAGCCATAATAAGAGATGAAAAACACATTTTATTAAATAAGAGGACGAGTTACAAAGACACCAAAAATAAAAGCTAAAGAGATGGGGAGAAATATCCCTTACATAGACTTTGGATGCATCCAAACAACACTTCCCCTATACAAAACAGATCCAAAAGGGGAACAGAAACTCATACAGCAAGCTGGTATTTATATAGAAAAAAAATAAAAGTACACGCCCCCTGACACGGGCGTGTAGGGGGGGGGGCGTGTCAGCACTATACAAAATACGGCCGTCAATTTGACGGGAAAGTGGACTTCGGGCTGGACACGTGTCGTTCACGCAGCGGTCATGCCCCAGGTCACGGGCGTGACGGTGGGCGTGTCGAGGAGGTTGATCTGGGCGCGGAGCGTCAAAAGTCATCGCGCGGGTCTTGTCGGCCAGGTGGAGAAGTCACGCCCAGGTCACGGCGTGAATCTGGGCGTGTTGTTGGGCGTGTCGGGTTGAGTCGACACTCGACAAACGTCGAGCGGAAATTGTCGAGTTGAAAATCGTCGAGCTGCTAGAGAATGGTCGAGCGCGAGTTCGTCGAGCGGAAATCGTCTAGCAGAATTTCATCAAGCTGGAAGATGAGTCACACCCTAGGTCACGGGCGTGACTCTGGGCGTGTCGCGGAGGTGTCGACGATCGTCGAATGGAAAGTCGAGCTAAAATCGTCGATCGGAATTTGTCGAGCTGAAATCGTCGATCGGAAATCGTCGAGCTGAAATCGTCGATCGGAAATCGTCGACCGAAAATTTCTCTTTAAAATTCGCTGATTCCATAGGTTTGACAAATCACGGCCTGGTCACGGGCATGACCAATAAGTCACGGGCGTGACTTGACAATTTTTGGCAGATTTTTATTTTTTTCCTGAAAAATAAAATAAAACAAGTTAGTAAAATATTTACAAAAATAGGAGTAATTTATTAAGGAAAAATAAGTAAAAATGACAAAAAGTAACTAAAACGACTTATTTATTGTACACAAAAATGCGTATATTTACAATTCATCAAATGCCCCCATACTTAAGCTTTTGCTATTCCAGAGAAAAAGTTTGAGGTGAACTTATAAGGAATAGAAAAAACTCTAAGTTTAGCTACCACTTAATCAATTATAAGAAAGATCTAAATAAATATACGGGGTATAAGAGTTAAGTCCTAAAATTATGTAGATGATTTAAATAGTGTAAAAGTTTTGGCCAAAAGACTTCTTGATGTAATCAAATAGAAGACAATAATTGTAATGGTTAGATTAACGAAAATAGCTTGGAATTATATGAACTCTAGCTTATAGGAGTGTTACTGGAAATAATATAATTTACTAATTATGCTCTCAAATAAATTTTTGAATTAATTCTAGAATCGTGAAATTGGCTAAGGGGATTGATGTTGGTTTATGAAGAGGGTTTGAATTTTGAGGTGAGGTAATTTTTTCTAAAACCTCCATTTTTTTGGATTATTAGGAAAATGAAATCTTATTTTCCTAATATCAAATTTTTTTTTCAACTTTATAATAAAATTAACCCAATGTATATGTGTAGGAGTAATGAATTTTATTCTCTTACTCCATAACATATTATCTTTTTAAATTATTGGGTGTCTATATTTACGGAACGAAATCTTATTCCCATTGACATAAGATCTTTTTAAGGATAAAATTTTTATCATACCAAGTAGGTCATGATAAGTAAGGGGAGAAAAGAAAACTAGATTTTTTTAATCCTAAAAATGTTTGAGAGCAACCGTAATAAATTGTGCATTCCAATTTTTCAGAAAGCTGAAAGTAAGTATAGTTGAATTCTATAATTGTTATTTCCTAACATAATACACGTGCTTCTATCAATGAAAAATTAGAAGTAGTGCATAAAACAAGTTCGCTATCTTTAACAAAGCATAATAAATTCTTTAAAACTTAAACCCGGCTATTTAAATTTTTCAATCAATAATTAAACAACGAATAGCAAACAGAGAATTAATAAAATTCACAAATAAATAAACTCAAAACAAAATTTTTGGATAGCACGAAAATTAAGAATTGAGATATTCGATTTTATTTACTACATAATTAACAAAATATTTTTGGGATTTTAGAGTTTTTATCTTTTTTTTTGTATTTTTGTGATTATTATCTTTTTTGTTTGTGAATTTTTAAAAATATTGCCTTTTTTGATGAGTTTTTTTGGTTTTGCTAAATTGTTTTTGAGTTTTTTAGTGTATTTTGATAAGTTATTTACAAAGAGGAGGAAAGAAAGAGGTTATTTTACAAAGAATATAGTGGGGAAAGAGAAAGTTTTTTTTGTTTTTTTTTTGTTTTCAGATAATATACAAAGGAAAAAAATTTGAGGGCGGCGCGCGAACAGACTCTAATTTGGGTGGTTGGTTCGATGAGTCGAACGCCGCGGGGAGGCAAAATGCGAGTGTTTATAAATAAGAAGACGGGGGAAGATTTTTACAAAAACTATTTACAATGAAAAAAACAAAAAAAAATTTGAATTTTTTTGTTGTTTTATAAAAGTTTTTTGTGATTTTTTTGTTTTATGATTTTTTTTTGAGTTTTTTTATTATAAAAAACACGGAATTTTTTTTTAATTTTTAAATTTTGCAATTTTTTGTATTTTTGATGAGTACAGAATAAAAAAAAATGCAGTATAGGAAAACACCCACATACTTAAACCCAACATTGTCCCCAATGTTGTAATCTAAGTTTGCGGAACAGGTAATATACAAAATATAATATGTACAAAAAGAAAAATAGAAGGTAGAAGCTTCCCTTAGACGAGTTCAGGATGCCCAATTAAATCCCTGCATTAATAAAAGAAAAGAAAAGAAGCAAAAGAGGATATGATAAAAGCGAAAAAGATAAATTCGGCTAAAAGATATGCGGGCGGTAGGGGGCAGGTGTGTGTAACTCGAAACTAACGTCTTAGCTTTTGAGCGTGTATAGAAATGCGCTCCCCTAACGCGCACAAAAATGGGAAGCACGCCGAAGCAAAACAAGTGAAAAGAAATTAAGCAAAATATAAACATTATTTTTTTTAAAATCAAATATTTATTGTTCTGTGTTTTATTTTTTTTACAGTAGATTTTTTATTTTTTAGTTGATTTTTTAGGTAGGTGTTTTAGTTTTTTTTGTTTTGTTTTCATAAAAATAATGAAAATATATGCTTTTTATTTTTTTTGTTAAGTTTTTTCATTTTTTCGAATTTTTATAGTTTTGTTTGTTTTATAGTTTTTTCTTCATAAAAATAATGAAAATAAATTTTTTTTGTTAAGTTTTTTTTAGTTAGTTTTTTTTTGCTTTATAGTTTTTTCAAATTTTTAATTTTTAAGGTTTTTCAAAAAAATTTTATTTTTATAAGTTTTTAAATTTTTTTTTTGTTTTATAATTTTTAAATTTTTTTATAGTTATTATTATTATTATATTTTTATTGGCCATTTTTTATTTTTGTTATATATATAGATATAGGTAAAATTAATAGATTTCCAGGGTTCAAAATAACAACTCAAAAGTCCCCGGCAACGGAGCCAAAAACTTGAAGGTGTGTTAAAACTCCAAAAATATTTACGGTCACGCGGCGACCCGACGGTTTTATTTAAGTAAAGCGGAAGTGGTTTTTTATTTAGAAAACGGGGCGCACGTATTTATTTATTTGAATTAATTTGATCATTTGGTTTAAATGGAATCTAGTAAAAATTGGTCAGTAGAGTTTTTTGACCTAAATAAAGTTCTCTGAATTTTATTATAATTGTAAAAGATTTTATACATTGCTTCCTTCATAAATTTTGTAAAGGCTATACTTGGTAAATAAATCATTTAAAGAATAATATAACTTGTAAAAATTTGAATTTTGGCCATTGATGATTTTAGGATGATGTCTACTGTTAGGAATTTAATTAGGAATTTTTGAAGTATATTCATAGTACTTGGTTCACAATTATGCTCTTTGTAGATTTTTGTATTAAATTTATTTAGAATTAAATATTCTGTGAAAAATCATGAAAGTTGGCCAGTGATAATTTTAGGACTGTAGTAGTGTAATATATTTAACTCAAATTATTTGGATGATAATTTCAAGTAGTTGATTTACAAATCTTGGAATATGAGAATTTACTGCTTAAATAATTTTAGGCCCCTTAAATGTTTGTAGAAAATGTCAAATTTGGAAATTGTCACTTTTAGATATATGGAATATTATCGTGAATTTATGAAACATTAATCATGTATAAAATGTATAATTCATGATCAACTTGACTATAATTTGCTCTGTAAGAAATTATTTAAATAAAAGATTAATTGAGAAAAATATAATATTCTGAAATTAAATCATTTATGTCATGATAGGACTCCGGTAATAATCCTAGGTCATGCAGATGAAAACTTGAAGGACATCCTATCATGAACATCACTTAGTATAAGTTGGTCTGCAAATAGTAATTTGGGGAAAAGTTGTATTAGGATAAGAGTTGGAATAGGGTAGAGTTAGTCGTGTTGAAATGAAGTAGATGAGTCACCATAGAAAGTTCTAAGGAGTGGTGGGTATCGAGTTAATGTGTGTTAGAAGGTACGCGAGTTCGACGGAAGATCGTCGTTCCCGCGAGAGTGAAAGGTCTAAACTACCCTAGGATTAGCCTATCACAACTTGAGAAGGTAATGTGTAAATGAATCAACCCATATTGTTAATAAGTACGTTGCGAAAGGGAACGTTGGGCGTAATCCTAACATATTTCCTAGTGCCCCTTGGGAGACCTTCACAACGAATACCGGGGGCAGTCCTGGGTTAACGTAAACCTTAAAGAACAAATCGAAAGAGTAATTTAGTAAATAGGGTTTCACACTGCACTCACTAGTTGGACAAGTATTGGTAATGGTTAAGTCGTCCCGAGGTGTTCAAAGGGGCGCCATCCCGCGGTGTTCAAAGGGATGATGTTAGGGATAAGAGACAGAAGTTTTGGTCCGGCGAGCTTTGGCTCGGTTGATATTTGAGACAGACGGGATGGTCCGGGGAGCCTTGGCTCGGTACTGATAAGATAAATTTGCATGTGCATGAAAGGAAAGAAAGTTAAGGTGGTGGTTCTTCGGTATGGTTTAGTCGATGCACCGACGCCAATACGATGACTCGGCAAGTGTGGTTTTACACTTTGCCAAACTTAAGTCCGGCGGTCCAGTCGGCAAGAGTACGCGGTAGTATGATTATTGCACCAAGCATTGAGGCATACGATAGGTCAGACCGGTTGTGCTTTTACTGGTTTTGAGGTGGGTGAGGACCAACCCACCGCTTCTGTCTGCCACTACGGAGGTATCCTGGGAGGTAACGGCTCTGAAAGGGGGAACTAAAGGTCTGTGTGCACAGAGTCGGGTGTGTGTGTTGCACTTGCATGTTCCATCATACCCACCATATAGATGCATATCATAATCGTTCATAATAACCCCTGACACCTAATGTAAAGTGGAATGGGATGCTTATACATTAGGCCCTGCGAAACGACCCCTTAGTCTATAGGCTTGTGTGGGCAAGTTTATAAATTAAGGTTATTTCAATATATATATATAATGCTTGTGATAACCCACACCCCAACGTATAAAGTGGTATGAGATATTTTATACGATGGGAGCCTTGTAGAAGATCCCTTGGCTTATGGGTACTCACATAAGTGAAGGTTAAATTCTTATCTTACTTTACCTATTACAACATGATTATAAATTGCTAGCTAGGTCCCCCTGTCACCTGTTTTTGATTTCTCTCCACTTTCACGTCCTTTCCTTTCTTCCTCCCCGCTCGGTACCTAGGAGCATGGGGGAAGGGCTGAGGGACGATAGGGCTTAGTCTTATAGACTAACGATTTTCGAACGACATCATATTAGGGGATCGTGGAGCCTAGTATGGAGGAGCAGCCCAGGAGACCGGTGCGATTGGAGACGGGGCAGTCTAGCTCAGGAGTACAGCCAGCTGGGATCGTGAGTCCCGACTTCTAGTAGTTATTTTATTTTTCTTCCGCATGAGAGATCTGTAGTGAGAATATTGATGTACCGGGCTTAAGCCCTTTATTTCTGTACTCTTTACTATTCTGTGGACACTCCCTTCGTGGAGATTTATATATATGTGTGATTTACTGTGGACTTATCTTCTCTTGCACTGCTACTTTTGCTACAGTTGCGATCGATTTGGCCGGTAGGATAGGCGTCTTGTAGTGACGACCTTTCCTGGTGCGAAGGTGTCACCGCAAGGCGGCAGTTCTTGGCATAAGACCCCGAGATTTGAAAAGAAAAAAAGGGTGTCTTACAAGTGGTATCAGAGGCAAACCTCGATCGAAAAGTAACAGTCCACAACCCCTGGGTCACCCCCGCATGAGTTTAGTTTGCAGACAAACTAAGAAGCGGAAGCAGTGGTGTGCCCATGTGGGGATCACATATATAATTGTCCATTTTAGTTAAGGTTGAAAAATTTCTGACGATAAATTTTGTGGCGCAGCCTCCAGCACTGCCTACACCACTGGGTGGAACCCCGCAGATTCTGGAAGTTGCACCACCGCCGCCGGTTCCCACTCAGTTCCTACAGTCTGACATGGGACAGACTCTAACGGCTATCTTGGAAGCATTCAGGAACCAACAGGCCCCGGCTCCGCAGCCTATTCCGTGAGCCAACTGGCTCAGCATCTTTCAAGGACTCTATCCCCCGTCCTACTTGGGTACAGAGGGGGTAGTTTGGACAGAGGAATGGCTAGACATTATGGAGGAGATGCTGAAAGGGATACAGGGCCCTTGGGAGGAGATGGTTCCACTGGTTGTTTCCTGCTTGGAGTACCATGCCAAGCGGTGGTGGAACACAGTTCTGGAGACTACCTTTACTGATAGGGAGGCTGCCGAGGTGATGTGGGAGGAGTTCAGGCCCATGCTATTTGAGCACTTTGTTCCGCAGTCGGCCCGAGACGAGCTGGAGGACCGCTTCTTGCAGTTGAAGCAAGGTTCTAGGACGGTGGTGGAGTACCATCGAGACTTCAATCATCTGGCCCGTTTTGCAAACTCTTACCAGCTAGATGAGGCAGCGTACACCAAGAGGTTCTACAAAGGTCTATGGGAAGACATGAAGGATGCTCTTCTTTTCGTTTCGGACGGGCCTATCACTCGTATTCTGGAGATGATAAAAAGTTTAGAGGCAGATTGGCTCACCACCAGAGGGCGGAAGCGGCCAACGGAGGATCAGAGCCGGGCAGCCCGGAATAATTAGCGTTGAGGTCGTGCGCCAGATGTACAAAAGGTGGAGGATCAGCCTCGACAGGAGGTGAGGCAGGAGCCAAGGGAGCAGGTGACGCTGGCCCCTCAGCCTATTCAGATGAGAGACGTGTGGAGACCGGGAGGTGGGGCTTACACTCCGCCGGAATGTTACCACTACCATCAGGTGGGGCACATCAAGAGAAACTATCCCGTGAGAGGGATGCCTCCACCAGCACCCCAGATTGCCCCACCGACTCAGCATTATGGAGGCTGAGGACGTGCCCAAGGACGTGGATATCAGGGTAGAGACCGCAGGCCGGAAGGACAGTAGATTTATGCACTGGACCTGGCTCAACCCAGGAACCCGGAGCAAGTGATTACAGGTATGACCAAAAAGTTTTCTTTTTTACTTAAGTTCTTTCCTTCCTAGAAAAGTAGTTTCATGAACTTAAATTATTAAGACTAGGCAGGAAAACCAGAAATAGAACTCTAAGTAAATTTACAATCTCAGGCATCGTCTTCATTTGCGGCAAGCCCGCACACACTCTCTTCGACATGGGTGCTTCACACTCGTTTGTGTCGGAGACCTTTATCCAAGGGTTAGGAGGCGTGGAGAGGATCACAGCCCAGATGTTACAGATACGGATACCTGACGGGTCGGAGCTGTTCGCATCATCCCATTGCAACCTGGAGGCATGGATATGCGGAAAACCCTTCGAAGCTCCAGCGACAATTCTATTGCTGCCTGATTATGATCTGATTCTGGGTATGACATGGCTCCAATGGAACCATGCCCAGATTGACTGCTTGGCCAAGAGAATTACCCTGACACATGGGTACTCGTTCGTTGTGATGGAAGGTATTAGACCCGCCTCCCATATATTCTTATCGTCTATTCAGGCCGTCAAGGCCCACATGCAGGGCGATGAGATTTATCATATTCTCTTAGAGATGGCGGAGGTCAAGGGATCTGTATCCGACATTCCCGTGGTGCGAGATTTTGCGGTCATCTTCCCGGAGAAACTACCTGGGCTACCCCCGCACAGAGAGCAGGATTTCCAGATAGTGCTTATTCCACGGGCCAAGCCGGTATCCAGAGCTCCCTACCTCATGGCCGCAAGAGAGCTGACAGAGTTCCGGAGTCAGCTGCAGGAGTTGGTGGAAGCCGGGTTTGTCCGGCCGAGCTCTTCGCCATGGGGAGCCCCAGTGCTGTTTGTCAAGAAGAAAGACAGAACACTCAGGTTGTGTATCGATTACCGGGCGTTGAACCGGCTAACAGTCAGGAATACCTATCCTCTGCCAAGGATAGACGACCTGTTCGACCAGTTGGAGGGAGACCACATCTTCTCGAAGTTGGACTTGCGATCGGGCTATTATCAGTTGAGGATCCGAGAGGAGGATATACAGAAGACTGCTTTTAGCAGCAGGTATGGACTCTACGAGTTTACCGTGATGCCCTTCGGGCTCACGAATGCGCCGTCAGCATTCATGACTCTCATGAACCGGGTCTTCGAGATATATCTAGATGTGTTTGTCATCGTTTTCATCGATGACATCCTCATTTACTCGAGGACCGAGGAGGTGCACGCGAGGCATCTGACGCTAACCTTGGAGAAGCTACGGGAACATCAGTTATATGACAAATTCAGCAAATGCCAGTTCTGGCTGAAGGAGGTGGCCTTCCTTGGACATGTTATTAGTGGAGCAGGGTTGGTAGTAGATCTGGCCAAGATTCAGGCAGTCCTAGATTGGCCACAGTTGAAGACAACTGCGGACGTACGGAGCTTCCTAGGACTTGCTGGCTACTACCGGAAGTTCGTTGAGGGTTTTTTTGGACTTGCCCTCCCACTTACCTCTCTGACAAGGAAGGATGTACCGTTTGTTTGGACACCACAGTGCGAGTCGGCATTACAAGAGCTGAAAGGTCGACTCACTTCGGCTCTGATACTTGCCCTCCCCTCGGGGAGAGAAGGATTTCAGGTTTATGTAGATGCCTCCTACCAGGGCATGAGAGCAGTTTTGATGCAAAAGGGACATGTGATCGCTTATGCCTCCCTCCACCTGAAGAAACATGAGCGCAACTACCCAGTTCATGATTTGGAGATGGGAGCGATTATATTTGCATTGAAGGTCTGTCGGCACTACCTCTATGGTGTCCACTGCGACATATTTTCAGATCATAAAAATCTGAAATATATGCATACGCAGAAGGAACTGAATATCCGGCAACGCAGATGGGTGGAGTTTCTAGCGGACTATCAGTATGAGATGCACTACCATCCGGGTAAGGCAAATGTGGTGGCCGATGCACTGAGCCGGAGAGCTTCAACTTCTGGAGCAGGGCACCAGCTTATGTCCATGGAGCTACTACAGAGTTTTGAAGAGATGCATATCACTCTGGTATCATCTGATGACCCTGAGCAGTACAAGGAGTACCTGGCCACTACGAGCACCACCTATGATATACATGACAGAGTTAGAGATTGGCAGAGGCGGGATGCCAAACTAGAGCCGATTTTTCGGGCCTTGGAGGCAAGCTCAGCTGGAGACTACTCGATACGAGATGATCTAATATGTTTCAAAGGTTGGACTTACATACTGGATGGAGGCCAGATTCGGGAGGACATCATGGCTGAGGCTCATCATAGCAGATATTTTATACATCCTGGTATCACTAAGATGATAGCGGATTTGAAGAAGACTCTATACTGGCAGGGCATGAAGAAAGACATCTGATGGCGTGCCCCCTCCTCCACCATTTGAAGACGATGCTGACGATGCTGATGATGATCCGGTTGATAAGGCAATACAACTCAAAGGCTACGCTACAACCTCCGCCCACGGCATGCTACAACCACTGCAAAGAATTAGCCTTATTTATTTCATTTTCTTAAACTCTATTTGGAATATAAAATTATCCTATGTTTAAGTGATAATTTTATATTCATTGCATGTTTTATTATTTTTAATTTTGAACACTTTTAATGTTGGTGTGCATTTATCCATTCGGATGGATGAGATTACATCTCCATCATGAATGGTTAAGGCTTGTTTGTAACTCCTATATAAGGAGGCTTCCTTATGAGATAATTAGAAAGATTGAAACCTAATTTTCTCCTCGGGAAATTTCGGCCAAGAGATCTCTCCAAGCCGCCGCCCCCTAGCTTGTGGTGTGAAGCCGCCGCTCCCCTCCCCTTACTCCCTCCATCCGTTCGGTGCGACTCCGGTGCGGCTTCCTTCGGTGTGACTCCTTGGAAGAAGGTTTCAAACCCTTCGGTGTGACGCCGGTGGATCTGTGGAGAGAGTGATTCTCCCACAGTTATCTTGTGTGAAAAGCTTTTTGGTTGGGTAATCTCTTCTCTCTCCCTTGTGTGATTCTCTTCTTTAGTTGTGGTGGTTTCGCACTCGTTTTCTCCGAAAGTTAATTTAATCACTGCAAGTTTTGAATCGAAATCGCCGTTGCTAGGCTTTTTAATTCCGGATCGGGTGGATCCTGTTTGCCTGAGCGGATCTGGCCTATAGCCTTGGTCTTGCTCTCAAAAAGGAGTGGCAACCTTTGTGTTTTATTGGGGAATATTCCGACTCAAATTTCCGATCGTTGTTTTCGAGTCGACCATTCCTCCTTTGTTATTTGTGCTGTGTTCTTGCGACGAGAAACTATTGTGGGCGATAGGTGCTGTGTAGGTGCGGTAGATCTACGACGTGTAGTGCGGAGATAGAGCGTTAGCTTCTTGGAGATCTCCGATTCCGGACACCCCTGCATCAATTTGGTATCAGAGGCAGTTGTTTCAACTTTCACGTTGCAAACATCCTCTCTGAGTTCCTTGTTGGTCGATCGGTTCTTTAGAAAATCGAAAAAATTATTTTTTGTGGTCTGCCAATAGCGGGTTAAAATCCTTATTTTTCAGCGAAATTTCAAAAACAATTTTTTAAAACGATGTACGTGTTATTCACGTTGGGAATCTATAAAAATATCTTATTTTCAGCATAGCTACAGCCCTAGGAAAAATCATGTTTCCAAAATTTTTCAAAACCTGAATGCGCACTAGGCTCGGATTGGAATATTCGACTCCATCTACGTCTAGGATGGCTACGAATCAGCGTCGGGATCCCAACACCGAGGCCATAGCAGGTCTAAGTAACGAAATAACGGAGCTTAGGGACATGTTAACACAGATCCTACAAAATCAAGCTAGGCCACCCCCGCCACCCGTTAATGTTGACCGGCAGAACCGGCACAAACATAATTCTGATTTGGATTCTGATGGGGACTCCCCACGGGTGCCCCCTAGAGGACACCGCCCCGAGCGATACGTTGATATTACTAGGGCCATTAAGATAAATGCCCCCACTTATGATGGCATGGGATATCCCCAAATCTTCCTTAACTGGACTGTGGACATGGAGTGTTACTTCTAGTGGCACAACTTGACGGATCCCCAAAAGGTCCAAGTTGCCCGGATGAAGTTAACAGGTCGTGTAAATACGTTTTGGCTGAATGAGGAGCGAATATTAGGAACCGTACACGGAGCCCCCCTTATAGGTTGGCCAGTAACGAAAAACCTGTTGACCGATCAGTACGTTCCCGCGTACCATCGGACACAGATGTTCGATGAGCTTGCCACTCTACGGCAGGACTCAAGCTCGATAGCTGAATATATGGGTGAACGTAAGGACTGTATGGTGCAATGTGACCTTAGGAAGATCCCCGAAGCCACTTTATCTAGATTTCGAAACGGGCTTCACCCCGATATCCAAAGGAAGCTCTTGTGATATGGGCATACGGACTTGAACACGAATTTCAATGCCGCCTTGGACATTGAAAAACACCTAGCATCTAGGCTCACTCCCGTTACGCTCATGTGAAGAACAAGTCCACCACTGGGGCATCTTCCTCTACATACCCTGATAAGGGAAAGTTCAAATCCACCGAGTCAAAGTCAGTAGTGATCCCCGCTAGGAACACCAAGAACCCTGTGAGTGAGCGTATCCCTATAGGGAAGGTTAGCAAGGCTAACACCACTTCTTAATCTTGCGGCATTCAAGGCCACTATGCCAACGAATGCTCAACAAAGACGAGAACCCTAGCCTTATTAGAGCCAACTACCGACCCTGACGATTATGTATACGAGGCCGCAGAGGAGAGTGACCCCAAAGGAGTCCCTAGTGACTTAGAGGACGATCACCCCCTTATGGTGATGCGTTGTATCTTGACAACTCCTCGTCCATTAGATGATTGGAAGAGGACGTGCATATTTTCTCTGATTTTTAAGAGTGGCGAGAAGCTTTGAAAGCTGATTGTTGATAGTGGTAGCTGCGTGAATGTCGTATCTGAGAATGCCGTTGCACGTACGTCCTTGATCACGGAACCACACCCGGCCCCATATCAGGTCGCTTGGATCAACAAGATCTTTGTACCCGTTACCAAGCAATGCCTGGTCCCACTCTCATTCAAATCCTACATTGATGATGTGTGGTGTGTTGTCCTTCCGATGGACGCTTGTCATGTGTTGTTAGGCCGCCCTTGGCTATACGACCGTGATGTTACACATTTTGGTAAAGCCAACACTTATGAATTCAAATTCATTGGCAAAACCATCACCTTGAGGCCGACCATCCCAAAGGAGCCCGTAGTCTTGGCTAAGGACACCACTATTACGGTAGAATGGAAAACATTGAATCTAGTTGGTAGGAAAGAGTTTGAGAGAGATCTGTTGTTTGATGGAATTATGTATGCTCTAGTCCTCCTAAGTGCGAATCCCGATTCTAGCATTTTGGATGAGTTACCTAGTGAGTTACGGGTACTGTTGGAGGAGTATAGGGACGTGTACCCGGATGAGTTGCCGCCCACGTTACCCCCGCTTAGGAATATCCAGCATGCGATAGATCTCATCCCGGGGTCTTCCATACTAAATCAGCCCCATTATCCACTCCACCCCGCAACTCACCTGGAGTTGCAGTCCCAGATAGAGGGCTTGCTAGAGAAAGGTTTTATTAGGACTAGTATGAGTCCATGTGCTGTACCAGCGCTACTTGCCCCCAAGAAGGATGGTACCTGGAGGATGTGTGTTGATAGCCGGGCTATCAACAAAATCACCATCAAGTATAGGTTCCCCATTCCCCGCCTAGATGATTTGTTGGATGTCTTGTCTGGAGCCACCGTATTCTCCAAATTAGATCTTTGGAGTGGCTATCACCAGATTAGGATATGAGAGGGAGACGAGTGGAAGACGGCGTTTAAGTCGAAGGATGGTCTGTACGAATGGCTTATGATGCCCTTTGGGTTGTCCAATGCCCCTAGTACCTTCTCCCGGATGATGACACATGTCTTTCAGCCATTCATGGGAAAGTTCGTTGTCGCCTACTTTGACGATATTCTGATTTATAGCACCTCTACTACTGAGCACATCTCCCACATGAGAGTGATCATTTCCACCATACGGAAGGAGACTGTATTTCTCAATCTTAAGAAATGCACTTTCTATGTCTCGGAGGTAGAATTCTTAAGCTATATAGTCGGCTCTAAGGGTATTCGAGTTGATCCGGGCAAGGTTCAGGTCATTAAGGACTGGCCCGTGCCAACCACCCTACGTGAGGTGCGTAGTTTCCATGGGATAGCCACGTTTTATCGTCATTTCATACGAGACTTCAGTAGTATTATGGCGCCTATCACAGACTGTATGAAGAAGGGAGAGTTTACGTGGATGAAGTCCGCCACCTATGCTTTTGAACGAATAAAGGAGCTTATGATTGAGGCACATGTCTTACGTCTACCTGACTTTGCTAAAGTCTTTAAGCTCACATGTGATGCATCTGGGTTAGGGATTGGAGGTGTCTTGAGCCAGGTGGGCCATCCCGTTAGTTATTTTAGCGAGAAGTTATCCGGCCCTAAGCTGAACTATTCAAATTACGATAGGGAATTTTATGTTGTAGTCCGAAGTCTACACCATTGGAGGCACTATCTCCTCTCCAAGGAGTTTGTGATCCACTCCGATCATGAGGCTTTACGTTTCATCAATGGCCAGCATAAGATCAGCCCACGACACGCTAAGTGGGTAGCTCTCTTACAAGGTTACACGTTTAATCTCAAGCACCTTAAGGGAGCTGATAACCTAGTCGCGGACGCCCTTAGTCGTCTTACTATTTTACTCACCTCTATGGAAGTACATGTTGTGGGATTTGAGCGGGATAAGGATGAGTACGCCACGTGTCCTGACTTCAAGGACTTCTATTTATCTGCCCAGGATAGCTCCCACACGACGATATCTGCATACGTCATCAAGGACGGTTACCTATTTAGGAACGGGAAGTTATGTATTCCGCAGTCATCGTTACGACTACATATCATATGGGAGTTGCACAGCGGAGGGTTGAGTGGCCACTTCGGTAGAGATAAGACCATTACGTTAGTCGAGGACAAATTCTATTGGCCAAAACTTAAGGTTATGGTGGGACAGGTAGTGAGTAGCTGCCGCACGTGTCAGGTGTCTAAGGGTAGTAAAACCAACGTAAGATTATATACACCCTTGCCTATTCCCTCCATGCCTTGGGTAGACGTTAGTATGGACTTTGTATTAGGCCTCCCCATTACCCTACGCCGTCACGACTCAGTTTTTGTAGTTGTGGATAGGTTTTCAAAGATGGCTTATTTCATCTCGTGCAGTAGGACAAACGATGCGTCTCACGTCGCTAAACTATATTTTAAAGAAGTCGTTAGTCACCGTGGAGTGCCAAAGACCATAGTATCAGATAGGGACGTAAAATTCACTAGTTATTTTTGGAAAACTTTTTGGATATTAATGGGAACAAAAATATTGTTTTCCTCTGCCTATCATCCCCAAACGGATGGGCAGACGAAAGTTGTTAATCGGAGCTTAGGAAATTTGTTACAATGCCTTGTGAGTGATCACAAGAGCACTTGGGATCTTCTCCTTCCCCATGCCCAATTAGCCTACAGTAATTCCAAGAATAGGTCTACGGGTTTGTCTCCGAATGAGATTGTCCACAGGTTTGAGGCTCCTGTGCCGCTTGACTAGGTGCGGTTGCCCCCAACGTACAAGGCAAGTCAGTTTGCACAATCCTTCGCCCAGCACATTCATGATTTACACGCACGTATACGGGCCACCTTGACGACGCAATACGACTTTTATCAAGCGCACGCTAATTTACATAGGAGAGTATCAGACTTCAAAATTGGCGATCTAGTTTTAGTCTGTTTGGTTCTCGAACGCTTGCCAACTGGCACCGTTAAAAAGTTAGCACCAAAGCGCGCCGGCCCTTTTCGGATTATTAAGAAGTTAGGTGACAACGCTTTCGTTTTGGACTTGCCTGCTGATTGGGGTATCTCCCCCATTTTTAATGTTTTGGATTTAACGATGTTTGTGTCACCACCACAAGAGTTGATTTCTTTGTCGTCTTCTTCTCCCACTCTAAATTCTCATGGGTTGGGGAGTGGTAGTATGGATGATCTCTCTCTTTCGGTCCCTACAGGTATATCATCGTATGGTAAGTTGCCTTCTTTCCTGCCTACTGCTAATATATTCCCCAGGTTTCCACGGACGTTTTCCACTCCAGAGATGATACTTGATGCTGAACCTGTTACCACTACTGATGGCAACACCCTCCGCTTTCTCATCCGTTGGCGTGATCGGCCCCCTTTGGATGACTCTTGGGTACTCGAGGTGGAGCTGCAAAGTTTGGATGCCGCTCTCCTTCAACGCTATTGCTTGGACCACGAAACGGTGATGCGTGCATTTGAGCGGGGGAGGATTGATGGCGTGCCCCCTCCTCCACCATTTGAAGACGATGCTTACGATGCTGATGATGATCCGGTTGATAAGGCAATACAACTCAAGGATGTGAGGCGGCACGATGACGCTAACGAAACGCTACGCTACAACCTCCTCCCACGAAGTGCATAGCCACTGCAAAGAATTAGCCTTATTTATTTCATTTTCTTAAACTCTATTTGGAATATAAAATTATCCTATGTTTAAGTGATAATTTTATATTCACTGCATGTTTTATTATTTTAAATTTTGAACACTTTTAATGTTGGTGTGCATTTAGCCATTCAGATGGATGAGATTACATCTCCATCATGAATGGTTAAGGCTTGTTTGTAACTCCTATATAAGGAGGCTTCCTTGTGAGATAATTAGAAAGATTGAAACCTAATTTTCTCCTTGAGAAATTTCGGCCAAGAGGAGTTCTCTCCAAGCTGTCGCCCCCTAGCTTGTGGTGTGAAGCTGCCGCCCCCCCCCCCCTTGCTCCCTCCATCCATTCGGTGCGGCTTCCTTCGGTGCAACTCCTTGGAAGAAGGTTGCAAACCCTTCAGTGTGACGCCGGTGGATCCGTGGAGAGAGTGATTCTCCCACAGTTATCTTGTGTGAAAAGCTTTCCGGTTGGGTAATCTCTTCCCTCTCCCCTGTGTGATTCTCTTCTTTAGTTGTGGTGGTTTCGCACTCGTTTTCTCCGAAAAGTTAATTTAATCACTGCAAGTTTTGAATCGAAATCGCCATTGATAGGCTTTTTAATTACGGATCGGGTGGATCCTATTTGCCTGAGCGAATCTTGGCCTATAGCCTTGGTCTTGATCTCAAAAAGTAGTGGCAACCTTTGTGTTTTTTTGGGGAATATTCTGACTCAAATTTCCGATCGTTGTTTTCAAGTCGACCATTCCTCCTTTGTTATTTGTGCTGCGTTCTTGCGACGAGAAACTATTGTGGGCAATAGGTGCTGCGTAGGTGCGGTAAATCTATGACGTGTAGTGCGGAGATAGAGTGTTAGCTTCATGGAGATTTCCGATTCCGGACACCCCTGCATCAACATCGCATACTTCGTGACCCACTGCGAGGCGTACCAGTTAGTGAAGGTAGAGTGCAGACATCCCGCTGGTTTATTGCAGCCACTCCCGGTGCCGGAGTGGAAATTTGAGGATATCGCGATGGACTTCATCCATGGCCTCCCTCAATCACGGGTAGGAAATGATTCTATCTGGGTAATCGTTGACCGACTGACGAAGGTGGCTATGTTCATCCCGATCGGGAAGGAGGATGCTGTCGGAGTACTGGCACGGAGGTTCATAGAGCAGTTTGTGCGATATCATGGGGTTCCCAAGTCGATCGTATTGGATCGAGATGGACGATTCACGTCCAAGGAGTGGAGGACAGTACAGGCATACTTATGTACTCGACTGACTTTCAGTACGGCCTTCCACCCCCAGACAGATGGGCAAATAGAGCGCACCAACCGGACACTAGAGGACATGCTGAGACTGTGTATTGTGGACCGTGGAGAGCCCTGTGAGAGGATGTTTCCCCTAGTGGAGTTTTCGTACAATAACAGTCATCAGTATAGTATACAGATGGCTCCGTATGAGGCGTTGTATGGGCGGAAGTGTAGGAATCCGTTGTCTTGGATACAAGGTGAGTATCCGAAGACAGTGGGCACGGACTTTATCGAGGATACTGAGGCACAGGTACGGCTGATATGGGATAGAATGCTGGAGGCGCAGAGCAGGCAGTCAAAATATTACGACGTTCGATATTGTCTAGTGGAGTTTCAGGTAGGGGATCGGGTGCTCTTGAAGATCCAGCCGATGCATAGGGTTTCATGAGTACGTGGTCGGCGGAAGAAGCTTAGCCAGAGGTACATGGGGTCGTTCAAGATCCTGGAGCGGATCGGTCCCCTAGCTTACCGGCTGGAGCTGTCACCAGAGCTGGCCGGTTTGCACGATGTCTTTCACGTGTCTTCACTCAGGAGGGCTCTACTACGCCCGGAGTTGCAGATTACGGCCACTGATGGGCCGGTAGCTTCGGATCGATCTGTACATTTGGAGCTGATACGGATCGACGACCAGGGGATACGAGTCTTGTGCCGCAAGAAGATCCCGCTAGTCAAGGTCTTGTGGAGGAACCATGGACGAGAGGAGCATACTTGGGAGCCACAGGACCTGATGCAGGAAAGATATCCGGAGCTATTTAGTCAGGTATACCTCGCAACCTCTCAACATGTTCAATTTACTTTCCTGTTTTTTTAACTAGTAGGGCTGCTCTAGGAAGAGTAGAGGCTGATCTTTTGTTTATTGGGATCTTGGTTTGCTAGTTGGGCGAATTGGTCATAGATTTAGTGTTGGCTACATTGGAGTACATGTACCTGATTTGAAGAAGACTCACCGTACTCAATGATATACATCAAGGTGTATTTGATGTGCTTTGAGTTTATATGTGCAGGTTAAGTAATTGCAGGATTGCAGGAAAAGTTTCTAAGTCCATGTGTCGACACCTAGAGGTGAAGTGTCGACACTTAAGAAGGCTTGTGTCGACACCCAGAGAAGCAGTGTCGACACTTGAAGTATTTGTGTCGACACCAGGAAGGCAGAGTCGACACCAGAAGAAAAGTGTCGACAAATACAATCAGTGTCGACACACAGTGAAGAATTGCCTACATAATCAGTGTCGACACTTAGAGGCAGTGTCGACACCCAAAGAAACTTTGTCGACAGCAAAAGTGTCGACACCAGGAGGCTGTGTCGACACTCAGCAAACTTCAACAAAGTTTAAGTATATGTGTCGACACAAAGGAGATGTCTCGACACTCAGCAAGTCTCAAAACAAGAAGGCATGTGTCGACACAAAGGAGTAGTATCAACACACAGCAGAAATCAAATAAGTATTGAAGAAGAAGTATTTGTGTGGACACACTCAACCAGTGTCGACACATTCAACAGAAGGCTTGTGTCGAAACTCAGGATAAGTGTCGACACATTCTGAAGAAGCAGTGTCGAGAACCTGTTACAACAACACAAGGAGTTGTGTCGACACCATCAAGGCTAGTGTCGATACTTAGTCCACTTGTGTCGACACTTAGTCTATTTGTGTCAATACATAAAGACTATCTGTCTCGACACTTTCAGACAGTGACAGAGATTTCAAGAAGTGAATGGATGACTTTACAGCGGCCATTTCAACCGGTCAACTGCAACTGTCAGAGCCGTCAAAAAGTTGTGAGAAACCGGATCAGCCGGTTACCTTGGAGGAAGACTATTTAAAGACCTTTCTACTTCAACAGAAAGTATGAATCAATGAATTGAAAACAACACAAAAAAAAAGAAGAAGACCTTTAAGAGAAGATCTAAGAAGTTGGAGAGAGAGCTCCTTCTAAGAATAACAGCTGTTGAACCAGGCTGAAAAGTAAGTTTCAGATTGAGATCTGATTCTCAAGACAGAAGTTGATAGAAGATCATCTTCAGAGGAGACTCAACCCTACCGTGTTCTAATTCAAGAAGCTTTGAAGAAAGCCAAGGGAGGTTGATCTCTGCAAAGTTTTTTCAAGAACTCATCAAGAAGCCAGTCAACTCATCTCTCTCTTTCAGAGTTGTGGTTAAACACTTTGTAAACTTTATTTTCTGTAGGATCCTAAGGGATCTGAGCTGTAAGCCTATTTTATAAAGGCTGAGGTAGGGCTATTGTGCTTGAGTGTAGGAGATTCTATTCTCTGAGTGTAGGACTTGATTGAAGGCTGAGGTAGGGCTGTTTAGCTTGAGTGTAGGTCTTGGTGAAGACTGAGTGGTAAGGCTTTGTGCCTGAGTTGTAGGAGTGGGGACACGCTGAGGTGTAGGAACCTGTTTGGGGTTCTGAGTTGTCAGATCTGAGGATCTGAGAAGAAGTGGAGAAGTTAGGCCGAATCTGGTATACTACTAGATAGGCGAAGGGGGAAAGTGGATGCACCCAGACCTTGGGGAACCACTATAAATACTGTGTGCACTCTGTGAATGTTTGTATCTGTGATTGTTGTGTTGTGATAGCTGTAGAAGTGCATTTGTTTTTTTTAAAGTTATTTACAATTGATCTGCCTTAAAAGTCAAAACAAAAAGAACACCTATTCACCCCCCCCCCTCTAGGTGGTTAGGCACTATTTCTTTCAAGTGGTATCAGAGGGAGGTTGCTCAAAAAGGGACATAACAGTCTGAGTAAGATCCTGTAGGCAGATTCAGAATAATCAAGATTCAAGAAAATGAGTTCTAGTGAGAATCACAAAGAGCTGGGGTCCATGAAATTGCCAATCTGTAGAAAAGAGATATTTGACATTTGGAAAGAGAGGGTTAGACTTTTTATGGAAGCCTCTGACCCAAGAATATATATCACAGTCAAAGAAGGGCCATATGTGCCAATGAAGATATCCATTCTAGATGCAAATCAGAAAACTCCTAAGGACTATTCAGAAATGACCAAAGATGAAATCATTCTGGCCACTATGGACAAGAGGGCCCAGAATATTATTGTTAGTGCAATTGATGATGCAACATTTCAGAATTTAATTCACTGTAAAACTTCTAAAGATATGTGGGACACATTAATAATCTATATGGAGGGATCAAAAGAAGTAAGATAAGACAGGAAGTCTTTGTTAAATCAGGAATATGAAAGCTTCAGACAAGGAAAGTCTGATAGCATTACTGAATGCTACAAGAAGTTCTATAGGATAGTAAATGAATTGATGTCCTATGGAAGAGAATTCAGCAACTATGAGCTGAATGACAAGTTCTTAAGATCCCTGACTAAGGACTAGGATACCAAGATTTGTGTCATTAGGGAAATGGCCAAATTAGCTGATATACCTCCCCCAACTTTGTTTGGAAAACTATTATCTTATGAGATGCAATTAATGGTTAGAAAGGAGGAAGAGAAGACTACTAGAGTAGAGCACAAGGAAAGATCTGTGGCCTTCAAGACTGAAGCCACTAGGAAGTATAGAAGCAAGTCTCCATCTCCACCTCAAATAGTTGCTGAGGCTGAGACAAATAATTCAGAAAGTAAGAATTCTGATAGCAGTGAAAGTGATGAAGACTTTGCTGCTTTTACAAGACATTTTCAAAAGTTTCTGAAGAAGAAGCAGTGGAGGTCTAAGCCATCCACTTCACAGACAAAAGATGACTACTATCAGAACAGGAAGTCATCAAGGAATGATAGAAGAAAGTCCAAGCCAAGCAAAGCTACATCTTCAAAGATTGTTTGCTATTGCTGCAATAGACAAGGACATGTAGTGGCTGACTGTCTTGAAAAGAGGAAGGAGTCAACTGACAGAAAGAAGACACAGTTTAAGGGAAAAAGGAAAAGTCCTTTGTTGCCAAGAAAGATAAAAGTTTGACTTATCAGTCATCTTCAGAAACATATTCAGAAGTTGAAGCCTATATTGGATTGTTTGCTGAAGAGGAAGAAGATGAGTTCATGCAGCTAATGAACTCAATTTATGAGCATGAGGACATTCAGTGCAAGGGACTGATGGCCTTATCTGAAGGAGACAAAATCCAGGATCATCCTGGACCAAGTAAGGTACAAGTTGTTCTTCTAGTTCAATTTCTAGTACTGAGTTAGACTCAGATACATCTGCATCAAGTGATGTCGGTGGGTCTGAATCTGAAAGAGATATTCATCAGTTAATTGATGAATATAGGGACTTGTTGCAGGCCTTGAAGAAAAGCAAAACCTTAGCCAACACTTAGGCAAAGGAGATTGCTAGTCTTAAATTGGCTGTTGCTGATTCAGACAAGTTATTTGATCAGAAACTGAATGAAATAGCCAAGCTGAAGAACATTACTGTTATTCAGATGGGTACTATTACATTTAAGAATGATCAAATTAGAAATCTAGAGGCTAGACTTCAGAAGGAGCGAGAGATTATAGCAAGTTTTTCTAAACCAAAATCTGTTTTACCTTTGATAGATGAGTTTGTACCTCATAAGGGTAAAACTGGATTGGGGTTTACAAAACCTGCCTGGACAGTAAAGTCCAAATCTAAGGGCAAAGCCCCAGCACTAAACAAGAAGGCTGCAGTGGAAAATCCAGCCAGTGTTGTACCTAAACAAAGGTACAACAGGTTTTAGTGCTGGTGTTGTGGCAAGATAGGCCACTTTGCCATACACTGTTGGCACAATTCAAGTGTCAGGGAGAGTAGCAAACTACCTGCTAGAAGAGCTACAGGTAGTTGTGTTAAAAGTCAAACTAACCTGCACCAAGGACCCAAGAATTATTTGGGTTCTAAGGTTAAGTAATCTGTTTTGCAGGTAAGTCCAAGTGGCCATGGCCCTATATGGTACTTGGACAGTGGATGTTCCAGGCATATGACTGGAACAAGGGGGCTGCTGAAGGACTATACATCAATCAAGGATGGTCCTCAAGTTACCTTTGGTGGTTCAGAAAAAGGAATCATCAAAGGCTTTGGTAACATTACTAGTAACCAAATTACAATTACTCAAGTGGCTTATGTAAAGGGTTTGAGACATAACCTCATTAGCATAAGTCAGCTGAGTGATTTAGGATATGACATCTCATTTGTCAAGGATGGTTGTCATATCAAAAGGTCAAGTGATCAAAAGATCATTCTGACAGGATATAGAAAAAGGAATGTCTATTGTCTAGACATTATGTGTGAGAACAATGTTTCTCCTATTTGTCTTATAGCTGATGAAATAGTCTCGCATTGTGTTAAATTGCACAAGAGGCTAGCTCATCTTAACTATAAGACAATTGGCCAACCCTTTAGCAAAGAGTTAGTGAGGAATGGTCTTCAAGTTAAGTGTATAAAGGATGGGATATGCTCAGCTTGTCAAAAAGGCAAGCAGACCAAATCCACCTTTCATAGCCTTGAGAACAATGATGCTGTGAGGTGTCTATACCTCTTGTATATGGATCTTTTTGGTCCTATGCCAGTTCACAGCCTAGGTAGGAAGGACTACACATTTGTGGTTGTGGATGACTATTCAAGGTTTTCCTGGGTGTTCTTCCTTAGACAAAAATCTGAAACCCCAAGTATCTTATACAGTTTTATTAAACAAATTCAGAATGAATTGGACAGTACAGTGGTAAAAAATCAGAAGTGACCATGGTACTAAATTTCAGTCTGAAAGTATGACAAAACTATGTGAAGAATTTGGAATCTTTCAGGAATTTTCCTCACCAAGAACACATCAGCAAAATGGTATTGCTGAAAGGAAAAATAGAACCTTGATAGAGGCTGGTAGAACCATATTGAGTGACACATCTCTCTCAGAATATTTCTGGGCTGAGGCAGTAAACACTGCTTGTCATATGATCAATAGGGCTTCTATCACCAAGAGCCACAAGAAGACCCCTATGAGATTATGAAGGGCAGAAAACCAAATCTATCCTATTTCAGGATCTTTGGTTGCAAGTGCTATATCCTTAACAACTGTAAGTCTTATCTATCCAAGTTTGTTGCCAAATCCCAAGAAGGGATCTTTGTTGGGTACAACAATAATAGTAAGGCTTATAGGGTCTACAACTTGATTACTCAAGTTATAGAAGAGTCAGTTCATGTAGTGTTTGATGAAACTAGACTCATTAACAATGAATTGCCAAGAAGTGTTTGCAGCTCCACAGGTGTAACTGAGAAAATGGACAAGCTTACCTTGACAGAAGGGTCTTCTGCAAGTCAGCAAGTGAAAGATGGTGGCTGTTGTCCAGGGGGAGTACAAGATACTCCTGATGCTGAAGAAGACCAAGAGGTGCAGGTAAATGAAAAGACTGAAGGTATACAACCTAGCCTGCCCCCAGCAAATAGGCACTTAAAGGATCATCCAGCAAATCAAATAGTTGGAGATCTTAGACAAGGAGTGCAAACAAGGAGCAGGAATCTAAGTACAGTTCTTTTCTCCAGTTTTCTATCCCAAGTTGAGCCAAAGAAATTTGAAGAAGCAATCTTAGACCCTCAGTGGATTGAGGCCATGCAAGAGGAGCTGAATCAATTCAAAAGATGCAAGGTCTAGGAGCTAGTTCCTAAACCCAAGGACCACAACATTATTGGAACTAAGTGGATCTTTAGGAACAAGTTAGATGAGAATGGAATCATCATAAAGAATAAAGCTAGACTTGTTGCAAAGGGATATAGGCAAGACTATCTTAGGGAATCCAGAGGCAAGACTCTATTCCTTAGGCATATAGGCATGACTCTATTCCTTAGGGAATCCAGAGGTAAGACTATCTTTGTCCAAATATATGTAGATGACATAATATTTGGGTGTACAGAAAGTAGTCTTTGCAGAAAGTTTGCAAAACTCATGCAAGGACAATTTGAAATGAGTAGTATGGGGGAACTTAAGTTCTTCTTGGGTCTCCAATGAAGATATCCATTCTAGATGCAAATCAGAAAACTCCTAAGGACTATTCAGAAATGACCAAAGATGAAATCATTCTGGCCACTATGGACAAGAGGGCCCAGAATATTATTGTTAGTACAATTGATGATGCAACATTTCAGAATTTAATTCACTGTAAAACTTCTAAAGAAATGTGGGACACAATAATAGTTTATATGGAGGGATCAGAAGAAGTAAGACAAGACAAGAAGTCTTTGTTAAATCAGGAATATGAAAGCTTCAGACAAGGAAAGTCTGATAGCATTACTGAATGCTACAAGAAGTTCTATAGGATAGTAAATGAATTGATGTCCTATGGAAGAGAATTCAGCAACTATGAGCTGAATGACAAGTTCTTAAGATCCCTGACTAAGGACTAGGACACCAAGATTTGTGTCATTAGGGAAATGGCCAAATTAGCTGATATACCTCCCCCAACTTTGTTTGGAAAACTGTTATCTTATGAGATGCAGTTAATGGTTAGAAAGGAGGAAGAGAAGACTACTAGAGTGGAGTACAAGGAAAGATCTGTGGCCTTCAAGACTGAAGCCACTAGGAAGTATAGAAGCAAGTCTCCATCTCCACCTCAAATAGTTGCTGAGGCTGAGACAGATAATTCAGAAAGGAAGAATCTTGATAGCAGTGAAAGTGATGAAGACTTTGCTGCTTTTACAAGACATTTTCAAAAGTTTCTGAAGAAGAAGCAGTGGAGGTCTAAGCCATCCACTTCACAGAAAAAAGATAGCTACTATCAGAACAGGAAGTCATCAAGGAATGACAGAAGAAAGTCCAAGCCAAGCAAAGCTACATCTTCAAAGATTGTTTGCTATTGCTGCAATAGACAAGAACATGTAGTGGTTGAATGTCTTGAAAAGAGGAAGGAGTCAACTGAGAGAAAGAAGATACAGTTTAAGGGCAAAAAGGAAAAGTCCTTTGTTGCCAAGAAAGACAAAAGTTTGACTGATCAGTCATCTTCAGAAACAGATTCAGAAGCTGAAGCCTATATTGGATTGTTTGCTGAAGAGGAAGAAGATGAGTTCATGCAGCTAATGAACTCAATTTATGAGCATGAGGACATTCAATGCAAGGGACTGATGGCCTTATCTGAAGGAGACAAAATCCAGGATCAGCCTGTACCAAGTAAGGTACAAAGTTGTTTTTCTAGTTCAATTTCTAGTACTGAGTCAGACTCAGATACATCTGCATCAAGTGATGTGGGTGGGTCGGAATCTGAAGGAGATATTCATCAGTTAATTGATGAATATAGGGACTTGTTTCAGGCCTTCAAGAAAAGCAAAACCTTAGCCAAAACGCAGGCAAAGGAGATTGTTAGTCTTAAATTGGCTGCTGCTGATTCAGACAAGTTATTTGATCACAAACTGAATGAAATAGCCAGGCTGAAGAACATTATTGTTATTCAGATGGGTACGATTACATTTAAGAATGATCAAATTAGAAATCTGGAGGCTAGACTTCAGAAGGAGAGAGAGATTGTAGCAAGTTTTTCTAAACCAAAATCTATTTTACCTTTGATAAATGAGTTTGTACCTCATAAGGGTAAAACTGGATTGTGGTTTACAAAACCTACCTGGACAGTAAAGTCCAAATCTAAGGGCAAAGCCCAAGCACTAAACAAGAAGGCTGCAGTGGAAAATCCAGCCAGGGTTGTACCTAAACAAAGGTACAACAGGTTTTAGTGCTGGTGTTGTGGCAAGATAGGCCACTTTGCCATAGATTGTTGGCACAATTCACGTGTCAAGGAGAGTAGCAAACTACCTGCTAGAAGAGCTACAAGTAGTTTTATTAAAAGTCAATCTAACCTGCTCCAAGGACCCAAGAATTATTTGGGTTCTAAGGTTAAGTAATCTGTTTTGCAAGTAAGTCCAAGTGGCCATGGCCCTATATGGTACTTGGACAGTGGATGTTCCAGGCACATGACTGGAACAAGGGGGCTGCTGAAGAACTATACATCAATCAAGGATGGTCCTCAAGTTACCTTTGGTGGTTCAGAAAAAAGAATCATCAAAGGCTTTGGTAACATTACTAGTAACCAAATTACAATTACTCAAGTGGCTTATGTAAAGGGTTTGAAACATAATCTCATTAGCATAAGTCAGCTGAGTGATTTAGGATATAACATCTCATTTGTCAAGGATGGTTGTCATATTAAAAGGTCAAGTGATCAAAAGATCATTCTGACAGGATATAGAAAAAGGAATGTCTATTGTCTAGACATTATGCGTGATAACAATATTTCTCCTATTTGTCTTGTAGCTGATGAAAGAGTCTCACATTGTGTTAAATGGCACAAGAGGTTGGTTCATCTTAACTATAAGACAATTGGCCAACTCTTTAGCAAAGAGTTAGTGAGGAATGGTCCTCAAGTTAAGTGTATAAAGGATGGGATATGCTCAGCTTGTCAAAAAGGCAAGCAGACCAAATCCACCTTTCATAGCCTTGAGAACAAAGATGCTGTGAGGTGTCTATACCTCTTGCATATGGATCTTTTTGGTCCTATGTCACTTCACAGCCTAGGTAGGAAGGTCTACACATTTGTGGTTGTGAATGACTATTCAAGGTTTTCCTGGGTGTTCTTCCTTAGACAAAAATCTGAAACCCCAAGTATCTTATACAGTTTTGTTAAATAAATTCAGAATGAATTGGACAGTACAGTGGTCAAAATTAGAAGTGACCATGGTACTGAATTTCCGTCTGAAAGTATGACAAAACTGTGTGAAGAATTTGGAATCTTTCAGGAATTTTCCTCACCAAGAACACCTCAGCAAAATGGTATTACTGAAAGGAAAAATAGAACCTTGATAGAGGCTGGTAGAACCCTATTGAGTGACACATCTCTCCCAGAATATTTCTGGGCTGAGGCAGTAAACACTGCTTGTCATGTGATCAATAGGGATTCTATCACCAAGAGCCACAAGAAGACCTCCTATTAGATTGTGAAGGGCAGAAAACCAAATCTATCCTATTTCAGGATCTTTGGTTGCAAGTGCTATATCCTTAACAATGGTAAGTCTTATCTATCCAAGTTTGTTGCCAAATCCCAAGAAGGGATCTTTGTTGGGTACAGCAATAATAGTAAGACTTATATGGTCTACAACTTGATTACTCAAGTTGTAGAAGAGTCATTTCATGTAGGGTTTGATGAAGCTAGACTCATTAACAATAAATTGCCAAGAAGTGTTTGCACCTCCACATGTGTAACTGAGAAAATGGACAAGCTTACCTTGACAGAGGGGTCTTCTGTAAGTCAGCAAGTGGAAGATGGTGGCTGTTGTCCAGGGGGAGTACTAGATACTCCTGATGTTGAAGAAGACCAAGAGGTGCAGCTAAATGAAGAGACTGAAGGTATACAACCTGAAGACAGGCTGCCTCCAGCAAATAGGCACTTAAAGGATCATCCAGCAAATCAAATAATTGGAGATCTTAGACAAGGAGTGCAAACAAGGAGTAGGAATCTAAGTACAGTTCTTTACTCCAGTTTTCTATCCCAAGTTGAGATAAAGAAATTTGAAGAAGCAATCCTAGACCCTCATTGGATTGAGGCCATGCAAGAGGAGCTGAATTAATTCAAAAGATGCAAGGTCTGGGTGCTAGTTCCTAAACCCAAGGACCACAACATTATTGGAACTAAGTGGATCTTTATGAACAAGTTAGATGAGAATGGAATCATCATAAAGAATAAAGCTAGACTTGTTGCAAAGGGATATAGGCAAGAAGAAGGTATTGATTTTGATCAAACCTTTGCTCCAGTAGCAAGACTGGAAGCAATAAGGATGTTTCTTGCATATGCAACTTATCAAGGATTTAAGGTATATCAAATGGATGTTAAGTCAGCTTTTCTGAATGGAAATCTGAAGGAAGAAGTCTATGCAGAGCAGCCATCAGGTTTTCTTGATTCTCTTAAACTTGATTATGTTTATAGACTTAGGAAGGATTTGTATGGGTTAAAACAAGCCCAAGGGCTTGGTATGAAACACTGTCTAGTTTCCTCATTGAGAATAAATTCTCAAGGGGGAAAATAGACAAGACTCTATTCCTTAGGGAATCCAGAGGCAAGATTATCTTAGTCCAAATATATGTAGATGACATAATATTTGGGTCTACAGAAAGTAGTATTTGCAGAAAGTTTGCAAAACTCATGCAAGGACAATTTGAAATGAGCAGTATGGGGGAACTTAAGTTCTTCTTGGGTGTCCAAGTTAGACAGACTGAGGATAGTTTATCCATATGCCAGTCTAAGTTCACCCTAGAGTTGATAAGGAAGTATGGTATGGAATCATCCACTACCATGAAAACTCCTATGGGGTCAAGCATGTCTCTAAGCAAAGATGATGCAGGGAAACCTGTAGATGAAACTTTGTATAGAGGGATAGTTGGATCCCTACTATATTTGACTGCTAGTAGACCAGATATCATGTATGCTACATGTGTCTGTGATAGGTACCAAGCTTGCCCTAAAGAATATCATTTTACAGCAGTCAAAAGAATTTTGAGATATCTTAAGGGCACACATTATCTAGGCCTTTGGTACCCTAGGAATGGAGATTTTGAACTGACAGGTTATTCAGATGCAGATTTTGCAGGCTGCAAGGAAGATAGGAAGAGTACCACGGGAACCTGTCAATTTCTAAGTGAAAGGCTGGTGTCATGGAGTAGCAAGAAGCAGACCAGTGTGGCCATCTCCACAGCTGAGTCAGAGTATGTGGCTGCAGGAAGCTGCTGTGCACAACTACTATGGATACAACATCAGCTAGAAGATTATGGTATTCAATTAAGTAGAACACCTTTATTTTGTGATTCTACTAGTGTCATTTCTATTGCAAATAATCCTGTCTCACATAGTAGGACTAAGCACATAGAAATAAAATACCATTTTCTAAGAGAACATGTAGAAAAAGGAGACATTTCACTAGATTATGTTAAGACAGATAATCAGTTAGCTGATATGTTTACTAAGCCCTTAGATGAAACCAAATTCAATAAATTTAAAATTGAATTAGGAATGATAAACTTAAAATAGTTTACAAAAATTGGTTAAGTAAAATAGTGTCGACACACAGAGTTGTCTGTGTCGACACATAGAAGTGGTGTCGACATTTAAGAGAAATGGTGTCGACACATCTAGAAAGTCTGTGTCGACACTTCAGAGAATTTGTGTCGACACATGCAGTGTAGGTGTCGACACATCCAGGGTGGTGTCGACACTTAGGATTTACACAGAATTCGTCGAGTAGAGTCTCAACTAAGTGTCGAGCTGAGATATATAAGTGTCGACACATATATTCTATCGACTATATTTGTGTTGACACATAATTGTCGAGATATTAGAAGTAAGTGTCGACACTTTTCAACAGTGTCGACACATTTCAGGTATTTTGACGCGTCTTTTCACCTTCAATTTTAGAAAGGTATAAATAGGTCTTTACCATTGTTTGTCGACACGCTCACCTTAGTTTCGAGACCAAACTTGTGTGTCGACATCTCTCTTCTCTAAATTCAAAATTTCTTCAAACCCTAATGGCGCCCAAGCTAGAAGAGAACATTAATGAAGGATATGAGCTCGTGCGACACGCCTTTGATGACGCGGAACCAGAAATCAAAGGTGTGGTAACCCTAATTACAGAAACTGGATTAGAGTATCTTATATCAGAACCTATCAAGATCTGGAAGAAGGAACTCCTCGAATTCTTGAGTGTAGCAACTCTTGATGAATCTGGACTCAAGATTAAGTCCAAAGTTCATTGGGCAAAGGTGAAGGTCACTCATAAGATTCTAAGAAAAGTTCTACATCTCCCTAGAACTCAAGAAGAGGAAGATGTATCTGCTTCAAAAACAAGGGAGGCACTGGCATGGTGTGGACATGATTCTAGCCTGAAAATAGGATCAGTTTTCAACAGGAAAGACATGAACATGAAGGGCATGTTTTTATCTGAGATAGTTGGCAAGGTAATATTGAGCAAGCCTAGTGGGCATGATAGAATTTCAGCTCACATGTTCAGTTTGATGACAAGGATAATTTTCAAACTTAATACTGATTGGTCTGCAGTCATGTTTGATAAGATCAAAGAGAGCCTGAAGAAACCTAATCTGGGTAGAATTCTGAGTTTATACTTAGCTGGCAGTATCCCTAATGTGACGAATCAAGCTGCTGGTTCTAAGATAAATCATATGAGGAGAATGAATGTAAGAATTATTTCAAGATGGGATCGAGTGTTGTCAAAGGAACTGCCAACTCCAGAAAAGGAAACACCACAGAAAAAGAAGAAGAAGACAGCCATTGTGGCTCAAGAATCCTCAAGTAGCTCAGAGGAGCAAGTGGTTTTTAGTTCTGATGATGGAGGAGATGACAATGCTGGACAGTCACCAGCAAGATAAGAAGATGCTCAGAGGCAGGGGGAGCTACCATCAGCTAGCCCTATTCACCTGAATCCACTCCAGGGGGAGCCTCTACATGTGGATGAGCCAACTCAGTTAGAGAGTGAAAGGGCTACATAAACCATTCTAGAGGTAATCACTGAAGTTAATTAATTAAATTTCAATATTGAGGATGAAGTTCTGACTGAATCATTACTTGATGTTGATCAGCATACATAGTCACATAGTCAACCACAAGATGTTGTCATGGAGGACACATCAGTTGCTGATAAAGTGGTTGGTGAGCTCAGAGATTCTCCAGTCCAACCTCAACATGAGTTTACATTAGAAGAGCTATTCCCTGATCATTTACAGACTGACTTAGAGGGAGAAAAAGCAGCTGTTGAGGGGGATCAGGTAGACTTTGAGGGGGAGCATGTGGAGCATGTAGAGGAAACTGCAAGAAAAGAGACTATGGAGCCAAAGGATGCTGAGGAAATACAATGGACTGAGAAGGATTTACATCCTAGTCCTAAGGATAGAGTATATATTGCTAGTACTTCTGCTTCAGAGGATGAAGAGGCTGCTAGAGCCAAGAAAAGGAAGTTCCAGGTTTTCAAAAGAAGAAGCCAGAACTACAAGAAGGCACTGCAGACAACTACTCCACAGCCTGCCCCAACTACTGACTATAGTTCTTTGTTGGTGGCATTGCAAATAAAGCTAGATGAGCAAAGAAGGGCTATGTAAACTTATATGGTTGAGCACCATAAGGAGCTACAATTTTCTTTAGCTCAAGACATAAAATCCATAAGATTTGAAGTGAATCAACATAAAAAGGAAATGACAGTCTGCTTTCATAAAGGAGGGAATGCAGTGGTCTATCTAGCTACTCATTAAGAGCAAATAAAAACACAGGTGGATGACATGGCAGTCAAGCAAGGCTATGTGCTTGAGAATCAGATTAGAATGAATGAAAATTTAACTGAATCTCATAATGGGCTAGAAACTACAATGAAAAATCTAGCTACTGCCCAGACTGCAGCAAGTGCTACTACCAAGGCTGAGTTTGATAAGCAACTCCAAGAGAGCCTACATGCAGTTCACACTGCCATTGCAGATTCTCAAAAAATTATTACTGACAGGGTACAAAGGTTAAAACCTTTTTATAAAGATGGAGTAAACTATTTGAATGCACAGATCAGATTCCAGAAGGATGATCTTAGAGATCATATATAAAGAGAAGTCATAAAGGGGGAGAGGGTGTTAGTCAAAGCAGGCTCTGATCATGTCAAATGGATTTCAAACTCCATCAGAGCCACCCTTGGATATCCACCTTTATGTGATGATGATAATGTAGCAGAGTCTGGCATAAATCCTGCTTATTTTGGAGGAGAGCAAGCTGAAGTAGCTCAAGTGATATACCCTCCTGCTGATTTTGACATGATACATCAGGATGTACAGTCTATGTATAGTCCTCCTGAGGGTAATAAGAATGTTATTCTTGAAAACGTTGTACAGCCTATGCCAGAGGCAGTCCTAAAAGAATAAGAGGCCCAATTATCAAAGAAAATGTTCAGAGAGCAAGCTGAATTAAGGCCAGATTTTGAGCAATGGAGCCCAACCTCTAGGAATATCATATTAACTGCTTGGAAGGCTGCTAAGGATAATTTCCTAGAGAGGGGTAAATGGTATTCTGACCAGGAATGGAAAATGCATGAAGCTAGGCAAGAGGCCATAGTTCAATATAGAAGAAAGGCTAAATTAGGGAAGCTACCTCCTAATGTACAGGAGCCTAGCAAATATTTCCCTAAGCCTTATCACTATTTTGAAAGACAGAAGATAAGGGCTGAAGACCAGAAAAAGAAAGATCTTAAGGGAAAGAATCCTGCTGATGATAATGAAGCTCCTGTTCAAGCAAAGATTCAATCTGGAAAGGGCATTGTTATCAAGGAACCTGAGCAGCCATAGCATAGAATTTTCTTGAGTTTATAATTTGTAATCATTTGCATTAAACTTTATGTAAACTTTTGATTAATGAAAATGTTGAAATTTGTAAAAACAATGTTTCATGATTCAATCTATTGCATTGTTATTATGAGATAATTGATTATACATGTTTTGTTTATACATGTTTAGTATTTTCCCTGTCATTTAATATTGTTATACATCATATTGAGTATTTGTTATGTATGGTGTATATCATTGACTAAGGGTTATGACTTCTCTAAATAGGGGGAGATTGTTGGGTACATTGGAATACATGTACCTGATTTGAAGAAGACTCACCCTACTTAATGATATACATCAAGGTGTATTTGATGTGCTTTGAGTTTATATGTGCAGGTTAAGTAATTGCAGGATTGCAGGAAAAGTTTCTAAGTCCATGTGTCGACACCTAGAGGTGAAGTGTCGACACTTAAGAAGGCTTGTGTCGACACCCAGAGAAGCTGTGTCGACACTTGGAGTATTTGTGTCGACACCAGGAAGACAGAGTCGACAGCAGAAGAAAAGTATCGACACATACAATCAGTGTCAACACACAGTGAAGAATTGTCTACATAATCAGTGTCGACACTTAGAGGCAGTGTCGACACCCAGAGAACCTTTTTCGACAGCAAAAGTGTCGACACCAGGAGGCTGTGTCGACACTCAACAAACTTTAACAAAGTTTAAGTATATGTGTCGACACAAAGGTGATGTGTCGACACTCAGTAAGTCTCAAAACAAGAAGGCATGTGTCGACACAAAGGAGTAGTGTCGACACACAGCAGAAATCAACTACGTATTGAAGAAGAAGTATTTGTGTCGACACACTCAACCAGTGTCGACACATTCAACAGAAGGCTTGTGCTGACACTCATGATAAGTGTCGACATATTCTGAAGAAGCAGTGTCGAGAAGCTGTTACAACAACACAAGGAGTTGTGTCGACACCATCAAGGCTAGTGTCGACACTTAGTCCACTTGTGTCGACACTTAGTCTATTTGTGTCGACACATAAAAACTATCTGTCTCGACACTTTCAGACAGTGACAGAGATTTCAAGAAGTGACTGGATGACTTGACAGCTGCCATTTCAACCGGTCAACTGCAACTGTCAGAGCCGTCAGAAAGTTGTTAGAAACCGGATCAGCCGGTTACCTTGGAGGAAGACTATTTAAAGACATTTCTCCTTCAATAGAAAGTATGAATCAATGAATTGAAAAACAACACAAAAAAAGAAGAAGACCTTCAAGAGAAGATCTAAGAAGTTGGAGAGAGAGAGCTCCTTCTAAGAAGAACAGCTGTTGAACCATGCTGAAAAGTAAGTTTCAGATTGAGATCTGATTCTCAAGACAGAAGTTGATAGAAGATCATCTTCATAGGAGACTCAACCCTACTGTGTTCAAGTTCAAGAAGCTTTGAAGAAAGCCAAGGGAGGTTGATCTCTGCAAAGTTCTTTCAAGAACTCATCAAGAAGTCAGTCAACTCATCTCTCTCTTTCAGAGTTGTGGTTAAACACTTTGTAAACTTTATTTTCTGTAGGATTCTAAGGGATCTGAGCTGTAAGCCTATTTTATAAAGGCTGAGGTAGGGCTATTGTGTCTGAGTGTAGGAGATTCTATTCTCTGAGTGTCGGCCTTGATTGAAGGCTGAGGTAGGGATGTTTAGCCTGAGTGTAGGTCTTGGTGAAGACTAAGTGGTAAGGCTTTATGCCTGAGATGTAGGAGTGGGGACACTTGAGGTGTAGGAACCTGTTTGGGGTTCTGAGTTGTAAGATCTGAGGATCTGAGAAGAAGTGGAGAAGTTAGGCCGAATCTAGTACACTACTAGATAGGCGAAGGGGGAAAGTGGATGTACCCAGACCTTGGGGAACCACTATAAATACTGTGTACACTCTGTGAATGTTTGTATCTGTGATTGCTGTGTTGTGATAGCTGTAGAAGTGCATTTGTTTTTTTTTAAAAGTTATTTACAATTGATCTGCCTTAAAAGTCAAAAGAAAAAGAACACCTATTCACCCCGCCCCCCACTCTAGGTGATTAGGCACTATTTCTTTCATTTAGGTTTCCCTTAATCCTAATTTAGTGAACGTGGCGTCGTGATGGGATGTTACAAGTTTCTTTTCTTCGGTAAAAATCCACGTAGGCCTAACCTTGATTTCGGGGACGAAATCTTTGTTTTGTTTATTGGGATTTGTAACATCCCATTTCCAAATAGACCCCTAAGTGTATTTTTCTGGCCATGACTAGGTCATGACCAAACCCTAGGAAGCCCAAGAAGACCAAGAAAACCTAAGAATGTGGGTGAGACCACTATGGTCTACAAATAGTAAATTCCTGAACATTAGTTTAAGATAACCATGGGGCTTCACAAAGACTTCAAGACCCCACCATGGTCTCATCAACCCGTTGTAAGATCCATTAGAGCACTAAGGACCCATGAAGGGCAGTCAAAAGGGTTAAGTTGACCCAAGTAAACCCTAACCCTAAATGGGTCAAACTAACCTACTTAGGGTCAATTGACCATCCCCAAGCCAAGTGGACCCCACCCAAGCCCACCTAACCCTAGTGTGAGGTCAATGGGTCACTTAGGACCCACTGGGGTCCACCCAAGAGGTTAAGTTGACCAAAGTCAACTCTAACCCTAAATGGGTCAACCTAACCTACATTGGGTCAAACTGACCTGCACAAGGGCCAATTGAAGTTTCCTTAGCCAAGTGGACCCCACACGTACCTTCATAACCTTAGTGAGAGTCCAATGGGTCACCAAGGACCCATTGGGGCCAACCAAAAAGGCTAAGTTGACCAAAGTCAACTCTAGCCCTAAAGTGGTCAATTGTCCTTCCTAAAGGGTCAAGTGACCTCCAAAGGTCCAAGACAACCCTAACTAGGCCTTAGGGGAGGCCAATAGGTCACCAAGGACCCATTTAGGCCAACCTCAAAGACCAAATTGACCTAGGTCAACCCTAGTCTAGGTTTGGGTCAAGCTAGCCCAAATGGGCTAACTCACGTGCAAGCCCAATTCATTTGGGCTAACCTTACTTTGAGGGATGAAATGGACATGTAGGCTGTCAATAGACTAGAGGGTTGACTAGCCAACTTAGTGACTAGGAGAGAGAGAGAGAGAGAGAGAATCTCAAAACTTAAAGAATAATTAGGAGAGAGAAAAGGGTATATTTAAGGGTGTTTAGTGGAACGAGCCACTTGGACCCATGCCATCAGCCCCCACTTGGGCTGGCCGACCCCTGGAATCATGGAGAAAGAGGTGGATGGAGTGGGGCCCACCCATGCATGCATGGTGACAAGAACAAGGCTAGGCCGCCACATATCACATAGGAATTATCACCCCCCCTCTATACTTCATCTTCTCAGTTCCCTCCTCTCTCCTTTCAGTTTCATGACCCTCAGGACAAGGAGAGTAGCAGAGAGAGAGAGAACCCGAGCTGGAGCCGTGAAAACCGAGGGAGAAGCTCCGCCGCCGCCACAATGGTCCCCCACCGCTCCTCACGTCGCAAAGCCGCCGGGAAGGTCCTCTCTCATCTCTCTCTTCATGCCTAGATCTTAGGAGTGTCTAGGGTAGGGTTCGGGCTCGAATGAGCCCAAACCCAGCTTCTCCATTTCTCCATTAATGGCAGTTTTGGAGCTTTCGGGTGAGGTGGCGCCGCCACTTCCCGCCGCCCTAGCCGCCGGCAAACGCTTGCCTCCACCACCGTGAGGGGGAGCTGAGGTTTTTTGGTGGAGGCGTCACAGGTAGCCGCCGGGAAAGCCCCTGTGAAATTCGGGCTGGGAACCAGGCGGTTTGGAGACGATGAACAGCTGCCGTCCGATCGCGTCAAGATTCGTGCCATGCAAAAATAATAATCCTAGAATTAATTAATTACATGAATTGTGCTATTTTTATGTCTTTTATAACCGACCTTTGCATGCCAATTTTAGGGCACCTACATCATTTTTCATAAAATGTTCTCAACATGCAAATTGTAGGTCTTGAAGTTACCTTTAATGTGATATGTTACACATAATTGTTGGTTAAGTCTACTGCCCTATAGAGCCAATTGTCTAGGGCTGGTCCTAGGGTAGGTTAGAAACTAAAATGAGTGCCCTATCCAAACCCTAAGTCCAAATGTGCTGAACGTTTGGGCATGTGGCTTAATTAGGCATATCTAGGCCCTCCCCAAAAATGGGAATTTTTGGGGAAACTAATTCTATAGTTTTTGTCATAATTGTATAAATTAAATTTTGTTGATTTTTGGAGCATATCAACTCCAAAATGCCCCAAAGTTTGGTGGCCTGCCCTTAGGAGTATATTAGACGTATGGTAGAAAAAGTAAACAATTTAACCCTATGCATGTTGAGATATCTCACTTGCAAGATCTGAAAAATTGAATGTCCTTGGGCTGCAAATAGCAAAATGTAGAAATTTGAAAGGGATGACCCAAGCCCATCAAGAGGCCCAAATAACCTGGATTTTGTGAATTAACTTGTTTAGGGCATAAGTAGGCTCTGCCCAAAAATGGGACTAATTGGAATTAAAATTAGGGTGAAATTACTAAAACACCACTAGGCTTTTTTAGGTGATTCTTGGAGTAGTTCAACTCCAAAAGGCCCCAATTTTTGGTGGCATGTCCATGAGGACATTATTAAGGCATAGTTAAATTTTCAGCCCATATGGACCACAGCAAGTTAGGGAAACCCCTTGCATGTGTTGGCTTGTAAAGGGCTTGGTGTGCATATAGCCAAAAAGAAAAAAAATAATGAAATACTAAATGCACAGCCCTTTTGGACCACTGACTTAGTATTACCTTAAGTACCCTCCCCTCTTTGGGGAAAGATGGATGAATTAGGGTTGACTTACCCTTGGACCCAAGTTCACACCCTAAGGATGGACCTTTAGGGGTTGTGAAGGACATAGGGGCAAATGCCCTTGTATGGCCTTGTAATTCAGTAGAGAGTTACCTTAGATATATTTAAGCCTCTGGTTGAAGTGTTAGAGAATTTAAAAGTAGTTAAGTACCTCAAAAGTCAAACCCTACCTTTAGGGTAGAAGCACTATTAGGTCAAAACAGTAACTTAACTCCTCTAAAAATTGTGAAGTTGGGCTAGAATGAATCTTAGGGTGAGTTGAACCCCTAGATATTTTTAGTGTAATTTTATAGATTATATTCATGGTAGTTCCTTTGTTAAATATCAAAGTATCCAATTTTATATTTGAATTAATTTGATCATTTGGTTTAAATGGAATCTAGTAAAATTTGGTCAGTAGAGGTTTTTGACCTAAATAAAGTTCTCTGAATTTTATTATAATTTTTAAAGGAATTTATACATTGTTTCCTTCATAAATTTTGTAAAGACCATACTTGGTAAATAAATCATTTAAAGAATAATATAACTTGTAAAAATTTGAATTTTGGCCATTGATGATTTTAAGATGATATCTACTGTTAGGAATTTAATTAGGAATTTTTGAGGTATATTCATAGTACTTGGTTCACAATTATGCTCTTTGTAGATTTTTGTATTGAATTTATTTAGAATGAAATATTCTGTGAAAAATCATGAAAGTTGACCAGTGATAATTTTAGGACTGTAGTAGTGTAATATATTTAACTCAAATTATTTGGATGATAATTTCAAGTAGTTGATTTACAAATCTTGGAATATAGGAATTTACTGTTAAAATAATTTTAGGCCCCTTAAATGTTTGTAGAAAATGTCAAATTTGGAAATTGTCCCTTTTAGATGTATGGAAATTATCGTGAATTTATGAAATATTAATCATGTTTAAATGTATACTTCATGATCAACTTGACTATAATTGGCTGTTGTAAGAAATTATTTAAATAGAAGATTAATTGAGGAAAATACAATATTCTGGAATTAAATCATTTATGTCATGATAGGACTCCAGCAATAATCCTAGGTCATTCGGATTAAAACTTGAAGGACATCCTATCATGAACATCACTTAATATAAGTTGGTCTGCAAATAGTAATTTGGGGAAAAGTTGTATTAGGATAAGAGTTGGAATAGGGTAGAGTTAGTCGTGTTGAATTGCTTGAAATATAGTAGATGAGTCACCATAGAAAGTTCTATGGAGTGGTGGGAATTGAGTTGATGTGTGTTAGAAGGTACGCGAGTTCGACGGAAGATCGTCGTTCCCGCGAGAGTGAAAGGTCAAACTACCCTAGTATTAGCCTATCGCAACATGAGAAGGTAATGGGTAAAGGAATCAACCCATAATGTTAATAAGTACCTTGCGAAAGGGAACGTTGGGCGTAATCCCAACATAGTTTCTAGTGCCCCTTGAGAGCCCTTCACAGGGAATACCGGGGCAGTCCTAGGTTAACGTAAACCTTAAAGAACAAATCGAAAGAGTAATTTAGTAAATAGGGTTTCACACTACACTCACTAGTTGGACAAGTATTTGAAATGGTTATGTCGTCCTGAGGTGTTCAAAGGGGCGCCATCCCGCAGTGTTCAAAGGGATGAGGTTTGGGATAAGAGACGGACGTTTTGGTCCGGCGAGCTTTGGCTCGATTGATATTTGAGACGGACGGGATGGTCCGGGGAGCCTTGGCTCGGTACTGATACGATAAATTTGCATGTGCATGAAAGGAAAGAAAGTTAAGGTGGTGGGTCTTCGGTATGGGTTAGTCGATGCACCGACGCCAATACGCTGAATCGGCAAGTGTGGTTTTACACTTCACCAAACTTAAGTCCGGCGGTCCAGTCGGCAAGAGTACGCGGTAGTCCACTTAGTGCACCAAGCATTGAGGCGTACGATAGGTCAGACCAGTAGTGCTTTTACTGGTTTTGAGGTGGGTGAGGCCCAACCCACTGCTTCCGTCTGCCACTACGGAGGTATCCTGGGAGGTAACGGCTTCGAAAGGGGGAACTAAAGGTCTGTGTGCACAGAGTCGGGTGTGTGTGTTGCACTTGCATGTTCCATCATACCCACCATATAGATGCATATCATAATCATCCATAATAACCCCTGACACCTAATGTATAAGTGGAATGGGACGCTTATACATTAGGCCCTGCGAAATGACCCCATGTTCTATAGGCTTGTGTGGGCAAGTTTATAAATTAAGGTTATTTCAATATATATATACTGCTTGTGATAACCGACACCCCAACGTATAATGTGGTATGGGACATTTTATAAGATGGGAGCCTTGTAGAAGATCCCTTGGCTTATGGGTACTCATATAAGTGAAGGTTATATTCTTTTCTTACTTTACCTATTACAACATGATTATAAATTGCTAGCTAGGTCCCCCTGTCACCTGTTTTTGATTTCTCTCCACTTTCACGTCCTTTCCTTTCTTCCTCCCCACTCGGTGCCAAGGAGCATGAGGGAAGGGGTGGGGGACGATAGGGTTTAGTCTTATAGACTAACGGTTTTCGAACCACATCATATTAGGGGATCGTGGAGACAAGTATGGAGGAGCAGCCCAGGAGGCCGGTGCGATTGGAGCCGGGCAGTCTAGCTCAGGAGTACAGCCAGCTGGGATCGTGAGTCCCGACTTCTAGTAGTTGTTTTATTTTGCTTCCGCATGAGAGATCTGTAGTGAGGATATTGATGTACCGGGCTTAAGCCCTTTATTTAAGTACTCTTTATTATTCTGTGGACAATCCCTTTGTGGAGATTTATATATATATGTGATTTACTGTGAACTTATCTTCTCTTGCACTGCTACTTTTGCTACAGTTGCAATCGATTTGGCCGGCATGATCGGCGTCTTGTAGTGACGACCTTTCCGGGTGCGGAGGTGTCACCGTAAGGCGGCGGTTCTGGGCATAAGACCCCGAGATTTGAAAAGAAAAAGGGGGTCTTTCACGTAAGAGGCAACGTAATACTCTCACAGATCGGAACGTAATCATCCCATACATAGTCATCTAAATCACTAGGTATTCTTTCAATTTCAGACTCATCAGAATCGTTGGGCACTAACGTACATGTTGGAATACTCTCACCTATGGGGTCATCCTCAGAATCAAGAGATACTACACCTACATCAGAATCCTCATTGGTTTCAATCACAATCTTAGGAGGCTCAGTCGTCGAGGCTAACAGAGGCAACAACCTAGCAGTAACATTTTTGGAGTCCAAGAAATAAGACCTATTAGGAATGGTGTTCCTAAAAGTGGGTGGTGGTCCTAAGACGGACTCACCATTCTGACACGAGCGATTCTTATTCTTATGAACGTTGTGCTTCTCAATATCTAATGTAGCATTAAAAGGGTGTCTAGGTTGGTGTGACCAAAATGCAGTAATTTACCCTGGATGTAGGGGTTTAACCCCTTATGAAACCTAAAGAGGGTGAGCTCTAACACCTCGTTCACACCACACCTAACCATCATATTCTTAAGCATACTCATATACTCAGAGACCGACTTATTCCCTTGTTTAAGGGTAGCCAAGTCATCTAACATCTCCATTCGATGGTATGTAAGGACGTACTGTTCTGTCAGTATGACCTTCATGTCTTCCCAACCAATAAGTAATTTACCATTTCCGGCTCTTAGACTTCGTTTCTCATTCAATAAGAATATCACACGCACCTTATACGCATCAGTCGATTTGTACCACTCAAAGTAGCACTCTATTTCCTTAACCCAGTCTAGGAAAACTTGGGGACACCCTAAACTATCATAAGTAGGTGTCTCAATTATAGTGGGAGGATAAGTGTGGGAACGGTTGAAATTCCTATGGTATGAAGGCAAGGATGGGGTGTGCTTAGCCACGGCTTTATCATACCAATAGTCTAAAAGGGAAACGTAAATGTCATAGGCCATAATAGTGAGAATCGGAGAGAAAACTCGATCTGATTCTTGTGCACAAGCAATGAAAAATGAACCTGACCCACTAATCTCAAGGAATGACGAATTTGTTCCCGCTTAGCAACTAGGGTAATAAAATATTATTTTTGATTTTCTGGATGGAAAAAATATGGAGATCATTAAATAAATTTTTTTTGCAGAAAAATAAAAATATTGGCCGCCATTAACAGACCAGAAATTTTTTTATTATTTTGATAAATAAACGTGCAAGATAAGTGCGTGTCGGCAAAATAATAAAAGAGGTTGGGTGCCAATTAGGAAATTGACGTGAACCTCCCTCTGATAAAAAATTTATCTAGGCTCTCACGTCGACACCATAAAATCTACACACTAAACATGATTGCCTCTCCACTATCAAATTCTACACCCGCACAAAATCTCAACACAGTGCACACGCTATGCAATTATATCAATTAGATGCTAACGTATGGTAGCCAAACCGTTTAGGATCAAATAAAGGCTATAGGCCAATATTCTTTCCGGCTAAAAGGACCCACCTAGTCCGATCGAGCGAAGGTTGTACCAAAAGAGATCTACAAAAATTACGACTCAGAAACGGTAGATCTCTCCCAACAAAATGTAAACAAGGTTCGCTAATCCTCTCGAAAATTAAATCAATCAAGATAGACACCAAATCGTTCGAAAAAAAACCACGATTATTTTAAGGCTATCAAGAATCAACGCTATAATTTACCACCACAAGAAAAATCTAGCAAAATGAAAAACACATGAAAGTAGAAGTTCTCGTTACCCTATCACAATGGATGATTTCGATTTCACTATCTTGGATTGCTTTTCAACGGCTCCGCCGGAGTTATGCCGGATGGAGAGAAACTCGTCTGCCTTCGTCGCTTCACGCCGGTGTTAGATTCTACAAGGGGGGGGGGGATCTATTGGATCCCTAGTTGATTTGGGCTAAGTTCACTGACTTAGGTTGTGACCCATCATGCATAGCCAGGGTCAATTTGTGTCCTAGAGTCTAGGTTAAGTCCTTAGGCTCAACTCCAGATGGACCAGCTTTCAACAAGACCCTCAGAGACTCCAGACTCACAGGTTTTCAAGACTAAGTAAAGTGAGTTCGATGTTCGTCGAACTCAGCTCGACGAAAGGAGTTCTGCGCTCGACGATCGTGAGACAATTCTTAGTGCTGAGCTCGATGATCTATGTTCTCTGTTCGACGAAAACTCAGTTTCTACATCAAGCCAAAGTCAGGAGGACTTCAAATTTTTCTAAGTCCAGCTTCATGCTTCGGTCGACGAATTATATTCTGAGCTCGATGAACTTGGACCTCAAGTTCACAGCTTCTCAAGTCGATGAAGTCAGCTTCTCAGGTCGATGGATGCTATACTCTACTCGACGATTTCTGGACTCAGAGAATCTGTGTCGACACTTAGGGTTTGTGTTGACACCAGACGATCTGTGTCGACACCAGGATTTCAGTCGACACCAGCTTATGTAGACACCAGGATTTCAGTCGACACCAGCTTATGTCGACACCAGGATTTCAGTCGACACCAGCTTATGTCGACACCAGAGGATTTGTGTCGACACCAAGATCAATATGTCGACACCAATTTATGTCGACACAATATTTCAGCAGATGCAGAGTATTTTATCTATGTCCAGAACTTTTCTCAGGTCGACGAATTTGATTCTCAGCTCGACGAATGAAGACTATCTATCAGATGAATGAAGATTGTCTGGACGACGAACTCTATCAAGCTCAGCTCGACGAACACAAGTTCAGCTTGATGAAATGTGTTCTTCGTTCGACGAATCCAGATTAGGTTTTCTTCAAGGCTCCCGTCCCGTTTCTTGGCGCTAATTCCTGAACATTTAATGCCAGATCTTCTCGGAATGTTACAGTTAGAACGTGCATTGACTATGGATGATTACATACCGTTTATCCATGGGACAGTTAGGAAAGTCATTGATTGCTGATTCTTTCCAAGGCCGACTGTAATTACTGCTCGACATTCAAAAGTTTGAATATTCCTCAGTCAGTAAGAGATACATAGATACACAAAAAAATAGTGATACAGTAAGAGAACAGAATCAAGCAGTGATAGAGTTCAAGAATCACAGTACAGAAAACAATCTGACAGACACTCTGAAGCAGCAGAATAACAAAACATTCTCAAATCTAAAGTTCTTGACTGCAATCAGCCTTGACCAGAGAACTTTTGAAGAAGAAGAAGAACAACTAAATTCAATCAAGAGTCTTCTTCTTTCTATTCTCAGGATAACTTCAAAGGACAACAGAACTTTATTAGTCAAAAGATGTTCCTGAAGTAGTTCTGGTCCAGACATTCTAGGTCATTGAAGGCCTATCACCCTGAAGCAGTGCTCCCAGCATTCCTGACCAATTCAAGATCCCAGGGGGAGCAAGATCTGCTACATCATAAACCACAAGACTTCTCTCTGACTGTTGACAAAGAAGACACTATCACCTCCTCTTTCTCAAAATCCTGTAAACAGGGTTTTAAATCCCTTCAAAATTATTCTGGTTGCAAGTCTCCTTCCAAAAGACTTGAGGGTTTACTTTTTGGGGACCTGATCATAACCCATTGGTGCCCAGGACACCTGATCAACTCATCCTGCAGTGGATTGCAACCTAAGGTAGTAGAAGAGTGGATGTACCCAGATTGATTGGGGAACCACTATAGCTCCTTGTGTTTTCTGGTTGCTTATTTTCTTTTGTTTTCTGGCTGTGGTCTGTGATTGCTCTGTGTTTAGTTAGTTGGCGAGTTTACTTTATGTTATTTGCTTCCCTGTTCACTTAGGTATACAACAACAGTTGTAAAAAGTTTTTAGTAAGCACTATACTCTATTCACCCCCACCCCCTCTAGAGTATATCAGATATAACCTGCACTTTCAATTGGTATCAGAGCCAGGTTGGTTAAAATACCACAACTTAGTGGTTTCACAGGCTAACACCTGAACCCAACGATCCCTCTAGTTAGATCTGTTTTAAGTTTGTTGTTAGATTTATTTCTTCACAGAACACGGCCCAAAACAAAGATTATGCTAGCATCAGACCTCCAGTGTGCAATCTATCTAAGTTTACACTTTGTAAGGCAAGGATTAGATTGTACATGAACTCTATTGATGAAGACATTTTTAATTTTGTTTTGACAGTGTGTCCAAGACCCCCAAAAAATACAAGTACAAGTGTTGTTCCACCTCCATAAGGAACAGATGCAGAAATCAAGAAATATAAAGTGGCAGATGCTAAGGCAATGAATATTTTAGCCCAGACTATGTCTGATGAAATATTCCAAAAAGTAGCTGAATGAAACTCAACAAATGACATCTGGGACAAGCTATCTAAGATAGTCTCAGGATCTGCTGATGAGAGAAAAGATAGAAGATCTCACCTCATAACCCAATATGAGAACTTCAAGAAAGGAGAAGCTGAGTCAGTAGCAGATATGTATAATAGACTCAGTCTCATAGTCAATGAGCTGAAAACATTGGGCAAAGAGATCTAATTGACTGAGCTCAATGATAAAATCCTAATGTGCTTCCCAAGCACTTGGGACTCAAGGATCTGGCCAATCAAGGATGATAGAAGCCTAAATGAGATCACAACTGAAGCTCTTTTGGGAAAGCTCAAGTCTTATGAGCTGCTCATCAAGAATAGAGAAGAAGAGTAGAAGGCTGCCTCACCAGCTATAAGAAAGGAAAAATCAATAGCTTTCAAAGCCATTGAAGATCAGCCTGAAGACAAATTCATAGACAATGAAGAGATGCTAAGCCTACTGGCCAAAAGATTTTACAAAATGGTCAGGAAAGATTTTAGGAAAAATCTGTCAGAGGGCATGACAAGCCAAGGTATGACAAATCAAATAACAAAGAGATTATTTATTTTGGATGCAGGAAAACAGGCCACATGGTGTCTGACTATGCAGAAAATTAGTATAAGGACAAAAAGGACCGGAAAGAAAGAAGAAAAGACAAAGACTTTAGGAAAAACATCAATGACAAACCCTCCTCCAGCAAGAACAAACACACCAGGAAGGGGTTTGTAGCTGAAACTTGGAGTGAGACAGAAGAAGAATCTGAAGCTTCATCCAGCTCAAGTGATGATGAAGATGATGCTGAAGAAAAAGAATTATGCATGATGGCAATCAATGCATCACAACAAAATCTGATGCAGAAGAATCCGAGTCAGAATCAGAGACTCAATCTGAAGAGGACCAAGTAATAAATTCTTTTGATTTTAATTCTGAGGACTTCAAGTGTGAGTTTAAAGCACTGTGTTTAGATTTACTAAAATCTGAGAAGGAAATCATTTCTCTCAAAAATCAGCTATCTGAACACATCACTTTAAAAAAAACCTCAAACTCTCTTAGGAGTTAGAATGTTGTAGGGAGCAGATAGCCACCCTGAAAAGTGACCTATCAGAGGCCAAAAAGTTTGAAGAATCCCTCAATGGGAGAAGTATCAAACTAATGGACATCACAAGCACAGTGAGCTCAAGATTCAACAGTACACTGGGCTTGGGTGCCTTATCTAGCCAACCTGTAGTATTAACAACCCCAATCAAGTTTATCTTTGATAAAAGTAAGGGAGTTGTAGAGGTAGCTATGAAGAATTCTGATCTACCTAAGAAAAACATAGTTCAACAGAAATCGTCGAACTCAGGTCGACGATCTCTAAACCCTGAACTCTAGCACAGTCGATCTTCAAACAGAGCTCGACAATCTGACCCAAGATCGTCGAACTCAGCTCAGAGATCGTCGAACAGAGCTCGGAGTTTTGAAAACTGTTTCAAAGGAAAATCAAAGTTCAATCTTAGAGGTTCTACATCTCAATGGTTTAACCCCTATACTGAATGGATAATACCTCCTAGGAGATATCATCCTGAAGGCTATAAGAGTCAACCAGAGATGTCTTTTATTTCTGAATTCAAAGGTTATCAACCTAGGCCCAAGGTAAACTGGGTCAAAAACAAGTAAATTGCTTTATGTGCAGGTGAAGACCTATCCAACATCAAACCAGCAATGGTATCTGGATAGTGGGTGCTCAAAGCACATGACAGCAAACAAGGACAATTTTACATCCTTCAAAGCCAAGCTTGGACCCAAAGTAATATTTGGTGATTCAAACTTTGGACTAACCAAAGGATATGGTGTAGTCCAGATTGGCTCAGTCACTTTCAAGAAAGTAGCCTATGTGGAAGGACTGAAGCACAACTTAATCAGTATCAGTCAACTGTGTTATGAAGGCTATCAAGTGATTTTCAGCAAATCCTAATGCAAGATCAAATCAGAGGACAACACCATTGTGTTGACAGGTAAAAGTAAAGGTAACATATATTTAGTAGACTTTCTTTCAACTAAAGTAGACATATGCTTGTTCAACTCTATTTGTAGACCTAATGAATTATGGCATAAGAGATTAGGATATGTAAACCTTAGAACCATTGCTAGGTTATTCAAGGACAACCTTGTTAGAGGACTACCTTCTGACCCCTATAAGAAGGAAGGACTTTGCAGGGCTTGTCAATTAGGCAAGCAAACCAAAACTACTTTCAAGTCACTTAATAAGAGTGATTCACCTAGGATTTTGTATGTGTTACACATGGATCTCTTTGGACCCATTACAGTACAAAGTTTAGGAGGGAAATCTTATACCTTAGAAGTTGTAGATGACTTCTCTAGATTCACATGGGTGTTCTTTCTGAGGAAGAAGTCTGATAACTTTAAGTGTTTGATAGAGTTTTTCAAATGCATACAGATTGAGTTCAACACTCACATTGCCCTGATCAGAAGTGATCATGGGACAGAGTTTGATTCTCTTCTTATGCAAGAGTTCTGTCAAAGTGAAGGGATCAGGCATACTTTCTCAGCTCCTAGAACTCCTCAACAAAATGGGGTAGCTGAAAGGGAAAATAGAACCCTTATTGAATCTGCTACTACATTGTTATTAGATGCTCACCTTCCTCTATCCTTTTGGGCAGAGGCTGTGAACACCTCCAACTATGTGTTGAATAGAAGCTTGATACATAAGCTGAAGTGCAAGACTCCCTATGAATTACTCAAAGGGAAGAAACTTAAAGTATATTACTTCAAAATCTTTGGTTGTATTTGCTACATTCACAATAATGACAAGAGATACATAGCAAAATTTCAAGCTAAAGCTGATGAAGGAGTGTTTCTGGGATACTCCATGGTCAGTAAAGCTTATAGGGTATATAATAAATCTACTCTCAAAATTGAAGAATCTGTTCATGTATTTTTTGATGAGACTACCATGTCATACAAGGAGAAAGAAATTTCTACCATAAGCTCTTTGCAGGTTCCACCATTGTGTGAGTCTATGGATGGACTGAACCTTACCCAAGAGGTATCAAACCATCCCACTCCACAGGATGCTGAAGATAGTGATGAGGAAGGTCAAGAGGAAGTGGCTGAACTTCCCCCACCAGCTAGTATCATTCCCCAAGAGGAATTAAATATTGAAGCTGTTGCTCAACCAACTCCACCAACTAATCTTGTCACACTTAGATCACCCTAGATCTCAAGTGATTGGAGACATCTCAGTAGGTGTACAGACAAGGCATCAACTCAACCAAGACTTGATGCATGCCTGTTTTCTCTCTCAAATTGAACCTCTCACCATACATGAGGTAGAGAAAGATCCCCGCTGGATCATTGCAATGCAAGAGGAACTCAATCAGTTTGAGAGATGTAGAGTTTGGGATTTGGTTCCAAGACCCCATAACTACCAAGTTATTGGAACCAAATGGGTCTACAGAACAAGTTGGATGCTCAAGACAACATAGTGAGAAACAAGGCTAGGCTTGTTGCTCAAGGCTACAAAAAAGAGGAAGGACTAGACTATGACCAAACCTTTGCCCCTATTGCAAGGTTAGAGGCCATTAGGATATTCCTTGCCTATGCAGCTTACAAGAGATTCAAGGTCTACCGGATGGATATCAAAAGTGCATTTCTGAATGGAATACTTATAGAACAACCTCTAGGTTTTATCTCTCCAACTAAACCCTCTTTTGTTTTTAAATTGCATAAAGCTCTCTATGGTTTAAAGCAAGCTCCAAGAGCTTGGTATGAGACCCTAGCAAGCTTTCTTTTAGAGCATGAATTTACAAGTGGAACCATAGATAAAACACTTTTCACTAGACATCATAAGGACCAAATATTGTTAGTACAAATATATGTGGATGACATTATTTTTGGGTCTACTGATCCCAAATTATGCAAGAGGTTTGCTGACCTCATGCATTCAAAATTTGAGATGAGTAGCATGGGTGAGCTTTCCTACTTCCTTGGTCTCCAAGTGAAGAAGCTCCCAGATGGTATCTTCCTCTCCCAAGCTAAGTATGCTAAAGAGCTTATAAAAAAGTTTGGGATGGGTGATGGTTCAGGGATGAAAACCCCTATGGCTACAAATGCTGTTGTGGATTCTGATGCAGCAGGGAAACCAGTGGATCAGAAAAATTATAGGGCAATTGTTGGATCCCTATTATACCTAACAGCTAGCAGACCTGATATAATATTTGCCACATGCCTTTGTGCTAGGTTCCAAGTGAACCCTAAAGAATCTCACCTTATTTTCCTAAAAAGAATTTTGAGATATATAAAGAGTTGCCCTAGTCTAGGACTCTGGTATCCTGCAGAGTCAGAGTTTGAGTTAACTGGATACTCAGATGCTGACTATGCTGGATGTAGAGCGGATAGGAAAAGTACCTTTGGAACATGCCAGTTCCTTGGTATGAGACTTGTCTCCTGGTTTTGTAAAAAGTAGACATGTGTGTCAACATCAACTACAGAAGCAGAATACATGGCTGCTGGTAGTTGCTGTTCACAAATGTTATGGATACAAAACCAACTCTCAGATTATGGTGTCAACTTAAATAATTCAACATTATTTTGTGATAATACTAGTGTTATTGCTATAGAACAGAATCCAGTTCACCATTCTAGGACAAAACATATTGAAATAAGACATCATTTCATTAGAGATAATGTGGACAAAAAGAAAATTAACTTGATCCATATTCCTACTGATCTACAAAGAGCAGACATTTTCACCAAGCCATTGGATGAGAAAACCCATCTGTTCTTTATAAATCAACTGGAATAATTAATGGAGAAGAGTTAACCTAGTTTCTGTCTGCATTCGACGAATTTTCTAGAGTTCGTCGAACGGAGTTCGACGAATTAGGGAAAGTTTGAGAGATTCTCGTCGAACAGAGATCGACGAATTCTCTCTGTGAGGAAACAATTTTCGTCGACCAGAGAACTTTGCTTCAGAAAGACATTTCGTCGAACGGAGTTCGACGAATTGTTTTTGATTCTTCTGGATGAGATCGACGAATTATCTGTCTATAATTTATTTCGTCGAGCTCAGTTCGAAGAATTTTTCTTTTTCGTGGACCGGAGTTTGTCGATTCATATTCTGAAAATCTTATATCTAGGTTTTATTCGACCTCCGTCCCGTGCTTTCAGTTCCTTTTCTCTTGATCGTCGTTTCTCTATGTGTTTTTCATGCAGGACATCAATGGCGATTCCCTCAGGTGCTTTGGTTGCAATGAAATTTGACACTGGATTCGACATGGACTTTGAGTCGTTTCAACATTCTGACCCCATCTTTCTATACATCTTAGAACTACTGGAAGAACTCATTTTAAGGATTTCGTGACCAGGCGCATTAAACTTCATGGAACGGAAATATAAGAATGGGTATATACATCTACAGTTTCTGAAGAAGATGTTTTGACCGGTAATATAGGGAACACTGTTGTTTCCCTCTCTCTCGCAGTTCTCACTGAAATATTTGGATTAGTGAACGGAGAAGACAATCTGGAAATGGATTCTGAGGAATTCAGTGATATGCTGAAACTGATGGGTTTCTCTAGTAACAACCCTAATAAGTTGTTGAAAAAGCAATTATCCGCCGCCTACCAATTTCTGGCAGATATTACGGGAAAGATACTGATGGCCAAGCACTCTGCTCATGACTATATTACCCGTCACCAATTTCTGATAATATGTGTAGTAGTGAATAAGCGACCGTTGTTTGGAGTACGGTGTTCTTTGAATTTATCAAGAAGAAGAATAGCAAGAAGGAAGTCTACTTTGGCAGAATATTGGGAATATTTCTTAAAGAGAAGGCTGTTGAATGTATGGTCTCCCCGACCATCTCCATAAACGCCAGCAAGCACCTCACTTGCACTCTGTTTAGTAGATGGGAGAGGACCATCTCCAAGCCCTCAAAGGCTTCTTCCTCCTCCCTCCAAACTTCTGAGAGTACAAGGGCTGTAAAGGCCGCTCCCCACCCTGTTGAAGAGGTTCCTCCATCTGAACCATCTCTTCCAGCACCTCTTCCTCCAAAGAAGCCTCCTCATGTACCTACCCCTCCTCATATCAACCACTTAACTTGACAAACATTCCATCTTCACCTCCATCTTCCCCTCTGCAAGTTAATCAACAACCCACTCCTCCAAATTCCCCTCATGAGACAATACTTCCTACACCTCCAAAGTCTCCTCTTCCCCCACACCTCTCCACCATTCCATCTTATCATATACCATCAGACTCAATCATGCTAGATGCCCCCACTCCATCTGTTATTCCTCCTCCCATTCCATCCCTTTCCCCTTCCCCATTTGATCCATCTACCCTCATTTCTTTGCTCACTCACCTCTTATCCACTCTTTGATCCAAGAGGTCATTACACCTCTTGTGACATCCATCAATTCTTTATCTACCTAGATATCTCTTCTATCTGCTGTCCCCTCTTCATCTAGGGGCATGGCTCCAAGTATTCCTGAACCCAGGCAGGGGAGATGCTCTGTGATGAAGTTGCAGCAGATGCAGCTACAGCAGCAGCAGCAGCAGTCACAGCAGTTCCCTCTCTAGCAGATTCAGATTTAGATGAGGATACAACAATCTTGACAGACTTTGATGCTGAGATGTTTGAGTTAATTCAATTCATGGATACTGACATTGATTTGGATGAGTCAGCTGCACAAATAACTCCTGTTGGGGATTTCTATTTAAATCCCATAGTGAATTTATCAGTTTTGCTGAGTAATTTTGATACTGTATATAAACAATCTCTTCCAGCTGATTTTACTAAGCCATATTTGGCTATGGTACCATATACCTCTCCAGCTAGTCCAGCAGTTGCCATGCAACTCTGTGACAATTTTACTCTCTCTGCCTCCAGCCCAGAGGTCATTCCAGAAGATACTCTAGTGCCAGTTTCAGCACCAGACTTTATTATGGATGACTCTCCAATGCCTACTCTAGATGAGCTTATTCAGGCTGACATTGAAGAAGAGAATAAGGCAGTAGCTGATAGCTCTGTCTCCTTTATTTCTGAATCTTGTACAAATATTTCTTATCTTGTTGCTGATACCCCTTTTCCTAAACCTTCTGCCTCTCCTCCAGCAAAGGTTGTTGTTTCTGATAAAGCCTTAAAAGCTTTGGATGCTCTTTATGACATCCCTCAAGGTTCTGAGTCAGAATAAGATGATGATGATGATTCTGATGAAGATGCAACTAGTAAGAAAAAGAGACTGTTGGCAAAGAAGAGAAAGGCTGCTCCTCCTATAGCTCCCATGCCAAATCCCAATGCAGACACTCCCTATTATATTCTGCACAAGGTGACTCCATATAAGGGAATGCCAGCATGGATGTGGCTCTCCAAAAACCAGCAGAAAGATAGAAAGAGAAGCAGGAGATACTCCCCTCCTCCAGTGCACAGATGCAGGAAGGATCCTCCTCCTCCTCCTCCAGCAGCTGGTGCCAGTGGCTCTAGCTCCCAGAGATCTGCCCCAATGCAAACTTATCAGAGACAATCAGGGAGATCTTCTGGAAGCAGCCAGCATAGGCCATCCTCCTCAGGTAGTCAACAGCATAAGTAGCAGCAGCAATAAAGTCCTGAAGTACAAAAAGCTGAAAGCCCAAAGAAGCCAGACTCCCCTCTAATTTCTTTTGAACATCCAGAGACTGCTAATACTACAAGAATGGCTAGGTACCAAGAGCTGATTGGTCTATCTTTGATAAATAAATCCAAAGCAGAAGGAAAAGATATCTATGGTCTTTCAACAATGTCAAAATATAGAAAATAAGAGTTGAAAAGGTTTGAGAAAGATAATAAATTGTTTAATGTTGATGATTTATGAAACTTCACACAGAAGAAGTTGTCCCCAAGGCTACATCATTAAAAATTATTGGGGCAGCTGATATGACCATGACAGTGGCTCAAGCTCAAGATCCTAACAGAGAAATCATTTTCAAGAAGCCAGGAGAAAAGAAAGCAGAAGACAAACCTCAGCAGAAGAAGCCAAAGAAGTAATTTTCTTATTGATTCATTTCTGTCTGTTATTTGTTTTTAAACTATGCTATCTGTAACAAAGCTGTGTATATATATATCTTTGTTGCATGTGTTATAATTCTTTGCCAGATATATCTCTTCTCTTGCTTAGTTTTTCTGTTTTGAGTCTCTGTTAGTGACCTCACCCAAATAGGGGAGATTGTTGGATCCCTAGTTGATTTGGGCTAGGTTCACTGACTTAGGTTGTGACCCATCATGTATAGCCAGGGTCAATTTGTGTCCTAGAGTTTAGGTTAAGTCCTTAGGCTCAACTCCAGATGGACCAGCTTTCAACAAGACCCTCAGAGACTCCAGACTCACAAGTTTTCAAGACTAAGTAAAGTGAGTTCGATGTTCGTCGAACTCAGCTCGACGAAAGGAGTTCTGCGCTCGATGATCGTGAGACAATTCTTAGTGTTGAGCTTGACGATCTATGTTCTCTGTTCGACGAAAACTCAGTTTCTACATCAAGCCAAAGTTAGGAGGACTTCAAATTTTTCTAGGTCCAGCTTCATGCTTCGGTCGACGAATTATATTCTGAGCTCGATGAACTTGGACATCAAGTTCACAGCTTCTCAGGTCGACGAAGTCAGCTTCTCAGGTCGACGGATGCTATACTCTACTCGACGATTTCTAGACTCGGAGAATCTGTGTCGACACTTAGGGTTTGTGTCGACAAGACGATATGTGTCGACACTAGGATTTCAGTCGACAGCAGCTTATGTCGACACCATGATTTCAGTCGACACCAGCTTATATCGACACCAGGATTTCAGTCGACACCAGCTTATGTCGACGCCAGAGGATTTGTGTCGACACCAAGATCAATCTTTCGACACCAATTTATGTCGACACAACATTTCAGCAGATGCAGAGTATTTTGTCTAAGTCTAGAACTTTTCTCAGGTCGACGAATTTGATTCTCAGCTTGACGAATGAAGACTGTCTATCAGATGAATGAAGATTGTCTGGTCGACGAACTCTATCAAGCTCAGCTCGACGAACTCAAGCTCAGCTCGATGAACACAAGTTCAGCTCGACGAAATGTGTTCTTCGTTCGACGAATCCAGATTAGGTTTTCTTCAAGGCTCCCATCCCGTTTCTTGGCGCTGATTCCTGAACATTTAGTACCAGATCTTATCGGAATGTTACCATTAGAACGTGCATTGACTAAGGACGATTACATGTTGTTTCTCCATGGGACAGTTAGGAAAGTCATTGATTGCTGATTCTTTCCAAGGCTGACTGTAATTACTGCTCGACATTCAAAAGTTTGAATATTTCTCAGTCAGTAAGAGATACATAGATACACACAAAAAAATAGTGATACAATAAGAGAACAGAATCAAGCAGTGATAAAGTTCAAGAATCACAGTACAGAAAACAATCTGACAGACACTCTGAAGCTGCAGAAGAACAAAACATTCTCAAATCTAAAGTTCTTGACTGCAATCAGTCTTAACCAGAGAACTTTTGAAGAAGAACAACAACAACTAAATTCAATCAAGAGTCTTCTTCTTTCTATTCTCAGGATAACTTCAAAGGACAATAGAACTTTATCAGTCAAAAGAAGTTCCTAAAGCAGTTCTGGTCCAGGCATTCTATGTTATTGAAGGCCTATCACCCTGAAGCAGTGCTCCAGCATTCCTGACAAATTCAAGATCTCAGGGGGAGCAATATCTGATACATCAATCCACAAGTCTTCTCTCTGATTGTTGACAGAGAAGACACTATCACCCTCTCTCTAATTCCTGTACAGGGTTTTAAATCCCTTCAAAATTATTCTGGTTGCAAATCTCCTTCCAAAAGACTTGAGGGTTTGATTTTGGGGGACCTGATCAAAACCCATTGGTGCCCAAGATACCTGATCAACTCATCCTGCAGTGGATTCCTACCTAGGGTGGTAGAAGAGTGGATGTACCCAGATTGATTGGGGAACCACTATAGATCCTTGTGTCTTCTGGTTGCTTATTTTCTTTTGTTTTCTGGCCGTGGTCTGTGATTGTTGTGTGTTTAGTTAGTTGGTGTGTTTACTTTATGTTATTTGCTTCCTTGTTCACTTAGGTATACAACAACAGTTGTAAAACGTTTTTATTAAGCACTATACTCTATTCACCCCCCCCCCCCTCTAGAGTATATCAGATCTAACCTGCACTTTCAGGATCTTTTCCTTGCCCGAATTTTGCCCAAAAGGAGAGAGGTTGGTCGGTTTTGGTAGGGAAGAGGGTGGTCAGATAGAGAGAGAGGAAGTGGTTGGGTTTCTTTAGAGAGGAAAGTTGATGGAAAAGAAATGGAGAGGAGGACAAATAGAGAGAGGAAGGAAAAGGTGGCCGGCGGCCAAAGAGAGGGGAGGAGAAAGAGGGGGGCCGAATTTTGCCTAAGGGGTAAAAGAGTGGTAAGGGGAAATTTAAATTTTGAATTCAAAGCTTCAATTTTTCATTCTCTATCTAATACTTCATAACCATGGCTATATATAGCCTACATCACTCCATCTTCCCCATTCAAAATTCAAAATGAAACTATGATGGTTATATGCACCCATCATGAAATAAAATAATACAAAATTAAATGCATGAAATTAAACACTCTTGATGGTTATAGGCACCCATCATACATGAAATGAAATAAATACTTAAAATAATAATTGATAGAATATAAAATATATAATTATTTAATTTATAATTATATATTTTACTTAATTGCGGTGGCGGGCGTCGTGAAAAACGTGTAGCGGTGATGGAGAAGGGCATCGTAGTAGATATCCCATCCTCGAGCTTGCGGCAACGATCGTCTCAATCCACGAACTCTCTTAGTCGGGGATCAACTGCTGCCACATCAACAACGTCTCCATCAGCAATGGTCATCACATTCTGGACTTAGAAAAAATTCCAGATCTTCAATAAGCTTTGAGTGATGTTAAGTCACTCAGCGCCATCTGTCTTGGCTCGTCATTAGAAGCATTGAGTAAACCTGCCTCTCTCAATGCTTATGGTCTTAGTGAAATTTTGAAGGCTTTTTCTCAATGCTTCTGATGTCGCGGCATCGCCACAACTACTTGATGATGATCTGGTTGTCGAGGCGCTACAACATAAAGACGTTAGGAGCCATGATGACGCTAACGGAAGGGAACATTACAACCTCCGTCCGCGGCATGCTCAGCCCACTTGAAGATTCATTTTAAAATCATGCTCTTAGTTACGTTATTTATATTTTATATTTGAGAATATAAAATTATTCCATACTTGGGTAATATTTTTATATTCATGAGTGAACTTATTTATTTATTTCCTAAATTTAAAACATGTGGTGTGTAATTAACCACCCGGATGGATGAGATGTCATCTCCATTTTGGATGGTTAAATCTGTTTTTGTAACTCCTATGTGTTTGTAACTCCTATGTGTTTATAACTCCTATATAAGGAGACCTCTTTATGAGAATTAATAGACAAGAAGAAGAAGAATTTGAATCCAAAAGAAACTCCCTAGGAGAATTCGGCCAAGAGGAGATCTCCAAGCCGCCGCCCCCTTGTGGTGTGAAACCGCCCCCTTGCTTCCTCCATCCCTCTTCAGTGTGACTCCGACGTGGATTCCTTCGGTGCGACTCAAAGGAAGAAGGTTGCAGCCCCATTCGGTGTGATGCCGGTGGATCTGTGGAGAGAGTGATTCTCCCACCATATCTTGTGAGCATGGTGAATCTGGGTTGGGTAAACTCGTCCCCTTTCTTTGTGTTTCCTCTCTTAGATTTGTGAAAGGTGAACCATCGTGTTCTCCGCGGCTTTTAAAATTCAAGTTTCAAATCTCTTGAATTGAAATCGTTATTGTTTGTGTTTCCTATTTTGCGGACCAGGTAGGTCCATTTTGCTTGAGCGGATCTAGGCATATAACCTTGGTCTTTCTCCCAAAAGGATTGGCAACCTTTGCGTTAACTTTGGGAACGATCTGACTCATTTTTCATTCCTGTTTTAGAGTAGATCATTCCACGAATGTGTTATGTTTTGTGCGTGAAACGATCACATATTAAGGGCAATAGATGCTTGTGTAGGTGCGGCGGATCTAGAGTGCGTTGTTGGCGAACTAGAGCCTTCTCTCGTGTAGATTTTCCGTTAGCAACATATGCAACACTAATTTGGTATCAAATCCGGTCATTTCAATTTCTATGTTGCAAACGTTCTCGCTCTTTTTCGTTGGCACGAATTAGTCAAAAAATAATAATTTTTTTTTCTGATCTGCCAATAGCGGTCTAAAATCTTTATTTTTCTGCGAAAATATAAAAAAATTTTTTACGTTCCTTGTTTCTATCACTTCGGGAAATTATAACAATAATTTGTTTTCTGTATAGGGTCAGCTCTAGGAAAATTCATCTTTCAAAATTTTGGGTAACCCTGTCTGCGCACTAGGCTAGGATCGGAGTACGTTACACCGTCTTCGTCTAGAATGGATGCGAATGACCCAGATGGTGTCTCAAGTGATTTAGAGGACGATCACCACCTTATGGTGATGCGTTATATCTTGACCACCCCTCGTCCGTTAGATGATTGGAAGAGGACGAGCATATTTTCCCTGATTTTAAAGAGTAATGAGAAGCTCTGCAAGTTGATTATCGATAGTGGTAGCTGTGTGAATGTCATTTCTGAGAACGCCGTCACGCGTATGGCCCTGACCACTGAACCACACCCGAACCCATATCAGGTATCTTGGATAAACAAGATCATCATACCGGTTACCAAGCGATGCCTGGTCCCCCTCTCATTCAAATCATATACTGATGAGGTATGGTGTGATGTCCTCCCAATGGATGCTTGTCACGTGTTACTAGCCGCCCTTGGTTCTATGACCGTGATGTGATCCATTTTGGAAGAGCCAACATGTATGAATTCAAGTTCAATGGAAAAACCATTACGTTGAGGCCGACTATCTCGAAGGAACCGGTAGGACCGGTTAAGAACACCACGATCCCAGTTGAGAGGAAGGCATTGAACCTAGTCGGAAGAAAAGAATTTTTTAAGGACCCGTTTATTGATGGAGTGATGTTTGCTCTAGTTCTTTTGAGTGCGAAGTTGGATTCTGTAATATTGATGATCTGCCCAGGGAGCTACGGGTATTGTTGGAAGAGTATAGGGATACATACCCGGATGAGTTGCCACCGACATTACCTCCACTTAGAGATATTCAACATTCAATAGATCTCATCCCGGGGTCTTCCTTTCCCAACCAGCCCCATTACCGACTCCATCCCACTGCACATAAGGAGTTGCAGGTTCAGATAGAGGACTTGTTGAAGAAGGGGTTTATTAGGACTAGTATGAGTCCATGTGCTGTTCCAGCTCTGCTTGCCTCCAAGAAGGATGGCTCATGGAGAATGTGTGTTGATAGTCAGGTTATCAACAAGATTACCGGCAAGTAA